>JAPMOQ010059770.1:1469438-1690668 GCA_026543055.1 Argiope trifasciata
GTAAAAAGTCGTTAGATGATATGAACAATGACAATTTTCTTTAAAGAGATTTAAAATTTATTTTTACTAAATTTCAATTTAATTGAATATTCCTTTCAGGAAATGATAATTTTTTTATTGTTTTACTAAATATTTATTATTCTATTCATAAATAAATTCTTCAATGAAATCTCAAAATTTAAAATTTAAAATTAAATTACTTTCTCCTAATATTCGTTATTTTTTTTAATTTTAAGACCGATGTTTTTGATAAAGAAAGCAGAAATTTACAAAATGAATTTTTAAGGGAATTATTTCATTTGAATATCTCTCTCATAAAACGAAAAAATTTGAAGTGCGACTTCAAGATAAGCTTCTTTATTTTAGTTTCGTCCAATATGCTGAAAAAATTACTTTCGTTTTAATGAAATATAAAAGGCCAATTCTTCATACTTCAGAATTACGGTGGAAATTAAAATCAATGAAAGTTTATTCAAAATTCGAAGCGCCTTCCCAAATTAATTTTTTAATCCCAGAATAAAAATTAAAATTCGTCGAAAACCGCAAATTCAGCGGTTTATCAACCCTATTTTGCTTTTTTTCATTAAACATCAGCGCTGGTTTTTGAAAAGACATTAATTACTCGTTTCGAGAAAAATGCAGAATCAAATCATTTTTTTCGCTGGTTGTTTAGTTACAGCACAGAAGGGTATAAATATGAAAGTAAACATTTTAGTGAAAACTGATTTTTACGTGAGAAAGTGTGTTGAATAGAGTGGGAATATGAATATCGGTGACGTCAATTCTTGAATTTGTTGTTTGTTTAAATTAAACAAGGGGTACAAAAGAAATCTGATAGCAACCTAGCGAATAAATAAACAAACAATATAAATTTTAATTTAAAAAATACTATACTGTAGTCTTATTTCTAATCACTCACAGAAATAATTTGTCAAGATGCTTCTTTAAGCACAATCGAATTTTATAGACATAGGTATGTTGTGAGAACCCAACGGATTCAGCGCATTTCTAACCATACGTCACGGTATCGAGATAAAGTAAAATTAAGTGTGTTTTACTGTCAAAAAATTGATTTTTTTATTGAATAATATTTGCATCTTGTAGATATCATTCTGTAATAACATAGTAATCTGATTCAAAATAATGTCTATAGATTTTAATACTACTCCATCGAATGGTTTGAAGAACTTTTGCATATCTGTTTTTAACTATACTAAATTAAGTGTTTTAATTTATAATTTCGTAATTTATTCAGATATTACTATATATATATATATGAATTGTTACGCTCCCTTTTCCCATGATTGACAAGCGGCATTTCCAGCCAGCTGTTCACCACCTGTTAAAGTCCTCCATTATTAAATGCCTCCAGATAGCTAGATTGGGGGATCTTCCTATCCCCGAGTGGTCGTCGAATCTGGTCATGAGTGATTCAGTTGGGGACCACACGTGAGGTTCGTAGGTTAAAGGAAACGTAAGCACCTTCAATAGAAAGGAGTGAAATGAGTAGGTTTTTTTTTCGATCACACTGGTGGGTACAAGAAAGCATATGGTTGGTTACTCTGTACTGAAATCGAGACTTGTCTCCTGTTGGAGGGGCTGTATCATTTCGGTGATGGCCCTTAAGGCTCAATCATAGTTCAAATCTGAAAAATAATTTTGTCTCTTGGCTCAAATTAATATGAATGCCTTCAAATGCCTTCAGGATAGGTGGAATAATCTTTTATGGTTATATTCCGGGAAATCAGAGGAACTTGCTCATAGGTTTACCATTTGTGAAAAATCAGCGAAATTATCTGACATTCCTTTCGATGAAGGTGAGAAATTCCGTGATAAACGTAGAATAGACTATTAGTGTTTAGATTAAACTGATCAAGGGAGTATAAAGAATGTATTACCTTCCCTCACAATCTATTTCTTCTAATATTCTTTGGTCTTGTTAACAGAGAATCTTAACCAAAAAACCCAAAAACAAACAGCACTATAATAGAAATTGAATATCAGATATGTAATAATACTGGATATGTAACTGGTATGTATGTAATAATAATAATAAATATACGATATGGATACTGGTATGAATGTAATATTACGATGGATACGAAGAAACATTGTTTTTATTACAATGTTATTACAAGGTAACGATATCAAGTGATGAAATATATGTAAAGAAAATACTACCAGAGCATAAATAAGAAAATTAATGGAAACACATTATATTCACAATGTATCATCGTTTCGATATCCTTATGATAAGGTTTCGGTCATTTAGATATGTGGGTTTTATCTAGAATTTTTAACATTAAATCTAGAACATTTAGAAATCTTTCTCAAACATTGAAGGTATGTTTCATGTAACTTTTCATTATTATTCATAGTTATTCTTATTATTCTTAACATTTTTATTCATAGTGTATTTTTTTCTAAAACACTCCGGTTTAACTATTCATACTATATGTACGTAATAATTAAACGTTTATTTAAGGTAAAAAGAGCGAACATATGCTTCCAAAATATTAGAAGCAATATAGTGAAGATGCTAACATTTTTGTTGAAAACACAAAACTAACATTTATTTTAGAAATCCAATATAAATGCAAAACTTATGCAACAGCGGATAATAATTGCAACAATTGGCGAAATATTTTGTAGTGCAACATGTTCGACACGAGTCTGCTGCGAGTAAATTTTACATGAATATTTTTTGCTTATTTGCATCAAAAGAAGTTTCAAAATACTTTTAGAAGCAAAACTTGTTTCCGCTTTTGGGGTAGAAATATAAACAGATTAAGATGCATAAATTATTATAGATAAAAATGTTTCAGAAATTTCAAACTTCGTTTTCTTTTTATAAACTCTATTTCAAGAAGGATTTTATAAAATTTTGTTGACTGGATTTAAAATTAGATACACGATAAGGAATCTTTTTATTAAAGCCTACTACATTATAATATTTTCTTTGCTTTCCTCTATTTTAATATTTCTTCGCCCTTCTACCGGATCTTATTTTAGTATTTTAAATTATTTCATGAGCCTTTTTTGAATTTCTTGATGTGAAAAATAAAGAAAGAATTGCAATAGTCTAAAGTTAGCGTATGACAATTCTCCATATTTAAGAATTCGCTTTGTAAAAAAGTTAATTTTTGGCATTATGTCTGCCCACCCATCAATATTTCAATGATAAATATAAATCGAAAATATTTCCAGCAGACGGATGAAGTTAGGAAAAGGTCTTGAAACAAAATTTGTATATATCTATCAAATTTTGAGTAAAATATATTCAATACAAAGTTGCCTGTTCGGTTGTTCGAATATCAATTAATACGACAGCTACAAATCGGACATAACTTGATGGATAAAATATTCAACATATATTGTGTAGACACCTGTCAGTTTAGGAGCGGATCGATCGTTTATTGATCTATACTTTCAGAAATATGCAAAAGCGAACCAAATAGTTAAATATATCAAATTTGATAAGGGACTTTGTGACTGCAGTTGTAGTTATTCGCCAAATTTTGATTTTAATCGTTTGGTAAAGATATGTCTAAAACAAAAATTCAAATATCGGATACTATAAAGTACTCACTAGCGATTAATTGCCCAAACACGTTCCAAAGATCCCATGATAGATTCAGTAAAAATGCTTAATTTACTCCAAAAGAATATTTTGTGACTGTTACACATCACTAACATGGGAAGCTTTCTCTGCCATACCGAAGGTCAACAGTTTTTGAATGGAAATATTTATTATTTATGAAACAGAGATTATTATAACATTTATTACACATTTATTACAGATTGTGTGAAGTCTTTCGACGGCCCCTTCTGTTGGTTATTATCTGTATGTAATATTCCATATTTTCATTGATGGATTCTTTAGTAACTAAATTCTCTTCATAGTCAAAAACCATCTTTTTAGTTTTAATATTAATTGAAATTAGAAGAATATCAAAGCAATTTATGATTAAAACTTAGTTAATAATTACTTTGATTTGAAGTTTTCAATGAAAACATTTTAAAATAAGTACATTTCTATATTTTTGTATTTAAGAAAATATTAAAGAATTTTCTTTGCATATAATAACAGAAATTACTGGTAGCACAAAACAGATATTGAACTAGAGAGGAATTTTTTTTATTAAATATAATCCATCAAGTAATTCAAGTTTAAATATGGCTCTCTCCATTAAAATAAACAGTTTTTACAACCTTATGAATTATTTTATTTTTAGTAGCGTTATACAATGTATTAACTTATTATTAATTCACTCGGAGTTGAATAAATTAAAATCTTGAGTAGGTGGATTGACGTAGGTATGATAAATTCATTATAGCTCAGTCGCAGTTCCTGTTATGAAATAATAAAAGGTCTGAACCCCGATTGATTATAAAGAGATACACAATTTTTAGCAATATTTTGGGATGTAATTTGTTTGAAATATTCACAATGAAAAAGCACGTCATGTTTTTCAATGATGGTATTCAAATAATATATGCTATAAAAAATATATGACTACTGAGCTCAATGAAGAATGCTTTATGTTTCAAAATTGGTGGATCTGCGTAGGATGATGAATACATAAATATAACTGATGTTCTATGTTGAATGGTATATTGTGTAAAAGAAAATTAGTTTAATCTCACTGAAAACATGCTCCACATCTAGATTTTTTGTGTCAAGAGCAAATACTGAGCTTCATTTATTTGTGTAGACTTTTTTTTTAGTTATATTATGTAGGGCAGGTGTATTTTTTTAGTTATATAATGTAAGTAGGTGTATTTTTAGATGTGTGTGTTATTTTTAGTTATATTATACAGGTTCTTTATCAGTTATGAGAGGCAAATACAGGGATATCTGGCTTCAGAAACAAAATTTCTTCCTGAATCGTACTAGTAATGCGAAAAATATGCTTTTTTCCCATAGGTACGATATAAAGTAGGATAATGTTTCATAATGCGAAAAAAATGCTCGAAGAATTTATAATAATATAATATATACTTTTACAAAATATTAAAGTTTTTTGTTATTGCTTGTGCTTTAAATGTTGTTATAAACGATACATAGCATTATTGTTAAAAAGTATCCGGCTACGTTAAAATCACTGGTTATCGACCACATTGGTGAATTATTATTTCTTGTTCTTTCGAATTATTATTTCTTGTTCTTTCGAATTATTATTTCTTGTTTTTGTTGGCATAAAGACTTCTTTTTTTCAAAATAGTTTGACTTTTCTATTAATAGGAAGGCCTGGGCTATCTACCAGGAGAATTTTAAACAAATCATTTTTCAGCTAAAATTTGTCATTAAAAATTTTTTCGAAAGTTTGATTTTCATAAAAATTCTCCACCACAAACATGAAATCTGAAAAACTAATAATGTTGTTTACATAAAAATTTCAGCGTGCGTTTTAAATAATAAGGGCAATGAAATGAGCCAAAAGTTTTATTGTTGGTCAAAAATGGTTCCATTTATTGGCATTTTTAGAAAAACTAAGCTGTGAATTTATAGAAAAAATGCTTATATACGTATAGTTTCAATCATAACATCTTTGCATCACAAACATTTTCTTAGATTTTGGTTCATTTCATTCATGATTACATTCGATAACTTCCGTTCAAAGAAAAATAGGATTACTGCATTACAATTTTTTGTAGTATTAACCGTTTTGGTTAAATGCCATTAAAATTTACTACACACTTTCCGAAATATATTTTCAAATATTTATTTTTCCTTTTTATAGTGTTTATAATTGACAATAATCTAAAAACCTTAAATAGTTTTTTTCAATTAAATTTCTCAAAATATTTCCTTCGAACGTAGTCGTATATCTTTAAATAAATATGTACCGCTCATAGCTATTGTCATATTATGGTGATTTTTCTCAACAAACGATGCAACAGATTCTCATATCACCATCATCTCCCATATATGATTGAAAGATCAGTGTTGAATCGAAATAAATATATCCTCCACTGCCGAAAACATTTCCTCTGCAATTTCTTGTTGTTGGATAGATTACTGTTTCTAGCTATGCTTACATTTGTGCATGTTATCGAAATACTCCCTCGTCCATATAGCATTTGAAGATGTATGATTCCTACCACAGTGCCTTACATTTTGAAATTTCAATTAAATGTATAATTTAGGCTTTTAATTTTAAAAAGAAAAAAAAAATACAAATTCTATGGTTAAACAAAATTTGTTTTTCCATAGAATTATAGCCAAAATTAAAATCTTCTTGGCTATAACACTTCTATGGAAAAAGAGATCTAAAAAAGAACTATAGCCAAGATTCTGAAGGTGATATCGTAGTGTCACCTTGTCACTGATTTTGTGAAATAGCTCTCGTGAAGGGGATCCTTTTTTTACACGTTATTTCATTCATAATGCGAGTCTTCCGTTGAACAAGATGACTATCAAGCCAACATTCACTGTATACGCAAATAGAGATGCTTATTTTCCAAAAGTACCTTGTTTGAGCTGGTCTTCACAGCTAACTATCAAATTTTCTATGGTCTGTTATATACAAAATTCAAAACAGTGGTCAAAGGCAAATTAACTGCTTGTAAAAAAAGAATATAAGGATACTACTTGTAAAAAAAGAATATATTGATTGATTTACAAGAATGTGCCGGGCAAAACCGATGCCATCAGAAGACAGTGACACATTGGATCATTTGATCTAAAACTTTGACTTAGACTTATTTACTTGTTGATTTCCCTTCAAATTTTATTCAATTTCTTCATTATGTTGTGATTTTTTCTTATCTATATCCACCTGACTGGTGAAAAAAAATTGCTTCCATTTCAGATGTCTATAAAAAGGAGATATCGTTAAATAAATTTGTGCCATGCATAGCTATTGATTTGTTAATGCGATATTTTTTCACCATACAATCCGTATAAACCCCATGCTGCCAGCATTTAAGAGATTTAGAGATTATAATATATTCTATTTAAAATCTCGCATAACAGAAAGCAAAAAGATCATATCTGTATAATGAATAGCTGAATAAAGTGATATCTTGCGTCGATTCTTCGAATTGTTATGGGGATACACTAACACAATAAGAATCCTTCGATAAATATATAAATAAGATAACAACGGGTATCGATAAGTTATGTAAATACTTCCCTTCAAGTGGAAAAACTTTTCCGAAATTGATTTTATACAAACTAAAACTTTACCCTATCAAGTGAACAGCAGTAAAAAGAAGACAGAAAAAAGAAACGCAGCGATGATAAAATATTCAGACAATATTTAAATGGATACGGCAAAAAAGGGGACGAAATAAATTCCACTCTGCGGAGTAATGCCCTGAAATCGAATCTCTCGCTTCTGACGAGAAACTTATTCCATTTTTTCTTCTTCTTCTTTCATTTTTTTTTCTTTTTTTTCTATTTGGGTAAAAAATGGATCCTCTTCTTGAGAAAGTTCCATGAAAATTTTCTGTATAATGCAAACTCGGTAAACGTGTTTGTTACCCAGTCTACAACCATTAACATAGAATACGCAGAAATTGCCCGGCAACATAAAAACTGTTGGAAATATACTGGGTGTTTTTTTATTATTGTTCTTGTTTTTGTTTTCTTTCAGCATCAGACCTTTTATGAGAAGACGGAAAGTTAGGATTAGGGAGGCTCCAAATACTTTTGCTTTTCGCCAACCCTGCTGAATCTATAATACATGTGAATACTCAGATCTCAACTCGAAAGAGAATAGGTTTCTTCACTCCGTTTTTCTTTCTGGCATCTGGGTCTCCGGCCTCGTATGGTTCCTCCTCGATTCTGTTATGAGTTGGGAAAGATGCATGAATAGATTCCTTGGCTAGGTATTGGAGGAAGGAAAGTTGCTCTTCAAATGTATCGGCATAGGCATAACGCAAAAAACAAGTAGGTAGTAACAGTACTTTTGAAAATTTTCCAAATGTACGAGATTTTATCTTGTATATTTTAGTGGATAATCAGATTAAAGAAATGCTTAACCCGATTTAATTAGAATTTGTATAACTTTTCATTTTAATTAGCCAAGTATCTTTTCAAAATATTAGCTAGGAGTATGACAGAATGTCTATATGTTCAGTAATGAATCTAAGTTTTATTCTACAACCGAATATGAAAACCCTGTTGTAGATCACAGACGTTCATGAAAACAACAATTCCGATAAACTTAAGCATATATGCAGCAACTAACTATCAGACATTTGCAATAGCACAAATTGCTCCGACGGTACTCACCGGAACACTTTAAAGAGAGAATTCGGTTATTTTTTGATTGGGACACAGAAGATTCTAGAAAGTTATTGCATCTTTACTCTCAATCCATATATCGCCAAAATTCCAGTAAATCTGGGAACTTTCGCTTTTGCAGCTAAAGTTACTGAATAATCGTTGAAGCCGTGAATCATTTTGATATTTATCGGTTTCAATTAAACTATCTATAAAACTCTCTCCCTTACAAGGAAATTAACTGCCATGAAAATAACTATATGATTCGTCACAATGGTCAACAAGATAATACCAAATACAGGTGTAAAGCACGATCGTTCAAGAAAATAGAGCTTCCAAGGAACAACATCACATAAGAGGCAACTAGCTATAAGAAAATTCCAACAGTACTGTCTTTGGTACTCTAAATTTGGTCAACTACTTGTTTGAGCTCTGCCTTAAAAACTTTCACAGTCTTAATGGCAGAACAAAGAAGCGTCTTGAAAGTTATCGTATCTTTTCACCTTTTCGCCAAAATCCAAGTACTTTTTACAATTCTGGTTTTTATCACCGAGCCGCAAAATATCATTCTATTTAGTACTCTTTTGGCTGCCTTAAAAATATCTGAAAAGCTTTTTTTCTTACCATAAGACAAACTACGAAGGAAAGCAAATTAATATATTCGTCACAGAATACTAAAAAAATTAATAGAAATTAAGAATAAAATAATAAATGCAAATAAAGGGCATATATATAAATATAGGGCATCATTACAGGCAAATATAATGCATATTTGCAATAATAGGTAGAATTTTAGTATCATTATTTTATACGATATATTTAAAAAAATATTAACAGTATCTTATGCAACATTTACGTCACTGACCATGAAAAAAATTCTGAATTTATTCTGAATTCATTTAAGAACAATTTTTTTAATTTACTGAACTCGTAATTCATTCAAGGGGCAAAACATTACAATCTATCTACATCATCAACTAACAGCATTGCTAACAAATTGTAACATAAACAAGTTTTTACTATCTGAAAGCTGATCTGATGAGTTTTTTTTCTGAAATTTATTTATTTATGGTTCAGTTGTGATACTTGTTGTAGCTTACTTATCAGTTAAAATAAATATTCATAAGGGTGATAAGATGTCCTTGTTTTGCCTTATTAAAGTTTATATTTTTATATTTTGACAATATTATCGATATGGGTGGAATCTATATGCATACGTTTGACATTTTACAGCAATAAGTATTAAGCAAATGTCTTAATTCTTATTTGCGTCCATTTTAATGACTTTAAAATGGACATAACATAAATGTATACATTTTTCCTATATTTTTTCATTTGTGTATTTCTCCTTTTCAGGAAGGATTATATACAATGTTTGTTTATATATATATATATATATATATATATATATATATATATATATATAATAAACTCAGAACAATGCACCCCTTTTGCGGTCATTTCTATCGGTCAGGCCACTCACTTCCCAACATCCAGCACCCCTCAATCGATCCTATTTAAGTTTCTGATCTCGCCGCACTTTTCGCAGGTGTGATCGGAAGAGCAATGCGAAACAGAGACTTGGAGGGGATTAGCCGAGATTAATTGCGGGGTGTGACACGGAGCCGACAAGCCTTCCTAGAGGAAACCCCGTCAATGGAGCGCTCTGTCAAGGAGGTGCAAAACAAAAGACCCTAAGCAAACACCGATAGACAGCGCATTGGAAATGTTGTCGGATGTAATTTGCGGATCACTTTCTCGCCAGCATATTTGGGGAGACCGATGGGGGATTATTACTGTTATTGTTGTCGTTATTCTTCGTCTTACATACCGTCGCCAAGGGACTAGAGTAGTTAAGATACTGGGTACTAGATCTGGATTTTGTAATGTTCTTTTATGTTGCAATGTAGCTGTACTACACAGAGAATGAAAATTTTGGGGAAAATTTTTATTCAAGAATTTTTATTTTCAAGAAATAGAACAGAAAAGCAGGAAATGACTTTTTGTGCCATAATGGAGTTTTTAACTTTATTGCAATTAATTCTTTAGATTTTCGGAGACAAAAGTTTGGTTTCATTTTCAACTACACTATTATATAGAGTCTTGAAAAGTTTGTACAAAGTTTTAGAGGGACACTTTTAATATCCCTCCACATTATTGTGCAATTGAACGGTAGAAGATTTTAGAAATTAAATCATCTGAAGATTTTAGGATTTAAATCATTCAGTTTTAGAATAAAAAAATATATAACTCTTTTTTACAATAATGGTAGTTATTATCCCTTGATTTTAGTACTTTGTGTAGCTTTGGGAAACCAGTGGTGCATAATTATCGCTATTTTTTTACTATAACAGTGATGATATCTGTATGTTGCAAATAGCTCTTAAGATTTTGATAGGCAAAAGGCGGAATATTGCTTGATTTTCATTCTACGTCTTCACTTAGGGCAGTGATTCTTAACCTGTGGGGCGCGCCCCCCTGGGGGGGCGCGATCACACTAATAGGGGGGCGCGAGCATATCCAAGAAAAATTTTACTTAAAAAATTGATTAATTGACTGAAAGAAAAGAGCACACACACATAAAAAACAAAATACATTTCGATATATTTAATTATTAACTTATTAAACTAAAACAACTTACTAAATGAAAAAAAAAATTCATAATTATAAGTGACTTCTTTTAGCCTGTCTTGAAGAGCAAAGTTTTTCGAAGAAGGGTTTAATATTAGAAATTAACTATATTAGAAATAGACACTCTCAATTATTTTTCTATATTTAGCTGATATCTATATTTCGTCTTCAATGAAGCCACCGCAGAAAATCCAGTTTCAGAAAGGTAAGATGTTGAAAATTGTATTAGAATGTGAAATGCGCTTGTTTTTAGTGCAGAAAACTCATCATCCACTCCTGCCCAAAATTCAAAGAGTGATTTATAACTAAATTGTCTTTTGGTTTCGCCACTTGCCGTGAAGTTTATGAAGGTTTCTTCCTCTTAAATTGAGAGTCCTTCGGGAGTATTTTGAAATGAATCCCTCGCCCACTTGTAACTTGATATCAGTTTGTCGTCAGCAAGAAAGCACTTTTTAAAATTCTCTGCTAGCTTTGCTAAATGATTTTCAATGGTTACAAAAACCACTTTTACATGTTGTTCTTCAGCCTCGTATGTTTTAATGGAATCATTCAAATTTGCAAACACTGTTATGTTTTCTTGCTTTAAATTTCTGCTCCACAATTCCAATTTCCAACAAAAAGCATTAACCTTATCACTCGTATCCAATATATGTGTATTTGCTCCTTGCAGTTGAAGATTCAAGTTATTTGATTTCTCGTAAATGTCGACAATGTAGCTCAATTACATCACAAATAAACTATCGCTAAAATTCTCAGCTTCCGGTTTGTTTTCTTCATCTAGGAAGACGGCGATTTCTTCTTTTAGTTCATTAACACGTTGCAAAAATTTTCCTCGTGATAACTATCTTGCCTCGCAATAAAATAGTAACGCTGAATATACTGCACCCATGTCTTTATAAAGTGCGGAAAAGATTCATGATTTCAGGGGTCTCACTTTTATATAATTTACTACGGTTACAACCGTAGTTAACACAATATTCAAACCAGGACTCATTTTTTTGGAAGCCAAAGCTTCTCTGTGGATCATGCAATGTGTCCAGACGCACTGTGGCGTTTTTTGTTTCACAAATTTTTGTTGTTGTTGTTGCCTAATGCCACTTGGTCAGGCCAAGCCCGAATGAGTTTAGCTCTTTCGATTGAAGGCAGAAGTGTGCGCCTTTCGTTGTTAACGAGCACCGTTAAGGGGAAAGTACGACTTTGCTCGAACACACACGACACAATTTTTTTAGGGGGTGGTGGAACTCATACATCCATAAGCAAATCATAATTTAGATCCGAATCAGAGACCGACTCATCCCTGATTCAGTACCACCAGAGGTTTCGTTTTGTTATGGGAACTTGGAAGACTTTCAGTGGTGACATGTTTTACGTGCCCCAACTGCCATTAGCCAACACGGCTGTCTTTGGCCAAGACGAGGACAGAACTCGGGACCTTTCGGCTTCGAGACTGGCGCTCACAAGTGCTTGAATAGTTTAGAATCTTCCAGACATAGAACGAGCACCATTGGTGCATATTCAGAAGCAATTTTTCCATTCTATGTTTGCTTTGTTCATAAAATCATTTAAGATAGTAAATAATGCGAGTGCTGTTGCTTTGAGTTTTATTGGTTTGCAGAAAAGTAATTCTTCTACTACTGACAAATCCTAATAAAATCTAACATAGGCAATAAAATGAGCATCTTTATTACTATCTGTTGCCTCATCGAGTTGTATTGAAAACAATTTGTCACGTAACTTCGACAAAAGCTGACACTCTACATCTTCAGCAATATCAGCAATTCGACAGGCAACAGTATCATTTGAAAGAGGTATAGACTGCAATTGTTTTGCAAAATTATCTCCAAACATAATTTCTACAATCTCAATTGCGGCTGGCAAAATAAGCCCTTCACTAAGTGGTGTGGGGCTTTTTACATCTGGCTATTTATATGAAATTTTGTAGGAGGCAATTAAAGCTTTTTCATTCACAGACCAAGGTTTTTTAAACACTGATGTTTGCCTTTCATATGATTTTAATTTTAATTCGAAGAATTCTCTGGGTTTGTTTACGTACTCACTCTGAAGCGTTTCCAAATGTAGTTTAAGTTTGTTAGGTTTATGCTGTCTGCCCCCAGCATTTTTGAGCAAATGATACACAGGGGCCTTTCTTCTTCATTTACTTCAGTACTAGTGAACCCAAAATTTAAGTTTTCTTGAGAATATTTTCTTGATTTTAGTTTCGGAACCACGCTCGTCTGTGTACTTGTTGATGCTTGTCTATCGTCTAATGCTCGCTTACGCCGCTTAAAAATTTATCCATGATTCTGCATAAGTCTGCTGCCATGAATATTTAATACGGTGAATTGCAATAACATGAAAATATATATAACGTACATAATCAGAATAGATTCAATAGTGATAGAAAGATCGACTCGAATGAGATTGTCTGGAATTGAAATTGGCGTCATAGAACTTTCTCCTTCTCCCAGTGAGAAAACATTTGTTCACATCTGCGCACGCTCCTAACTTAACTTTTAAGCTGACCAGACAAATTCCAGACAAATCGAAACTTCTCCCGAAACTGTGAGAATGCCTGACATGGCGGGACGCAAGAGCACTAAAAATGCATAGGATTCTTGTTTTTTCAATGCTGAGGATCAATGTGGCAAAATATCAATTGATTTCCGTATTCTTGGTAATTTGTAAAGTTTAAAATTAAGATTGTAGTGTAGGTTTAGCCCCAAAATACTCAAAGTACATTATTATTGTATAAATTTTATTGCATGCGGTGGGGAGGGGGGCGCGATGAAAATTTTGACTGAAAATTGGGCCGTTAATGCTAAAAGGTTGAGAAACACTGACTTAGGGATTAGAAAAGTTAGCTAAAAAGTATTAAAAAGATATTTTCAATATCTCTCCATATTTTTTGGCTATAACAGTGTAAAGATGGATAATTATTGTTATCTTTAGCGTTATTCTTTATCATTCATACCGGAAGTCAGGAACTGGAGGAAAAAAAAGAAAAATATGAAATCTTTGGAATTAAACTATTTAGTAGAAGAATGTACATATTTTAACAATAATGATAATTAATTCTTTTATTCTAGTCTTTGCTGTAGGTTTGAGTAGGTTGAGAGTGTTATTATTATTGTTTTTAGCTTTTTCTCCTCGCGTATACCGTCTTCTAGGGAATGGAAAAATTACGACACAGAATATAGTACAAGATTTGGATTTTGTAATATCCTTTTTGCGCAGTTTCCCTATAGAGACTCAACATTTTAAGAATAGATATCGTACAGGAATACAACAAAAAAGTACGAAATACAACGAATTGAATCATAACGGATTTGATATCTGTATTGCAATTAATTCTTTAGGTTTCGTAAGACAAACGGAAGAATACTATTTTCAATTTTGTCTTTGTCTCATGCCATCGTCTAAAAATTTAAAAAATTGATTTGGAAATTTATATATGTAAAATTACTCATGTTTTTTAATATCCACCCATTTTTTGTGAGATTATACAATAGAAAGACGGCAGTTTTTATAATTAACCCTTTTGATGACGAAGGAAAAATGGGTGTCCATGCGAAGATAACCGGACGAACTTGATGAATTTTCTATGGTTTAGGAAGAAGTCAATTAAACCCAAACTCTCTATATTAGTCTCACTATGTCCATGCACATTTGTCTCTTGAGCTGTCAGTTAATTTTCCTAAAGAAACATAAAGACTGCGATAACATTCTCAATAAATTATCATGTATCTCGTATATGCCCTATATCTCCAACATACACTGAGCCTCTACAGTGATAACCATAGCAAAGAGTTAAATCAAATAAACATTTTCTCAAGTTTGTTGCATCTAATTTGAAACATTTTAACATTAAAACTTTTTTTGAGATATAGATCTTTCACGAAGCATATAAGACACCAAATCATGCTCAAAGATATATCGCCATTGACACTTTCCGATAGTATACCAAACTACGATAATTCTTAACTAAAAGGGTTAAATTATTCAGTAGTCGTTTTAAAAAAGTAAAAAAAATATATTTTTTCTCCACCAAAGTACAGTTGATTCTTTCATTCCAGCCTTATCTGTATAGTTGAGAAACCCAAAGGAACATAGTTATAATTATTATACATTTTGTTTTGTACATTCTTCAGAGACAAGGTAAGTAGGATACTCTAAGGATCAATTTTCTATTTTCTCCTACTGCTAAAGTTAGCATATTTGTATATAAATTAGAAAATTTAAAAATGAAATAGCAACATATTAGAATTAAAAACAGTTTGAAATACAATGAATTTAATATAAAAGAAATTCTATCATTTCTGTAATCAATTTCTTCGGTTTTTCTTAATCTAAAATGGTAAAGAATAAGAATGTATAGATTACTATACTTTTTCCTTCATTAAACATATGCTATTTATATTCTTTTTTTAAATAATACTGAAAATTTTTAAAATCATATAATCATTCTATATCTGTTTGTTACTTCAGTTGCATGATTTATTGCAAGCATTTTTTAAATGAATGAAAGAATGCTACGAAAATTTAAAATTAAGGATTAATTTTCAAGATCCTTTGTTTCGAAGATGCTCCATTATATGAAATATTCATTTGCTCCAACCCACTTCTTTTATAAATGCTACCAACAATGTATCTAAAACATCAAAATGTAAGAATTATCCTCTGAATGGGAGAAGCATTTAAAGGATTACTGAAAGAAGAAATCTTCAAACATGACATTTTGAACATATTTTAAATATTCAATTCTCTATGCAGGCATCCTGGCTTTGGATACCTATTTAAAAAATGTTTACTCCATTCTAATATTATAAGATATTTCAACTGTTACTTATAAGAAGCTATTCCGATAATATAAGGGCAAAACACATTACAAAACACTTATAATATATAATTATACATTATATCTGGATCCTCAGATAAGATGGTTTTTTGGGTCAGAATGGAACAACAACTGAATATATTTTACTACTTTTCATTTTTGTATTGAATATGAGAGAAATTGGTTTTATTTTATTCTTCTCAAACCTTATTATCTCTTAACTCTTATTACCATAATAGTTCTTTTTGAACTTACTGCACATTATATTTTATTCCCAGATGTGATGGTTTTGTATCTATTTCAGTCAAGACAGTATCTGAATGTATTTTACTATTCTTAAAATATTTTTGTTTTGAGTTTCAGAGAAATTTATTTTATTTCCTTCAAATAACTTACAATCACTTATTTTATATCAGTTATTGTTGAACTTCTTCATATACTCGATGTTTTCTCCAGTATATTATATGCATAAAGATAACTTTGAAAGTTTAATTCAAGACTTTTTTCCGTGGAAGCATTTTAACTGTTCAGATCTCTTTTTATTTGTCACTTTACCGAATTCATTGATCATAATGCAAAGAATATCACAGTTCATGTAATAAATATTAGTTGCATTATTTTTTAGCTTAGCATAAGGCAAAAACGTGGCAAATTTGGACAAATTTATTTATAAATTGCCATGAAATTTAAATAACACACAGGGTAAAAGAATATAAAGATAGACAAATTAGTCTTGATATCATTTAAAGATAAAATGAACAAAATAACAGAGCTTTAACAATCTATTTTTTTACTTCCTTAACCACCATGAATAAAGGAAAGTAGAGATTTTAAATATACTCTATTACCATGGCACCAAATAAATATTTTTTATTTGGATTTTATTAAAGAAAATTTTATTTTATGAAAATGAATTCTTTTCAATGTTTATGAAATCTTTCTTTTTACAAAATCGGAAAAAGTATAAGTTATTTATAAAAATATTCTATAAAGTACATTTTTAATCATATTATTTGATAAATTATATCATACTGTGTGTACGAAAAATGATTTTATTAATTCAAAGTATTTTTAAATTTTTTATAATGATATTAAAAATAGATTTTATTTATAATTATTTCATAGAATATGAATGTTTTTAAAGTCTTTAAAATCTTACTTTCTACAAAATCCTAAATGTGTAAAATATTTATAAAACTATTTTGATAAAATAAGAATAATGTTATTTGATAAATTAAAATCATACAAACAGTATGTTAAAAAAAAGTGGAGCAAGTTTTTATATACTTAAACATTATAACTGTAAATATATTTGGAATAGTAAAGTCTTAATTAATTAAGTGACATTTAAAAAGACAGTTATAAAGACAGTTTAAAAGACAGTCTTGTTTATATATATATATATATATATATATATATATATAAACAAGACATCACATTAAAGCATTTGCTCTTCAAATATAAAAATATTCATTGCATAAATATTGCCATATATAAATATTTGTTTCGAAGTACAACATCTAATCATCATGATTGTTCATTTTCCGCAGTTTCTCCATCACATCATTTAAAGGATTGTCTGAGTGTTTTTTTTTTAATTTATTGAATGCTATTAAATTTGTTATTGGTGCTTTTATCCTTCGCCTTTAAAAATATTTTATGATATTTATATTATCCCTGAAAACTACAACGCATGTTTTGTTCAAACACTTATAAGTATGAAAAAATCGTCTAAAGCCAATAAATTTGCCTATTGCAATTTCCAAAAATTTCGCAAGCTGAAACATGCAACTATGCATTTTTACAGATCAATATAAGTAATTTTTTTTAAAAATTTGCTGACACCTTTGACCGTAGGGACGGTACAAAAGTTTAATTTCCATAGATTTTTTATTACATCAACGCATTTTTTTATTTACAGTATTTTTATACAATTTTATATAATTTTAATGACATTTGAATGAACCTGTGTATTTGCAATAAAGTAAATGGAAATTAAACTTTACTTTAACTGTACTTTAATAAAGTTAAAGTTTATTAATAATCTTTCATAAACTTTTGCGTATAAATCTTAAAAGAACTTTTTTTATATATTTATTGCGGCCTAACTTTTATAGTACCATTTTTCCATTCATGTGTTTTCAGTTTTTTTCTGGCATTTATATTATTGATTTAAAAAAAATTAATTTAAAGAAACAATGAACTCTATTAGGTAACTTTGAGAATTTTTCACTTAGAGTTAAGGAATTTTTTAGCTATATAGATTAAAATACAAATACATCCAATTTTTTTTTAAAAAAAATTTAATGAAATATTATTTTTTAAATAGTTCAAAGATGTATATATTTTTTAAATTTTCAAAATACTGCAGAGAAATCAGTTTAAAATTTTTTCAGCTATTTTTTCAATGTTACTCAATATAAAGTGATTTAGAATAAAACTGGGTATATATTTGGAGTTCCAGTTGAATGCTAATTTTTAAAAATATTTTTATCTACTGAATTTTCATAATTTACTGAATTTTCATAACAATTATATATTTTTTGGAAATAAAATTGACTTTAATCTAAAAATACTTGAAATATAAAATGCATATTTTACTCCCTTTTCATGTTTAATTGAAAAATTTATTTTCAATTTTATTCCCTTTCTTCAAAAATTAGGACCCCTGGAACTTTTCAAAGATATTTAAATCTAATTACAATATCATTTTGTGGAAATCCATTCAAATCTGATTTATATAATTAAAGTCTTTAAAATATTTTTTTATGCAAAAATATATCATGTAGCGTTATTTTAGTTGAATATATAAATATTTGTTTGAGGAAGCAATAAAAATAAAATTTCCTGTTTCTGTTGATTTTTCTGTTCACATTCCACTGTTTCCTTAATGCACAGATTCATACACTTGTTAACAATTTACTTATTTTTATTATTTATACCTTTTAAGTCATTAATATATTTTATAAATCATTATATAATTATTACAGAACCTTAAAATACATTATCATTCAAACTCATTTTCAAAGTGATCCCCTCCATACATACAGAATAGATATTTCAGTAAAATCCATTGATTAATCAATACTTTAAAACTAAAACTATGCAAATATTTAATCATCACTGTTACACAATTCCAATTTTTTTAGAATTTTACTGTGTCTAAAAATGACTAAAAGAATCGATTCTAGAATTCCAGATCTGCTGACCTAAAACCAAGAAAGTTTAATAAAAGCATGTAAAAATGGCACAATGGAATTGTGTTGTATTTCATTTACATAAAAGATTAGGAGTAATTGCGATAAAATATCAAGCTGATTAATGGTTTATGGACACAGCTAGAATTCGTGCAATAAATCACAAAATATAAGAGAATAATTGCTCTTTCTTTTCATGAATGATAATAAAGTCAGTCTGAATTGTTCACCTCATTAGAAAATCAAACATACATTTATCATACCACAACACATGTTCCTGTTCTAATTTCCATTAATTACCTATTTACATTCTCTACTCACCCTGAATACATTTCATAAATCTTTTAAAAATATCTCCATCTCTGCCATACGACTTTTAAGTGACAATTCCCTGCCTAAAAATCATTTCCCCAAAAATGAGATTACGGATTCTTCTTTCCCAAACCGCAGAACATGTGACAACCACTTAAACAACCCCTTCCACATATCACTCAGTTCCCCCACCCCCCTCCCACAACTACGCATGCCCATTTTATAACATGACACGAACTCGATTCATTTTCACTTAAGGGCGACATATAACCGTCAGAAGTGATTTAACTGCTACAATCGCTGCAGCGTGTCTTAAAACGCGGACCCCACCAGAAACACGCATTTGGTTAAATGGAGACGTATGTAAAGAAGATTGCACAGCGCGCAGCACTGACAAATGCGTTGTTGCGTCCCATGAATTTTACATGACGCTTGACCCGACTGCCGGATTTAATTGAAAGGCCGAATCGAGTGGAACAGTTAAATATTCAGAGGCCTCCCGGACTGGACTGGTGCCAGGTCCGTCCGCGTCCGGCTATCGGAAACAGAGATTCGATTGGGATGGTGCGTCCGGAATTATAGCAAAGTGATAGCATTGCAATTTGCGGAAGAGTCGCCCTTGATTGGGGTATTTTGGATCCGGATGGAATTGAATTGAAGTGGTGGGCTGGGAATATGGAGTGCTTGTTTAAGAACTTTCTGATTGGTTGATTAAGAAGAGACTTATGTCTCTAGGCATTGAATGAAAAATGATCGTCTGTTGAAGAAGAACGTATATGCCATTAACTGACTTTAATTAGCAGGGAACTCGTTTTAAACATATTACTTAGGTTAGAAAATTCCCAATGAGTGACCTATATCCCTAATTACGCCGGAAAATTTATGAAGTATTTCATACTATAATTCCAGTTTCTTCATTTATATATATTTAAAACAAATATAGTTGCTGTGAACGATGTTTACACCGTTAATTTATTTAAATTTGTAAAACTCTCATGTGTAAATATACTATCCGTACTGAAATAATCAATTCAATTATTTTCATGAAATTATTAATGTAGAAAAATAATGTTACCCCCTTTGGTGGGGAGACCCCTCGAAAAGCGGATAAATACTACTGCCATGATGATTGGATCTCGCCACCCTGTAAGGTACACAGATATGTGGGGCTTTGAATCCTCCCATCAATGACGGAACGTAACGTATTTCCTTTGGGAATGTTTGTACCGTGGCTGGTGATGGCCTTTAAGACACAACCACAGTTTCTGCCAATGTTGCTGCTGCGGCGGTCCGGTCATTTAGTTTTCTTTATCCTTGTGACTTCGGGTGGATTGGGTATATGTGATATGATTTATTCTTCAAGATATTCTTGGACATCAATCAATTTTGAATTTAAAAAAGACAGATTAGGAATAGTTGTGGAAATTCACGGTCCTACTTTTAATGCCAAATAAAAAACATTACAAGGATAACTGCATTATATATGTATACGTGTGCGTGCATGTGTCCGCGTGTGTTTGTGTGGGTGAACAAAACTTTTAGTAGTATCGTGGCTGAAGAAAGAAGACAATTTTGAATTTTTAAACTCGACCTATTCCATTTCATGGGACATAATTTATTTAAAAGAATAAGGGGTAAGAAATAGTCAGTCTACATCTCGACTATACAACCAAAAGAGGCCTAGATTTTTTCCTCAATGATTTTATACCTTGTGCTTCTGATAGGTATTTCTTTTACATGTATCGTTTTAGCTGAGGGAATTAAGATACATGTAAAAGATTTCACAAAACATTGAAGATTTTCCCCCCTTCACTCGGAGTGTTACAAAATGTCTATTAAAATAGTTTCAGAGTTAGTGTAGCATTAAATAAAAGCTCTCTTAATTAAATGAAAGAGCTGGAATTGGATCAGAAAATCTGATAAAATTTTAGCATGAAGTTATCATGGGCTAAATTAAGATAAAAAATTTTAATTAAAGAGATAAATTATACACACACACACTATATATATAAATAAATGTAACCAAACTTGGTGACCTTGACATGAACTAGAAGTCCCCAAGTAAAGCAGGAGCCGCAAGTACTAACATATTGTTTACATCAGTATTTACTTTGAAGACAAATTAGGACTCTACTAAACCTCCTTCAAGCAATAGAAGTTTTTTGAAATGCATTTCACACAATAAATGTGTATAGCTCTCAAAAACAAAATTATGAGAAAAGGTGCTTCCTCTAAATTATTTTCATTAATTTAACGTAGCTAACGAAAAGCTAAGTAAATTGCTCAACATAAAACTTATCCAACAGTTCTTAACTAAATTAATACATAATGTTAATACTACAACGAAAAGAGCTTATTTCTTATGGTTTATGTACTAATGTAACAGAAGTTATTTAGCCCATTTGGTGTGTTATAAATGGTGCAATAAATTGTTTGAAGGATGGGGGTTGTTTAGTGTCTAGAATGTATAGAGACATACTATAATATATACCGAAATTACATCAGTTGATTAATCTACCATGGTGTTGGATTTTTTTATGTACATTGTACTAGTTCATACACATAAAAAGTATTATACATTTTATATACTGCAGTACAAAGTTGCGGTCGTTTTTTTTGAGATAAATTACTTATTTATAAATTTTTAACACTGCATTTAAAAATAAAGTGAACGATTAAAATATCAAAATAAGGTTGAAATATGTGTGGATAAATATTTACCATTTACATTTCTGTAGTCGAAATAATAAGAAAGTAAGGTGGTTTATGCTTATAGCCAGATTTAAAAAAATAAGATTAAAATATTATTATGATATATTTAGAGAATCTTTAAATACATGGATTAGGAATAAAAAAATAAGATTAAATTCCAAAATAGGGTTGAAATCTGAGTGGATAAATATTTACTATTTACATTTCTGTAGTAGAAATAATAAGAAAGTTATATGGTTTATGCTTATCTAACAAGAGAAAAGTATTTAAACCCATTAAAAATTGTGTAAGATTTTAAAAAATAAGATTAAATATTATAATTCTATTCTTAGCAAATCTTTAAATACATGGATTAGGAATAAGAAATAGTTTTTTAAGAAATAGGTAATATAACAAAAATTTCAATTTTGGAAACATTCAGATAATGAATGATTATCAGAAGGATTAAGACTGCTTTAGTGGTTAGTCTAACATTAAAATTATATATGCTGGAAACAAATGAGGGAGGTACCAAGCAGCTCTCTAAGAATTAATTTTCATTGAAATAATCGATTGTTACAATAAGAGACTAAGAGTGGGGTGAGTTATTATGATGTCCAATAATTGCCCTTGTATAGACATGTTTGAAATTCAGGATGTGACAAAAAGATTGAAAAAAAATAATTGCTAAATTTTGTAAATCTACGAAACGTAAATATAGAAAGGTAAAAAAAAAAAGTTTTAAAAAATTATGAAAAGTCTTGCTTTTCATAATTGAATTGGAAATTTATATAAATTATCTTGGAAACTTTAGAAGCTGTGTAATTTGAAGAGAATATGTTGTGTAGGCATAGCATAACTTGAGCTTGTGTTCTCGGTGCCGATAGCTCTAAGTTATCTAACCGGTTGGATGGGCACAAAATGGGAGGAAGGAGTGAAAAAAAAAGAACGATTAAAAAAAAGAAAGAAGGAGACGACAAACCATCCAGATATCTCCAGAGAGAATCCCTTTGATGTCAAATCCTACACGACTGTAATCATTTTTTGGTGAAATAATAACTAAATGGAGGGAATAAAACAAATTGAGACTATGCGTGGAACTTACAAGGAAATGAGAATGCTAACTAAAAAGAAAAGATTAACAAATTACATTCAGAACATCAGTGTGACATGTATCAGCAAACAAAAAATCACTGTAGAGCTAGAAATATGCATAGTCCGTCTGTGTCCTGTGGTTTTGTGTAACCTGCCGGTGTCCTGGCATTGGAGTAATGATTTAAGTGTCCTGGGCTCGAGTCCCTGTTTGGGAATGGTTCTTCTTCTTCGATGAGGTGTGTGTATGTGCTTCCCTGTATAAAGAGGGGTTGTGAAGGCGAATGTGGTGCAGGAAGTAGCTAAGTCGTACTCTTAGGTGGAGCTGCTGAAAAAACAAAGGACTCACTTTTAAGCTTAAATCGCAGGCAGATAATTGTCGACGGTCTTGTAAAGTGTCATAAGTCACAACACAACAACACATAAGTAGTATTGTCATCTGGTGATGATTCAGATTTAAAATTAAAGTGGAAATATATGTTAAGTAAATTTAAATCATGATGCTATTCTAGTAAAATATAATTAGCAAAATTTTTCTACCTACGTACCAAAAAGAAAAACTAAATAAAAGTAGTAAGAAAACTTCATTAAGTAAATAAAAAGATAACTTTATTTGGACAATCGA
Source organism: Argiope trifasciata (assembly GCA_026543055.1). Classification (NCBI taxonomy): domain Eukaryota; kingdom Metazoa; phylum Arthropoda; class Arachnida; order Araneae; family Araneidae; genus Argiope; species Argiope trifasciata. The sequence continues at coordinate 1,493,054 of JAPMOQ010059770.1, forward strand.
ATGAAGTCTTTTTTGAATTCATTTCAAAAAAGTTACTTAATTTAAATACATTATATAAAAGCTACAAAAGGGAAATTGTATTTGTTTAAAACTCAAATTTATAACTTCATTTAAGCGAATTATTTTGCTAATTTTTATGTTTTTGAAGACTATTTAGCTAAAAAATAAAAGTTCCTTTCCTAATTCATATCTTTATAAAGATACAAAAAAATACAAACTTTGTACATAAAACAAATATTCACTACAATCAAATTTGCGAACAATTAACAGACGAGAAATAAAAGATTTAAAATGATCTTTTCATTAGATTAAAAAAATTTCACTGTTTTATTCACAGTTTAAGAATATAATACAAAAATAAGGAATTTTGAAATTCAATTATAATCCTTCCAGACACGAGTTTTACATAACAATTTAATTTTCATAAGTATAATGTTTAAAAAAGAAGTAATTATTATTAATATGGGTAGTATATATATTCCTAAATATTAGGGAACTATTTAATCAATATTCTTTTCAGAATAACATTTTGATTTCCCCTTAATTTCTTAAAATGTATGCAACATCGTTTAATGGAAGATATTAAAATTAAATAATGTAACAGTTAACTTTTTTCATTAAAACTTACAATTATTCGAATCATTATCATTAATTAGTTTTGCTTTTAAAAATTGATCGTTCATTTAAAAAAAAAATGCTATTAAATGCTAAATAATCTTTTTTAAAAATATTATTTCAAGTATTAAATTTCTAACTTTATTCAAAAAGTTTTTATTCGTTCTTTAATTTACTCTTTTAATATTTCAGTTTTAATGAATTAAAAATATCTTTTGATTTTTTCAGCTCAACTTAATAAATTATCATTACTTTTTATTTTTATAATTACGCTTTTCAAACATTTCTTAGCTGATATAAATACTTCCTCATAATATAAATATACTCTGTTGAAATTGCGTACCATGATATTTGAAAAACACCAAAGTTTTCAAAGTTCTCTTTTACCATATCTAATCAGTGTGATTTCTAATAAACCGGTAAACAGTTATTTTCTCATAATTGTTATAATTACTTGTGGATGTTATATAAGACACCATGCTAAACTGAAATGAAAAATCAATTCGATATTCCAAACATTAGTAAAACTCATTTCTGATTTTTATCATCAAAATCCTTTTCAAAAAAGATTATTTCATACCTTTACTAATCGAAATGTTTACTGTATTAAACATACTTAGAATCCGAATCTAAAATAATCCAAACATTTTGAAATAAACAGTCCTTTGAGTTAAAAAATGTAACATCAATAGTCATTTAGAATGATCTAATAGAAAGGTTAGAATAACGATTAGAAATAGCAAGATAACTTATTTTTTATTCCTATAATGGCATAGATTCACTGGTTTTATAAACTGCACATTTGAAAATTTGAAATATTGCGAACCGGTATGTTTAATTGTAATAATTACACAATATAATTAAAGGGTCGGCCCGTTAATAATTAGATTACACGACCCGTGTTTTAAGGTAACATTACACGAAAAAGAGTCACACTGTATTTAAATTACACAAAAAAGTAGCATGTGTCTTAAAGCAACATCAGGGCTACTTTGGGACAGACCTCGTAATTGTGAGCAACGGTTAGATGACGAGGACAACATCTGAACTGACAACCTCTTCTGGGCAACATACCACATCGATGGGAAGGCATTTAGCTCCGACTGATAGGGCATGCATCAGTCCGCTTACAGGATGGTTCTTCGTTGGAATCGGGTATCGAATATGAAACCCTTCAATTCTGAAGTTGAGAACTTACCCCCAGGCCACCGCTACCTTAACTGTGAAACATAAAAGGTCGTTTAAAACGATTTAATAGTCAGGATGTAACTATTAAAATAATTATAATAATGTATTTCTTAATCTAGTATGGCCATTGAAACTCTAAGACATTATAAATTTCATATATTAGAAATATTAAAATTTAACGAGCCTTTAAAAGATATGGTTCAATAATTTAAATATCGCTCAGTAGAATGTTATTTTTTCCCTCTGAAAGTTTTTCTTCGTTGTTGGTAGTTATTAGTGTAATAATCTTCTGTGTAAATAACTGTAATTTAATTTAATCTTGTTGTATAACATTTTTTTGTTCAAATTACGGTGTATGTTCTTTATTTAATTTGGAACCTGGCGATATACTATCAAATTAATTATTAGATTCTAATAAAATGAAAGCATCAGTTTCATAACAATAGATTAAAAGATAACACGATTTTAAATAAAGATAACAACGGAAATTTTAAATCAAATTATGTTTTCCATGTTTTGAAAATATTTATTTTCCTTTTAAAAATATATTAAAGCATTTCACATTAAATAGCGATGACTAAGTGTTATTGCTCAATAAAGTTTTGGTTAATAATATGATAAAAGAGTGTAAAGCAAAATGGGTTCATAATTGATTTTTAATCTGATTTAAAATCTGATCATAGTTAGACTTTTGGCTGAAACTTCCCCATGTTTTTCTTTCCTAATAAGTACAGTAAGCCCAATTTTATAATAATAACTATCTGGTACCCTGGGCATTGCGGCTACCAGAAAAAAATAATATTAAGTGCAAGGAATCAATAATTTGGCGATATTTTACCGAAATAGGATGAACTGCCCTACAGTATATAATAGAAGAACAAATAAATATTCGTTTTTATATGATAGATTTTTGTATTCTTTTAGAATTATTAAACTTGGTATTATTTCAGAATGATTATAAAAGAAACTATTTATTGTATCTCGTGATTCGTTTCATATTCGTTCAGAATTCTCAAGTTTAATTTTAGAGAATGTGATAAAAATATTTTCTTTTAAAATTGATTAAACATAGAAATTATATTTACACCTTAAAATCTTTATTGTTATTAGTTTAATAAATATTGTTTTGAAAATTAAAATGGTGCAAAATTATTTGTACTACAAAATTATTGGTTGTTTCCAAGAAAAGAGCTAAAATTAACTAAATTTTTAAAAAACCATGGTTGGTCTTACCCAAAATATCTTATCTCTGAGAATGACTTGCAGGGATTTTGCGTACTATGGCTACTAAATATTAACCTTTAACTTAGATTCAGCATTCCTACATAATCTATTATCTCTTCGGCGAGTTATTTGGAGATGAATCCTTGGTAAATAGATGAGGTGGAGATTCAAAATATTTTATTTAATTTTAGATAATTGTACTAACTCTATAACCCTCCCATAGGTGTCAACAATTAGCCGACCAAGTTTCATCGCCTTCGGATGAACGGTTTAGTAAGGCAAAAAACAGAAAAATTAAATTTATTAGTGGAAATAGTGATTTTTTCTTGCCTTCTTCATCTCAACATCAAGAATCATTATCGCAAAGTCCAAGAAGCAAAAAACTACCACACTCTCTTCATATACATTTGAATTCATAAACTTCCATCAAACCCAGTTTCTCTTCATTTCCATTAACCAAATTATTTTCCATATATTTTTTATAACTGCATCCTCATCTACTCTACCAGGATAAGTGAGCACAGGAGGCATGCATATTTCCTATATTTTATCTTTTTGCATGTCATTATTCCAAAGAATTCCGCAACGACAAAAATATTTTTAAGCGGTTTAATCTATATATCATTTCTTATATGATTGTAAAATAATGCACATAGTTATTTTTAGTTAGTTAGTTTAATTAGCACGCACTTATTTTTTTAAAAAATTTTTATTGTTTGAATCAATAAAGAATTTTGTCAAAAATTGTGAAAGATAATTTTTTATGTAGTCCTCATTTTTATATATCATATTTAATAAAAGCTTGTTGACATTTTAACTTTAAAAAATTCCTTCATCTGTGTCTAAAATTAATGAAAGTTAATGAAACTTTGAATACTATTTTAGGCGAATTTTATAACTAAATCGAGGTTTGCAGTAAGATCTTAAGACATCATTTGGAAAAATTTACTTATTGTTGTATTTCTTAACTTATTGTTGTATTTCTTAACTTATTGTTGTATTTCTTAACTTATTGTTGTATTTCACAGTCTACTTGTTCTCTAAAATAAAATAGTTTACCACTGCTATTTAAATTTAAGAACCATAACACAGTCAGTTTTAGTTAGAAAATTGTATGAATTTTTTATAGTGCATTTTTGAGTGTCTAAATGAATATTTTTAAAAATTCCTTATAGGCTCTGAATTGCCCTATAAACTTTCTTAGAAATATTATTGACTCAAAAAGGATAAAATGAAACTTTTTCCCAGTCATTTCAAGCATTTTCCGAACCGAAGCTATTTCTAACGGTTTTGTAACAAACTAATGGGTCGTAATAAAGAAGTATTTTCTGTAGTATATTCCCTTATATATATATATACATTGTTATATAAATTATGATATATTATACTGTTATATGTTATATGATATTGTTATATAAATTATTCCTTATGTTCCTTAGAAAATATTTTAATAATTTACCAATTTTAGTTATAAAACTGTGTGAATTTTTTAATGTATGTTTTAGAGTGTCTGCAATTCATGTTTATTAAGTATGACTTATAGGTAAAAGAATTACTCTTAAGTTTTTTCAGAGACATCTTTTCTGATTCAAAAAGCATAAAATTAAAAAATGAGATCATTTACAGCATTTTCCAAATTGAAACTACATGGTTATTTTACAGATTTCGAAATAAACTTTTGGGGTACAATAAGAACTTCCTCATTTTCTATTCTATAGCATCAATTAAGATTACACGATCCATGGAACACTTAGTACTATGTAGCTCGTAATATTGAAAACAAAATACCCACTAAATGTGTTAGGTGAATCCAAATATAGTATTTCATGTAAATATCCAGCACCTAACAATATCCACATTGGACAGGAGCCAAGACGCATTTTGAATATTGAATATTCAACAGCTTTCTTCAGTTCGATGCGAAGTCTTCGCATGCAATATTCATACGACATACTCGGATATTTGTTGCTACGCTGAGCGGAAAACTTGTAAAATATTCTTTCTTTCGAGTGCATTCAAAACATCTTACTCCGGCAAAAAAAAGAATAGAAATCTATGAAAGTTAAAAAGCCTCCAGTATTTTTGGTGAGTCAATGTCTTTCAAAAATTGATTCATTCATTTATTTAAACAGATTATTACTTAAAATTGAATTTGATTTTAATTTTAATTGTTGAAATGACGTATGCCAAATTTTAGAGCTACCTTTAATCAATAATTTTTTTAAATCCAATAACTAATTTTTTATTAATATTTTTTAATAAAATATTTTTCAAAAACATCCAATAACTTTACTTTATGCTATTGAGACTATGATTATATGTGTCACAAATGAAAGAATTTACTTTTTCTTTGTATGATGATGGACATTTCCACTATAAACAATAAATTTTACTCAAAACAAGTGTACTGTAAATTGGTTGCTGCTCTCAACTTATTCGTGACTATTGCGTAATAAAAAACGCAGCTGTAAAAAAGAAATTTCACAATTATAGTAGTTGGAACTTGCCATTCCGCATTTTTTTGTTGTATTTGGAAGAAACGTGCAGTGATTGTAGATTTTATACTGCACTCAATATGTAAATTCGCATAGTGATAGATATTATCAATATATTTTTTGAAATTATTTTCCATTAGTTTTTCATACAAGGATGTTTTAAAACATTTCCCCCTTACTCTAGAGCAGGAATTATATCACTCTAATTTATTTCATACAAAAAGAGAAGGAAAAAGCACACATAGTAGGATTGAGTTGAGAAGTATTTAGTTTTGCTGTTTTTCAAAAAGTACTAAAGTACTTTTGAAACAGTTTCTTTGTTACACAACTTTGAAAATTTTAAGTTATTAAATGATTTATGTGAAATACATTAAATAAAGATAAAGTTTTATTCAATATAATTGTGAAACAGTAATTCAGATGAGTCGTTTTGCTATAAATTTAGAAGTGTGCAATTTACGACATAAAAGCGAAAGTGAAATACTAAATTAATTATTGGTAAAAACACAGGTTTGATGTTTTGATAGATGAGTTTGAATTACAACATATCCTTTACAAACATTATTGTAGACAATATTTCAAATTTAATTTAATATATTATGATAAGGAATACAATATAATTAAGATAATACAAGTTATAATTTTTAAAGATGATGGCCTTGGAACATATGAGTATCCATTATGATTGAAAAGTCATTAAAATTGTTACTGTTCTTGATTAAACTTTGTTTACAACCTTTTTCTAGATTTCTTATATAATTTCCTTCATCCGATTGAATATACATTTTAATGGCATCATGGACCCAGTCCAGAATATTTCTAATAATAATTTGCAGCTCCATTATTTAGCTAAGAGATGCGTTGGATTGAATGCAGTTGTAAAAACATTTTATTAGTCCAAGATAATGCATTTCAACAAATTCGGAAGACGATTTGTTTACATTTTACTGATGCCATTTAACAATAAGTAATAAGTTTAATTTCTGTACAACACATATTAATGTTTCATATATAAAAAAGTTGAAAAGGAATCATATCCAATTTCATAAAACTACTATTCTCAAAAATGCTGTAACATCATTTGATCGATATCAGTAATATTCATAACATAACTAACAATAAATCCAAATAAAGTATTGAAAAATGCACTTCAAATAAAGAACGAATAAGAAACGAACTCTTATAATTTACAATGCCTCAGTTTCGTTAACTTTCATGGTAATTGATTGAGATGCGTTTTCAGCACTAGTGCTAAAGCATTTCTTCACAGATTGGTCTGAAACATTTAATATTCCTTCAATATTAGTCGGGATAATAGCAGCTTTAAATCGTCTTTTACTGATTCAGAGCATAGTCCTGTTGGATAAATGTAAGCACGCTGGTTTGATTTTTAAGCATTGGTAAAATTCTCTGAAAAAATGAAATTAGAATCTGTTATCAGTTTGTGCTTTATTACAGATGTTTCTGCTAAAACACAGTATTTCTGTCAAACATAGTATTATAAGCATTTGAACTGGTGAAAAGAATGCTCAACAACAATAGATCCGAAAAGATTAATGAACATTTTTGGAGGAAAAAAAGATCATGGAATTGAAATAAAGATGGGACAAAACTGATCATTCCAATTTTTAGAAAATGATCACTTTTCTTTGGAATTAAGAAAATTAAGAATAATGCCTAAGAAATCGGCTTTCACAAATATATCCAAAGGATCAGTTTTCAGAATAAAAACATTATCAAATGAGAATTTATCAAAACGATTTCATCTGTATTTAATTCAAAGTCCTACAGGTAGCGTTATTAACCATCTACTCTCAAACTTCCAACATGAGAAAAATGTTGGTAGAATGTTTTTTTCTTACTAACAAAGGGACAAGCTGAAGTAAAATAATCTTCAGTCAGAGAATGTTGGTTGTGATTCCTATTTTTTGCAGCTTAAACATTCCACAGCTGAAAACCGCTGAAAATCCATCTTAAAAGAAGGCAAGTTTGAAGCGTTCCTTGGATGTCCACTAAATCCTTTAAGTACACTTATGTTAGGATCGGGCGGGAACCGGATTTTGCCTTCCAATTCCCGAAGCCGGATTTCAAACTTTCCGAGCACCGATCAATCAAATAAAATATTTTTTTGGAACGGTGAACAGCTTTTGCTTTCTCTCTCAATCTCTAGTTCACCTGCAATCTTAAATAGAGAGAAAAAAAAGAGATTATTTTTTTTAATAAAACAATAATGTGAAAAGTTTACTTTGTTTTTGTTTAGTTTATTTAGAAATGTCGTACACAACAGAGTTGAATAAGATTTTCTAGTGAATCTTCAGGCTCGGAAATTGTAATTGGTTCCTAAAATCCAAATTTTTAATTAGTTTTTATTATTCACATCGGCTGTTTTAGTATGAAAAGCATAAAAATAGGATAAGAAATTTAATTTTGGAATAAATACTTTAAATCTAATATAATTTGTTAAAATTTCATATGTAAAATCTTCTGTTACGTAAATCAAAGGTCATAAATAATTGTTTTATTATTTAAACAATAATTTCCCCAGAGTTAATTTAAAAGACATGAATCTGATAAATAAATGATGTACACAAAATCAGTTTTTTTAAAAAAATAGAATACATTTTTTATTGATTTTACAGTTTGTGTTGACAACTTCCCATTTAGGAAAAAAGTAATTTGAAGAATCATCAGTGTTTTCAAAAAATATTTTCATGAACAAGTTAAATTATTAACATGAACTTTATGCAACCGAAATGAAAATAATAAAGCCTTGTTTTTTGTCATTCAAAGTTAGTTTACAAATTTAAACTGACACAAATATTTATTGAAACAATATTTTATGACACAAATATTCACTAAAGAATATAGCTAATCGTATGAAATTAAGTAAATAATCTTTAAGTTTTGCTTTTTATAACGGAGACTAAAGAATTCAATTTTAAAAGAGGTATCTTTTAATGTATTACCTTATGTATTTTTCATTTTTTACTTATTACAAAGGATAATCGTATATTTAAGGACGTCAGGCCCAACCCCTTGTCCTAATGTCACTAAATTTGCAAGAAATAAATTTCGAGGCTGAGAATAAGCATCTTAAAGAAATTGTTTAGAAAGGTCAGTCAAATTTTAATTATTTTAAAATCAAATGAGATTTTATGATGGCTCAGTGGCACCTTTCATAAAATTTACGAACAAAAATAAAAGAATATCAATTTTACACTGTATTAAAGTTACAAGGCATCGTTTCAATTATGTTAATTTAATTATCGTATAATAATTTTTTTTATATATTTCCTCAACAAAATGTTTTCTTGCTTAAAAAATATCTTACAATTTTATAATAAAAGATATTACTCGCAATATTTTATCATATTTAAAAATTAATTTGCTTCCACTTTTCGAAATCTGAATAAGATAAAAATAATGGTGCTCATTATCTGCGCAATTTATTTCTGGAATAAATAAAAGTAAATTTCAGTTCTAAAAAAAGACAGGTTGCGATAAGAAATTCCATAGACTGCACTAACATTTTTGATGTCTCAATTCCATAGGAATTTTCATATTCTCAATAGCAAAGAAATGGCTTTTAAAATGTCCCGGTTTTAAAAGGAATAACTATCTGATGTTGAACCATGATTTGCTGATAGAATCACGAGCATGAGAGATTTAATTTATCCAAAACAAACAATGTTTCCTACAATATTGATAACTATTTGATAAAAAGGAGAGTTTGAAATATTGAGTTTAGTTTAGTTTAGTTATTTTAACGTCCCTTTGTAAAGAAACAGCCGTTGTAAAAAAGGAGTATTTTGGGACGGACCTTGTCAATTTGAACCACGGTCAGATGACGAGGCCGACACTTGGCACTCCCTTCACCACACCAATGGGAGAACGTTTGGCCTGACAGATTTAACGTGCAAGAGCCCCCTTATACGATGGTTCTTCAGCGCAATCGAGTCTTGAACCTGAAACCCTCCTGCTCCGAAGCCGAGACCTTACCACACCGCGGCCCCTCGAAACACTGAAAAAAATAAGTAAAAAAATATTCATTTCTCATAGTAATTTAACCCATGTAAGCTTACTTTATATGGTTATTTCGAATTATTAGAGGATCCTGATAGCCTAGCTGAAGAGTTCGTTTTGAAGAAAGAAAACCAAGAAGTTTTTCTACAACCTTAATCCAAGAAGTCTTCCATGAGTAAAGGCTTCAAGGACGTAACAACAGAGTATAGGGATTTTTAAAAAAAATTCACATTGAAGAAAAAAAAAATGATTCGAATAAAAAATACTTCCTAGAATGCGAATGTGATGGTCTTTAAAACATGTGGAATTTATTAAATTTCTTGCTGAAACGTAAATTGCCCTGAAATGTAAAGATCCAATTGACAGAAAATATTTGGGAATTCTCTTCATCCACCTTGCTTGGGAAATAAATAAAAATAATAAAAGTATGAAATCCCAGCACTCAGGAGCTTTGAATAAAAGGGTGTGAAATATTTTGAATAAATTGTTTCCTTAGACGAAATTCAGTACAGAATACATTATATAATTACACACACATACACTCACATAAAGACCAAGTTTAAATATTTATATAATTTCAAGATTTTTCGGAAGCTTAAAGAAAGGCATGTCAGGTATCACACTCGGCATTCAATCACATATCTCAAATGCAATATTCACCCTAAATAATGTCACCGTTATTTATATAAAGGACATTAATACCATAAAATTTATGATTCATTAATTTAAATTTATTACTTTTCCAAAATGTTTAAAGAAAATTTGTCAAAGTAAGATATTAATTAGTCAAATGTAGGCATTGGGTGTCATCATAAATATAAAAATTTCAGATATAACTATTTTCTTAAACTTCAAACAAAATTTGAAATAGCGCTTCCTTTTCATTTTGGTTGTTGACTTGTAAATAATACAGTATTCCACGAATTGAAGGCTGAAATTATCTTGAAAATCATACCTTTGAAAGATGCCTATTATTAAATTCCATTGCTATAAGTCATTAATAATGTTAAGTTATAAATCCAAAACTTTTCATTACATTCCTGTTGTCATATTTCGCTATATTTAATAACGTCTTTTCAATTACAAGAGTATACTTTATTGTATATTCTTCCCAAATATCATACACGTTTAAAAATAGAAAATGAAAATTTTGTTTTAAAATTTGAAGATTCATCTAAATGTTGAATCAAATTGAATCAAATATCTCTTATCTTCTTAGAGATTCGATAAAGACAAAAAAAATAACTATCGTAATTTTATAATTAAAGATCATTTTCAAACAAATATGATTTTAATTATTATCACCGATACTATCACGCATAATAAAACTTAATTTGAAAATCCGTTTTTTAAATTTAGGGTCTTTAAACTTGTACCTTTTAGTGCCATGTTTCAGGTTTTGCTGTAAATCCTTATCGTTGTTTTAAAACGTTTATTTAAATTGCTATGAAGATGAATTTATGGCAACACTCTTACGATGTAGCAAAAACAATAAATACATATCGCCTAGTTAAACTTCATAATAGTTCGAGTGCTACAGATATCAAAATCAATTCATGATAGAAGTCTTTGGAGCGATATTCTAAAACTGTAGTTAAAGTACTTACTTAAACAACTGAAGATAAAAAATAAATAACTGTAACTAGCCCGTTATGTTTAGTAAATTAATTTATCATCGTTTCAATCAATTTTATTTGGGTAAGCTTCATATATTTTAATACAATAAATAAATTAATTTAAAGGTATTTTTAGTTCAAAATGTCATTAAGTTGAAACACAATTTAATAACAGTTTAGAAAAACGAAATCTAAAATTTTTTGAATAATAAGTTTTGTACGATTCAAGATTTATCAAGATTTTTTAATAAATTTAACACAGATCTTTTAATTACATGTGCAGTGGAATTTTTTAGACCATAAGTTATATAAATATGTTTCTCTAAATTTAAATCTGCATTCAGTTCAATACAATTAATTAAAAAAATCATAACTTTCATCGGATTTTCATCACATTATCTGTTATAATAACATTCTAAAAATTACATTTTGTATTTATATTAGTATTCATTATCGTATACAGGAGAAACCTCAAAAGGAAGTTAATTTTATATATAAGAAATTAAATTAGTGTCACTCGCTCAAAAGCAACTTCATATTTAGTCAAGAACCCTTGAAATATTGTACATAACTTCCGAGGTAAAATGTTAAAAGATATATTATCGGAAATATAAATTTTTCCATATTTTCTTGTAAGAACATTTTATAAAGATTTCTCTAGGTAAAGGAATAACTTATTTTCATTTTGTTTCTGACTTTCAAATAACCCTAGTTTGTAAAATACGGGGTTCTTTTTTCGAATACTTTCGATATTTTCTTAGACTTTTTTTTCAGAAATGAAAAAAGCCACAAAGATACTTTATACTGTAATCATATATTCAATTTTCTTCAGTTATATGTTTTAGCTTTTTCCGATAGTATTTATTACAGCCTGTGTTATGTCTCAGAAATAGAATATGTTCTTTTAGAATTCTTTCCTAAATATTACCATGGTATTTTAACTTTTTAACGTTTTTATCAGAATTGTAGGTGATTTAATTGAAAGTGAGAATATAAATTTAAAAGTTTAAATTTATACTACCTGAAGACCAGGTATCGAAATACTTTTTTAAACATATATTTTGAAGAAGAGGAAAAACTGTTCTAACTATCAACAGAGCGATTACAGGACAAATAAATTTAATTCTCTCAGGATATGAAGACTAATTATTAAATATCGTACTCATGTAATTGAACCCTTAAGCTCCCTGGCAGAGGAAATTCAGAAATCTAGCACTTTTGACTCTTGGGGGAAAAGCTGAAATATGCAATAAATTATTTTATTTATTTAGGAATTAGTATTATTTTCATTCTACAATAAAAATATTACAGAGCATCCAATCTCGTAGTTATCTATTTTCTGAAAAACAAAATTGCTTTTAAAATCCCTCACAAAATATAATCTGTTATTTTTCAATTATCAAAATTTCAAAAGTGATAAAATATAGTTTTAAACTCATATATTCACATTTGATAATATTTCGCGAAATCTGTTGGAGTATTAAAATAAATACACCAAATGTTTTGAAATTAATTCATCTTTCATAGACTACATTAAATGTTTGAAATAAAAAAAAAGATATCATTTTGTTTCAGATACTGACCCATTCTTCTCTTGTCAACCAAAATATCAGTCGTTTTTTTTTTGGCAGCTTTAAAACATATACATGTATCTATATATGTAATCAACCATAAAAGTATTAAATAATTAAAAACAATTTCCAGAATCATCAAAAATTAAATCATTTTGGAAAACCGAAACTAATTATGTCGGAATCAAACTTCCGAAGTCAGAAGAAGAAATTTAATTCGGAATCAAACTACAAAAAGCAAACTAAAATAAAAACTAAATGGAATGAAAGATATTTATGAAACAAATCTAAATTAAAATAATTTAGTAAACGAAACTAAAAATTGGAATCGAAAATAAAGATTATTTTGGATCCGAAAAAGAATAATTTAAAAATTTAAAAAAACTATCATTGTATAGATAGATAGATAGAGAGGGATAAACTTTTTCAGAAGTAAACATTTTTCACAAACTAATTATTATAACTTTTATAACATTTACTAAGTCTGATGAAAATTGAATAATGATTAACTTAGATATCTTGACATTACATCAGTTTAATTTAGTTACATTATCGTCCTCTTTTAAAGCAAAATTAGGGCTATTTGGGGACGAGGCACGCAATTTTGAAATTTGGTCGGACGGCAAGGACGAAACCTGAGTTGACATTCCCCCTCTCCAATCTTCCACACTACACCAATGTAAGGACATTTGACTCAGACAGATTTAACATGCATCAGTCCCGTTCCCATGACGGCTGTCTTGCGGTGTAGGGTCTTGAACATGAAATCAAGCTTTTCCGAAACAAAGAGCTTATCACTTGACCACTGCAATTCGGATGAATTTTGAAACACTCTTGCAACTACCAATTTAATAAATAGAAAGTTTATGAATATAGTTTCACCTTTTTTTTCTGTCGGCGTCCTGACTTGGGGATAATGTATCTTCCACGTGATCTGGTCGTCCCTGTTCGGACATGTTTGTTATTATGTGGGTTATCTGGGAGTAGTGAGAATGTGCCCCTCTGTAAAAAGGGGTTGTGCAAACGAATGTGAAGCATGAAGTAGCTAAGTCGTACTCTTGGCCCTAGTTGTCACTACTGAAAAACAAGGGAGACTTAGGCTTAAAACCCCTGACAGTGGGTTTGTCAATGACAATGCCATCAGAAACAAAAACATTTTGTATGATTAGAACACTTCTTCGCGATTTATATTGATGTGGATGTAAGAGGACAATAATGGACATGGTTTGAACTATCTTAAAATACTTTACAAATGTTTTGGAATTACCCTTTGAAGTAGAATAATAATTGATAGTTTAAATAAAATATTGAAGAATTAAAAAATCCGCAATGTTTATTTTCATTTCCATATAATTTCAATTATATAAATGCATCAAGTATAATTTTCAAGATTATAAAATAAAGGAACTAGATCAAATAAAAATAAAAATGGCTTAAAAATAAGATATAAAAACGTTTCGTATGAAAAAAAGAAATACACTTGTTACAAACTGTTGAAGACATAAATTACAATAAGTTTAAAAATTTCATAAAAAACACATCAAAATATTTTATGACCCGATATCCTTTTTATTTTAATCTCATGTTGTAAAACAATCACTTTTACGGTAGTTCAGCCGGTCGGTTTACCAAAACTAAAATTTCTGATAAGCTTTCTCACTAAATTTTTGGCATCAAGAAATATTTTAATGTAAAGCAGAAACAATCTAATAAGATGAATAATATGTTGTACATAAATATGGTAACTAGTATAAAACTTTCAAATAATTTACTCCAAACTGCATTAGATAGTGGAATTTAATTCTTTCCGTTAATGTTGGGTGAATACATTTACGTGTAATTTTTTTAATTATGGTAATTTAGCATGTTTTCTTGATATGTTATCTACTTACTTACTATAATTGAAAAATGATTTATACATTTATCTCAAAAATTCTACAATGAACTAATGTATTATTTGCATATTAATGCTTTGTATGCAACGAAGATTTAGTATACTGTCGTTTTCATAATTTATTCAGCATATAAATGTGATCTAAAAATAATTACTTCATTTCGCACATATTTTGAAATTTAATCCTACTTATATGAAATAAGGATGATGGTATCTTACCGGATTAAAATAGTAACTAATAAAATTGCTATTTTATTTCGATAATGATTCAACTTCTATATGACTGTTATCAATGAGTCGTGCAGCTTTAATTCTGGAACCCATCACATATATGCAGAGATTTAATAAGCAGCCATTACTATTTCACATTAATTTTATTTTATTGTAATAGATGGCACCATATGTTCGAAGTCACATGACATCAAGTTTTAGAAAATCGATCTGTGAGCATTCGCTCGACAGACAAGGAGAGAGTGGGTCATTCATATCGATATTATGGTTATACTACGGTGGCACATAGTTTTTCCTTGAGGCATTTAATTAGGCTTCGCCCTTGGTGTCATTTAAATGTTATATTTTTATCACTATTGTAAATAACCTGTCCTGTCCTTATCATTAATCTTTTCTTTTATTTTTTTTTGCTGTAAATAAATGTATTGTTTTTATTTGAAAGCTTCTTCTTTTTTTTCAGTTACCTTAGACACTGATCTAAATGAGACTGAATGGGCATTTTGTCCCATCCATTCCTACATTTATAATACGTAAAAAATAATTTGATATTACAAAACAATATTAGAGAGCGAGAAATTAGCAGTTGAATAGAACTCAAAATGAATTTGTCACATGGTATTAAGGCTAAGGTAGAAGGTAACAGAAAATACAGTAAAAAAAAAATTAGAATTTGTATAATGACATTTACTACACTGAATTTGTATCACACAATTCGATTCCAATGAATTCTCCGTCTCTCTTTAAAAAAAATCTTTTTAAGTTAATTTTATAGGGTGTTAAATCTCCCATTTATTAAATACAGGAAAACTGTGGTATATGTGCGCAGCTTCTCGCTTCGTGAAAGGTTAGTGAGCCTATCGTCACAGCTGAGATGATGGGGGTGGGCAATCATGCACTTTTTGGAATGTTTATTATTTTGCGTTTAAGATTGCAAGAAATTTAATTTTCATGTCTACGAAGTGATTTAATAATCTCCCGATACTTAAAAAGATAGGAATAAAATATTAATGGTTACCTTGTATTATTTTTACAATTCATTGGAATAATAGTTGAATACGCCGAATGTACATATGTATGCAGTTTTAGAATTATTATGAACTATGAGGTACAACATTTGAATGAAGAGAAAGTATATAATTACTGATAGTTTCATGTTACAAAACAACATAATAGCGCGAGAAATTAGCAGTGGCATAGAACCTAAAATAAGGACGAAAAGGACGAAAATACAGTAAAAAAATTAGAATTTATGTAATGACATTATTTTCTAAACGAAATTTGTGTCCCACAATTCGGATCCAATGCATTTTCCGCCTGTCTCTCTTTTTTAAATCTTTTTAAGTTGATTTTATATGGTGTTAAAGCTTCCATTTATTAAATACATGAAAATTGTCGTATATGCTAGCAGATTGTTGCAATTGTCGTATATGTACGCTTCTTGAAAGGTTAGTGGGCCTATCGTTGCAGATGAGATGATGGAGGGGGAGATCATGCACTTCTTGTAGTGGGTATTATTTTGCATTAAACACAGAAAGAAATTAATCTTCACGTCTGCAAAGTGATTTAATGTTCTCTCGATACTGAAAAAGAACCGAATAAAATATTAATGGTTACCTTGTATTATTTTTACAATTCATTGGAATAATAGTTGAATACGCTGACTGTACATATACGTGCAGTTTTAGTATTATTATGAATTATGAAATACAACATTTGAATGTGGAGAAAGAATATAACTACTGATAATATGCTGAAAGTCATTACAAATCCCATCACAAAGTGAAATAAAAAATTTTGTCTTGCAAAGTTTTTGTCTCAAATAATTTATATTTCAAAAATAAATCTGACAGCAATTGAATATGACAACTACAAAACATAAAAACTTAGAGGGATGATATTTCAAATGCAAGTTTGCATCTAAAGCGTAGATCTTTTTCAAACTGTGCAAATTTTCATCAATACAGTTGTACACTTGTGGAATAGTTGATTTATACATTCGCATGCATGGAAATGAGATAACTCAAAAACTGCGTAGATAATAGAAATTTAGTATGTGATCTTATTATAGAATTAATAAGAGCTAATTAGGTAGTGAAGTGATTAAATAGGTGAAGGAAATGAATAATCGCGCTTTTACGATTCAACTAACGCTATCACGTTTTTATATCTCTGATAACGCAGATAGACAGGCAATCAACCCAAAGTTGGATTTGGCTCATATTTTCACATATTTTTACACTTTAGATGTTAAATCTGGGTACCAAATTTTATCCATTATACTTTTCTTTTTGTAGATGTCGTGTTAATTCCTTTTCGAACAGCCGAACAAACTGACTTCTGAATATATTTTACACAAAATTGAGCGTAAAGGCCTTATGCTAAATTTCCATTATCTAGATCATAGATTTCTATCATATAATGTGAAATTTCCATCATCATCCAAATTTTCCTCATCCATTTTCTATCAATTTACGTCGTCAGGTGTTTTTGAGTTATATTTTTTAAAGACGGATGGACATATATTTTCCAAAAATGTGTTTTACGATCTCAGGAAGGTAAAAAATTGGCAGATTTGTCAAAATGTCGTTTGAAGTTTTTTTTTAATGACTATACTCTCTCGCATTAATAGTGTACGAGAAAATACAAAGGCGTAGAAAACCCATACTCAATTTGCTTCATTACATTACGAAGCTCAAAACCCCCATGTACGATATTCCGAAAATAAATTTTTGAGTATTCGTGGCATTTCGCAACTTTGCGCAAATTCCGCCATTTTTATACAAGGATTGGCTGCTTTGTCTCTTTCTTTTTCTACACTTACTAAAGAAAGTGTTTTTTTAGTAAGTGTGGGAAAGTCGTTGACATCCATCCGTATTATTTCTTCTCACATTTAAAAGCTTGCTATCATTATTTATAAAAGAAGAAACGCATTTAATCTGTTCATCTTATAGAAAAATTCTGAAAAAATAAAAAGAAACCTTTCTTTCTTTTATGTCTTATGGTATTTTTATGTCCCGGTACGATGTTCGAACTCTATTATTTGTATTGACGAAAGTTTTATGTTTATACGAAATTACACAGATTGTATTGTTTAGAATCGCTTCAACAATCAAAGCATCTCGATCTATAAACAACTTCAAATAAAAAAGCAGTTCAAAAATAATAAATAAATGAAATGAAATAAATAAAAATAGAAATGTTTTCATTGGAGTGTACTTACAGACATTATCTGTCTCCCTTTGCGGCTATTGTTTTATATAAACGATGCTATTCCGACTATAAACGTCAATCTGATGACAGTTATATGATAGCCTTAGAATGTAAATCATTTAAAAGCAGTAAAACAACTGAAGAAGTTTTATGGGTAGATATAGAATTTCCCTTACATTTCATCTCTTCAATATAGTGTCTATTGTTTTTACTGTGAGACTTTCAAGGATTCTGATTCTTCAGAAATAAAAAAGAGAGTTCAAAATAACTTTTTCATAAGTTTTAGTAATTCGAATGACGTAAAATTAAACAAGTCCATTAACATCCAGTTCAAGTTCTTTGCACTTCTAAGAATTTTATTTTCTCTCTTTTTTTTAATAGATGAATATTAAAAGGATTCAAAGTTCAGCTCAATGAATTAGTGTATAATAATTTTCTAACTAATTTGAATGTTTCTAGATCATGTTTAAAAATCTACTCTTAATACTTAATTCACTTAAAATAAATTAATTTTTATTAAATTAATCAATAATATACTCACGAAAATGTCTCAAATTTTATCACAAAACTGTATAAATGCCAAAACCAAAATAATGGAAGAATTTGTTTTAAAATGAACTAAACATATTTATAAATGCTTATTAATATTTGGGAAACTGAAATTTCTATTAATTAATTATAATTGAAATTTTGTAAAATATTTTCCAAGCAAGCATCTACCACTCAAGAAGTGACAAAATTTCTAATTTAATATATCTAAAAACAACAAAAATTCTGGAAATAAAATTTAAAAAATATTTTAAATTTTAATTTTAAGTAATTTTAAATTTTAAAGTCAAAAAATATTTTTAAATTAAAATATTTTTAATTAAATAATTATTATTAAAAAAAGTTTAGATTTTTTTTACAAAAAAAATTACGAAATTTACAGATAACATCCATAATCTCATCTCAATATCATGTTACAGCAACATCAAGAAACCTCTGATGTTTACTTCATAGCGAAACGCAACAGGAATCCAAGTTAAATTTTCTAAAATTATCATAATTACTATATTAACTTCCTTATTTGTTTTTATTGCACAGATTTTTTCCTTTTGTCAATTTTTTTCTCAGAGATTTCTGAAATGGGCTGAAATTAATAAAAAATACATCGTTTTAATATTTATAATAATCCATATTGTTTAGAATTAAATTTTTAAATTCGTCAAACGATTTTTTTTTGCTCTAAGACTTCTTATTTGAATTTTCACTAAGTGTTTTTTTAATAATTATTCTGCTCACTTTCCCACAAATTTAAATCCGTAATTCTTCTGATTCAAGATATTTGCCGAAGTCAATTGAACGACAAATTCTTGGCAGAATTTCTATACATCCCGACTTTTGAATTCATTTATTTATTACATAATTTTATTTTAGAAATGAAATAATGTTTAATGTTTTTTTAATATATAGTATTCATTGTAAAGCTATTACTTCAGTTAAATCTACTTAAATAGTAATTACATTATAGTAATAAGTTAATACATTAAGCTAAATAAAATATGTATTACGTTTGGCTTGAAAGGGCTGTTTTAATCGACTATTGGGTTCTATACAATCTTTAAGTAATCATTAAGCGAATAAGAATAAATTAATTATTGAAATAAATAAATTTTGTCCACTTTAATAAATTTGTCATGTTGTGCATTTTTTGATCATCTTAAAAACTTTCAAAATATTCATATATCATGAAATGCAAGAACTTTTTTTTCTTTTCTAAAAATTTAAATAACTCTCAAACTTCATTCATTCTAAATTATTCCATAAACTTTGAAAAGTAAACAACTGTTATTTATTAAAGAAAATTAAATCTTTCTACATCATATAATAAGCAAATAAAAAATTAAAAAAACGCAGCAGCTTTATAAATATTGAAAAAAAATGTAATGACAGGATTTTATTATTACTAGCCGTATTATTAAATTTTATGTATGACAGTAATTGGCCACTAGCCAGAAAATATACGCCTCACTATATTAAGTTACAAAGTAATTTCAATATTTATGCTTGTTTTGCAAACTATTGTTATTAATTTGAATTTTTTCTTGAAGTGTGTTAACTATTATTTCATTAATGTCTCTAAATAAATTTATTTTTATAATAAATGTCAGTTAAAGTACTCGGCAACAAACAGTGCAAAAAACAATTTTTATCAACTTTAGCATTACAAATTTTTATGGTATTCTCTTAAAATTTTCATTAGACAGAAATAGCCAGTATTGGAGTGTATAACTGTCTCGTAAAAAGGAATGATATAAATATCTGGAAAAATAAAAGCAAGATGGTTAGAATTCGGATTCCAAGTTCCATGCAAAATTATAAATAAAAATTTTCTCCTTATATGATTCATTTTTTAATGTAATACATTCTTGAATATATTTGTCCTCATTAACTGATTATTCTTAGAGGATATAATATTGCTCGTATTATTTCACAAAAAAAATTACTAATAACTTTAAATTAGAAACGAAACTAAAAATTCTTCTGCGGAAGTTAGAAAAAACTACAAATTTAATAAATTCTTTTTATTAAATTTCTTTTATATAATATG
Source organism: Argiope trifasciata (assembly GCA_026543055.1). Taxonomy (NCBI): domain Eukaryota; kingdom Metazoa; phylum Arthropoda; class Arachnida; order Araneae; family Araneidae; genus Argiope; species Argiope trifasciata. The sequence continues at coordinate 1,513,714 of JAPMOQ010059770.1, forward strand.
CAAGCTAGAAGTTGAATTCTTGGATAATTTTAATAGAATTTGAAACAATGAAAAAGTGATTCTCTAATATGCCTGTTAAAGTACTCGAGTCGGCGTACTACAAAGCAAACGAATTCGTAATTTTAACAGATCTGCTATTTTTAAAATTATTTAAAATTACATAAAATTTAGAATATTAAGAAAACTATAAATAATATTCCAAGCATTTCCTTTAAAAACCATCGACAAATGTCTCCATCGACTATGAACATCTATGAATATCCCTAAGAAATATTTTTTCAATAAATATTGATATAAAAAAGAGCGTTCAATGGTCTTTTAATAAACTAATTTTTAGAGCCATCATCGTTTATTTTTTTTAAGTATTTTTAAAGTTAATTTTTCGGTTCATATTGCAAGAAGTCGGCTTTCTCGGGCACTTCGTTGAGCCCTTTATCTACCAGTATGCGTTTAAATAAGTATTTTGATAGCAAATAAGTATACTGGTACATTTAAATAAATATACTTTTAAACAAATAAAATGAAACTTAAAACATACGTGACAAAAAAAAAAATAATACGAATCAGACTTAAAAGTTTAACTTACCTTAAAGGTTTATATGATTAAGCCATTGAAATACACATGAAATTATTTTCGAGAAAGAAATCCTAATTGTGCGATATTCAGGAAAGATACTAGATTTATCGTAAGAATATTGAGTAAATATCTCATCTATGGAAAATAAAATAGGGGTATTAAATCCGAATTTACAGAACCATATACGCACAGAAATAAAAATGAATAAACCTCACCAAACGTTTATTTAGGCAAGATTATATCCCACAACTTATTCATCACTCTAGTATCCGTCAGACTGGGTATCGAAAAAAACCCAGTTATGTAAATATATTATGTAAAATGCAAATTAATGATACTTTTTTCAAAGTGAATGTAGAAGGCATCGTCAATATAGAGAGCTGTTTTAGAAATATTACTAAAATTCAATAAGATATTGTAAAAAATAAGCTGACGAAAGGCAAATGTAAAACACATCTCTTATATAGAAAATTGTTACAGTAGAAGCTGAATAAAGATAATCAAAAGCATACGAAACATACAATTAATAACATGATTCCCGATACTTATATTAATACACAATGAAAAAACTTTATCCAAAATCACAAGAAATTAAACATCAAAACTTAATTTTAAGCTAATACCGATTTTTAAGTTAAATTGCGAACGAATATTTTTAAGCATATCGTTTTCACAATATTTCATTTAATTACAGCAAAATCGATATTTCTACATATGGTAGAAATACAATTAAGCGATACGCTTTAATTTTTTATGAGAAAACTATCCTCTCATCTATAACTTCCGAAGGGAAAAAAACACACCCCCTATTGAAGAGATCTTAACAGATTACAGCAGACTGTTTTTGAAAATGAGTCGGGCAACTAACTTAAAATTCACGTATAATCCAATCAAGCTCGAGACAAACACATTCGTCAGCCCTACGGCATTTGAACTTTGAAGCAATTAAAGTGAGAAAAGATAAGGGAAAAAGAGGAAACAATAAACTGCCTTAAAGCACAATTATCCGCGCTTTCGCTTTAACGCTACTAATGCGCTGTTTATCGTACATATGTAGGGAAAAAAACCATGAAGGCATTAAATCTCTTCTTGCTTTATCTTGGCAGTCTTTAAATAGAGGAAAATTCTAGGAAAGTGAAATAATTATCTTTCAAAACAAATCAAATAAAAGAGAAAATTTTGTGAAAAATTTATTTAAAGGAAAATAATTTTCCGCTTTATTTAGTACTGTTTTCATTTTTAAAGTTAAAGTTAAAGTTTTATTTTATGGGGATTATTAATTCATTATGATCAGATTTATTTATTTGAGACAATAAGATGATTAAGTCCAATAAATAATGGAAATTTTGTAGAATAAACTGAGCTGAATTAATTTTTGGACGATAATTAATCTCATAAGTTAATGAAATTAATTTTTAAGACAAAAAGAAAACTAAATAAAGTGTCTAGACTATTAAACTTTGTCTTTAAGTTGTTGAGTTTTTTTTTCTTTTATTGAAAATCTTTTGAAATCAAAATAATTACCGTTGAAGCCGATTAGATAAAATAAAATATTTCCTGAAAATTCATTCAATGGGAAATAGTTTTATGTTTAGTTGAAAAAAAATTTTTTTTTTGTTTAGAATTTAATTTTGAGTTAATCTTTTATTAGTGTATAAAAATTTAATTTTCCTTGATAGTAAGTTGATTATCTGTTATTAATTTAAACCTAAACATTTCGAATAATTATATTACTGAAAAAAAAGGGTTCCTTTATTTTTCATGGTAGTCAAAATTAAATACTCAATTTAACGAGTCATTTAAAAAAATAAAAAAATATATACATTTAAGTTTTAAATTCTCAGATTAGTAAATTTTGAAATTACCGAAAAAGTTATTGATAAACCTGATCAGGCTGAAACAAAAAATTTATAGAAACTCATTTCAAAGAAAAAAAATTGTCATTATTGAAAATAGAATGTCAAAAACAAATATAAAATCAAATCACACAATAATCTGCATTGAAAAATACTTAATTCTATTTATTCTCATAAATTAATAAATATTTAATATTCATTTAAAAATTAGATTCGTTCTAAAAATTTATTATTCATTCTTTTGAATAATAAAGAAACAAATTCATTGTTATCCTCAAAATCCTAAAAATAATTTTTGCTATCATGCATTTCAACTAAGGAGAGGAAAAATAATGTTTACTCAAACAGCTGAAGTAATGCGTTTGATTTCTAAATGACGATGTCGATTTATAATCTTTTAGATTTAGATGATTTATAATTATATAAGTATCCATATTATGAAAACGATCATTTTTAACACAGGTTAAATCATGGATAAAACAGTAATAATTATATAAAAAATTACATTGTAAGATAAAAATTCCACAGTTTTTCATGTTATTATACCATAAAATTTATGCTTGGTTTTAATCAAATTCGGAAAGAACTTTTTTTGGAGTTCAGCGATAAGAAATTTTTTATACATTTCACCGATTTTCGTAGGGATTTTACAAGGAAGAATTAATATTCCAAAAATAGATAAATCGTAAAAATTTATGGAGGTAACGAAACGGATTTTGCCATTTTAATTACAAAAACTTTCCAAAAAGTTTATCTAAAAAATTCATAGAAATTTATTTTTAATGAAATGTGAAGCTTTTAATGAAATATTACTTTCAAAATATATAAAGAATTAATTTTTAATCTTATTTCATTTTATTATAACTATTAAATAAAATAAAAATATTTGAGAAATTATATATTGAAAATTCGTACATTGCTTGAAACGTTTTTCTCTATTTCGATATGCTTGTTATTTTTATATAAAATAAAAGATTCCAAATTTTTTACATCCCAAATGAATTAATGAAACTACAAGTAGAAGAAAATTGAATACTTATTAAAAAAATTGGTATAATTTTGAAAAAGGAAAATATATCTTTAGCTATTTTATTTAAGGAAAACTCCATCTGAGCTTTCTCTGTAATAGACATAAATTAAATCGAAAGTAAAACGTATATTGTTTAAGCTTCTTTTAAGCAATACATTACATATTTCAACATAAACATTATATATATGTGTATTAAAATACTACCGGAGATCGAATTTTTAGCATTATATTAGAAAATAAATTGGAGGCGTAAATATTTCCTATTTTTAATTATCTTTCAATGCAAAAGTACTGCCATTATTTAAATCTTAACTTCACAATCTTTGTTTAACATTAAAAATATAATATAGCTGTTATATAAATATCCGAATATTTGAGAAATTATCGCGACAGATTTCGGAAAAAATGTAACATATCGTACTTTTTCTTCGACATCAGAGTTATGGAGATTTAATTCTAAAATCAAAGCTACAGGAAATAACATAATCTACAAATGTATAATTCTCAATGGATTTTCAGTTATTTTTTTAAACTTTTTTTTGTCATGGCTTGACAACTTTTTTTTGAAGATGTCTTTTGGAACTTCTAATTGATAAAATAATGACAATGATCCTTAGATTTAAAGAGATTATCAGTTAAATTATATTGCTATCGATATTTATTTCTATAGGCATGTACAGAGCCGAAAAAAAATCTTTAAAACGCAGGGACAATTTTGGACTTGTCCAATTTCTTGAAAGTACGTTATATGTTCGCTAATAGAATGTTTTTGGAGATGTTTCATTTGTCAGACGTAAATTGCTTAAAATATGTTTTACATCACTGTACCAAAGAATAGTTTTCGCATTTTAAGAATACTGAAAATTTTTATTAACATTTTAAGAATTTTTTTATCATTATTATGAAGCTAGTGGATAACAAGAAACCCACTTTTAATGATATTTAATTTTATTGAATCATCTTTCAAATAAAATTGCTGCCTTTAGAATACTGTCATCTCTAATAGAAGTATACAATTATTTTTACAAATAATCTATTTCTCATATTGATATTCTGTTTAGTTATAAGATTGCGCTTTTTTATTGTTTTGAAATGTATATTCTTAACAAAGAAGAAAAAGGTACATATCTTGTGAATTTCATGATGCAAACTATAGACTTAATCACGGATTTGAATGAGAAACTAAGCATGTGTTTCTCCTTCATAATGTATGAAAATTCTAATTCCTGTCATGAAATCTCAAGCGATATTCTTCTAAACTAATAAAAACAAATAACGAAAAACATCCGATTTCGAATCTTGCAAAGTGAAAAATTTTCCAAGTTACCTTGTGGCAATATACCCTCTGAACCCAACACGAAGATGCACGCTCCAATCAGCAAAATGTGGGCACCGGTCACAGTTAAATGTTTAATTCGATAATCCATATTCACAATTTTTCTTTAGTAGGTAAAAAGAGATTCTGGAACACGTCACTTAAAATACTGGAATTTTTTCAGAACTTTGAAAACAAATGCCAAACGAAACTTAAGCATTGCACGAAGTTTCTCAGACGATCGTGCTTTAGAAGCATCGTCAGACGATACGCACTCATTTCTCCCGCTTCAGTTTCGTCTGCTGTCGACGATCCTAACACTCGGCCATTTATTGGCTCTCTCGTAGAAACTCGGAAAGAACCTGGCTGCCAAGCGTTGGCGAGAAATCGCCATGTTAGTTAACAATTCTAGAGAGCGCTCTTCAACAGCGACAAGTGTTTCGACCGTTTTGATTGGTTGGTGTGTTTCTTCGCACTGCTGCTTTTTTCTTTATTCACTTAAGTGATTGTCCAATCTCTCCTGAGTATTTTAAACAGGTGAATTATTTTGGAGATGAGCAGAAAGTCTCTGGTTCACAGGAGATAATAGATACAAGTGATTATGCACACTTTGATGAGATAACATTATTCTGATATCAGTTTGTTTTCGAAGATGGGATAGCGAAATGACACTAGTTATTTTTAATAACATATATTTGGAGGAAAATTTTAATTAAGATAAAGCAATTTGTTAGAAAAAGAAGAATTCAAAATAGAGAATTATTAATAAATATTTGAAAAATTGAGTGGCTATTAAAATAGGGGAGATTTATAAATTAAATTAAAAAATATCTGCAAAATTATTTCTTTTTCTGGCAAAAGAATGAAGATAACTCCATATATTGTGTGGCAAGTATTTTGATAAATACTTTGGAAAAAATATAGGTGGTTATAATAAATGTTATATGTTGAAATAGTCATAACAAAAAAACTGCTGGGTCAAATATTATAAAATTGGTAATAGTTTAAAGGAGGTCATGGGGATTTCTTTAATGCACAAAAAAGTTCACAAACTCATCACTAAGCTGGGAATGGCGCTGTATGCAAAAAGGTTAAGTAAAATAGAGCATGAAGACACTGCTTTAAAATCTGTTTAATCGTTCCTTAAACTTGTTACAAATCATATTCATTGTGGTATCCAGCATTTTTTTGAAAGCAAGCTAAAAGGCATTACTGCATTCTCAACAGTAGCTCTTAGAATATCAGGAGGAAAGTTATGTACATGTCGGTGTATTGTTTCGTTTAGTTCGACCAATTGTTTAGATTATCCCAGTAAACAGTGCTTTTGAGATAACATACACTAAACATGCTTTGTAACACGTTTCAGAAACGATTAAACACATTTTAAACCTATGTTTTTATGGCCTATTTTCTAAACAATATTGCAAATAGCACCATTTCACACCTGGTTTTGAGCTTTTTTGCCAAAAGACAAATTTCCATGAGCTTACTTTCCATTACTAAGATTGTGCAGTAGTTTCATTTTATGCCCCTTTTAAAGTGGAACTTTAATTATAACCATCTTTTATATACATTTATAGTGGTTATAAAATTATAAAATATTAGTTAATACTGTGAAACCAATTTAAAAGTGTGCGCTATGATGCTTTAATTTATTTCGCAACTTCATAGAACAAATATTGGTATTTGAACATTTTTTCCATTTATTACTTGTTATTTTTTCGTTTTATCAAAATCTATATTCATATAATATGAATCAAACAAATGAGAGAGTAAAAAGAGCACATATGGTTCTAATTAACAATAAAATAACTGTAAATTTAAAAACAAAAATGTTCCAACAATGTTTAGATCTGTTAGGAAGTGTACTTAATACCTAATTAGATCTTATTCGATATTTAATGATTGGATGTTCAATAATGCTCTTAAAAATATCCAGTGTTTTCATTATGTCTGCATTATTCGAGTACTTTATTGACGGGAAGCAAGTAAGCACATGATTTCCATATTATCACAATTATTTGGTATCCAATCAATAGAATTGTTTATTCATCGGTTGTCCTGTGTATCACAGAAGATTTGTGGAACTACGATGAAAACCATGGCCATCATAAAACTATTTCTCAACAGAACAAATATTAGTGTTAAGATATATCTATATATTTATTAGCTAAGTATATATATTTAGTTTATATAGTTTGAACCAAGCGAATGAAAGTTAATACAAAATGAGCACTTATGATTTTATTTAACAATAAGGCAGAGGCGAATTACAAAAAAATGATTGATTTTCTCAAGAAGTGATTTCGGATTCTTCCCTTCATGTGAAAAATACTGATAACCCCGCATTTTATCTTATCAAGCTACTGCTTGTTGATTTCGGTATTCATTAAAAACTGCTAAAATTCTATTTAAAGTATTAAAAATTAATTTAATATAATGAATTAATTAATATTTGAAAAAAACTGCATTAACATCAAGTGTCATTCACTACAAGTTTTAAAAAATGTATTTGAACTTGAATCAAAAGTATTTTATGAACGATTGAAAAATTTAACAAGATTTGTAAACATATACATGTAAGTGTGAAAGAATTGTAAGAATAAAAAAAAACCGCCTAAATACATTTAGATCTGTCAGAGAGCATACTTTTTCTTGATTTTTGTATTTGATTTTATTAGTTATTTAAGGAGTGAATGCATAATAATGCTTTTTTAAGTATTTGGCGTTTTCTTTTTATGCAGTTTATTCGAATACATAATTTGTTGCTGAAAAATAAACAGAAGTTTGGTGTATTATAGCTTGTTTATGGTGCCCAGTAAAATGCCATAAAATTTGTGCATTAAGTACGAACTGGGGTTTCTTTACAACATTCTTTACTCAAGAATGTTGTAAAGATTCTTGGAGTCAGACAGAAAATCTTGATCACAATCACAAAACTAAGAGCAGAAAATTTGCTCTCTTTCTACATAGTTTCCACTATTTCTTTGGTAAATTTTCAGTAGAAGATAATTAAAAATAAGATTTTATTGTCAAAGTTCTTAAAATAATCTTAGATGCATTTCCGAGGAATTTAATATAAGACCAATTTTAAGAAAAGCTCATAGCAAGTGATCACAAGTGAAAGGACATCGTAAAAATTTATTTGTTGAACATGTTTTCTGTTCTTTCAAGCTTTTGAGCTAGAATTTTTCACTGTTAGAAATTCTAGAAAGAAAACTAGAGAAATTCTACGGCATTCTCTATATAAAATAGACATTCTCAAGAGAATGTTTATTCTTTACAATTAAAAAAAGAAAATTGTTAATTTTCTATCTATTTGAATGGTTGGGATTTCACCTGTATGACCAGATCTATGTAAGACAGTTAAAACTTATTTAATTACATTTTAAAAGACTTGGGGAAGTTATTTTTTAAATCTGTGACGGGAGAGGTAAAAATCTTTTATTTTAAAAAATAAGTATAGAGAAAAGAATTAACTTTGAAAAAAATTGCAGTTATTACATATATATCTATTCATAATTTAAAAATATAATAAAACGAGGGATATACAAGAACAGGAGAGGAAAGATTAAAAAGAATACTATGAATACTGACTATTATTTGAGAGAAGGAAAATGTTCTAATCGTAAGCAAAATGAGGATTTTATGCGCAATGTTAAATGAATTACGCTTCATAATTGTTCTATATTTCCTTGAAGAAAGATACAATTATCACATTTTAAAAAAGAGGTTTATTCAGAATTCTACGTTCCCTTTTAAATATTGTTGATGATAAAAAAAACTCTGATCTGAAAACGAAATTTGATTGGGCAATAAGCTACAATGCAGAATTGAGTGTTGTCTTACTTCATTTCTCAAGAAAATTTCAAATGATGCGCGCTTACTATCATTTGAATAAACAAAACACAACCGGGAAACAATATGTTAAACTTAATTACTTGTTTACACCTTGTGATAAAAAAAAAACATGCTTGAAATACAAATAAAAATTGGAGCTTCAAAAATGATGTACGTTATCAAATAACTTTATAAATTATTCTGAGCATATAAACTTACAATTTTATAGTTTGAAAACATCAAAATAAAAAAGATTTTTTAAAGTTCAGTATTTAAAGTTCAGTTTTATTTTGAAAAATCCTACTTTTGAGATTCCCAAGATTAAAAATTCGTAAACAACTAGCTGTAGAAAGATCGAGGACTTTCTCTATTTGCTTGTACAAATTTGATTTGTCTTAGAAACTTTTAATATTTTTTAAACTTAAAATGAGTGAGTAAGAGAAAATTGTAGACATTAAATTAGATAAATCTAGAATTAGTCTCTAACTGTGCAGATTCTTGGAAAAAATGCATAATTCCAATTTCAAAGGTTTGAGCTGTTGGCATGGTTATTCAAAACATATAACCCTTACCTTCAAACCTTAGGACTGATCCCGTATCTTTTACAGGTAAGGGAATAATAGAAGATGTGATTTAAGTAACAGTAATAGAAGGTGGAGAATTGACACAAATTAACAAGGATTTTTAACATCGATTCCTTGGATTAAAAGTAATTCTCCGTGTATGAAGAATTTCGATTAAACATTTTGAAGATATTGATAACATCTATAAAATGAGGTATATAACATTATAATAGTTTAACAAAGTTAGGAGAAAATTTTAAAATTTGCAAATTCGGAATGTTATGTTTATTTTAAACAGAATTAATTATTTTCTATTCAAATCAACACTTACATAAATGGGAATAATTGATTGGAATTTCAGATCAATTTATGCATTATTTTGTCAAGCATTTAATTTTATTTAAAACGAAAAAAAAGGCAGCAACGACCCTATTTTTTTATAAATACTTTGTCATCAATCAGAACTCTGAAAGTAAAAAAAAAGTATTATCCCAAATTTTTTTGCTCTTCGTTATTAAATTATATCATGATTTTTAAACCTTAAAAGGAAAGCGAAAAATAAATTTCAAGTCAACATTTTGTCTCGATTCTTAGGTTTCGATATTTTTCGAAGATCGTTAGATACACGCCCCATTTTTTAAATAATTTTTTAGAATCAGTCGCAACAAAATATGGCGTTTTCTCTTTTCAAGCTAAATTTTCACTTCGTTTTTTAACATAAATAATTATATGAACTATTAGAGTGACAGTTTTTGAATAGAATTTTCAACCGTTCCTGAATTCTAACTGATACACAAAGGTTTTGAGGCAATTTTTCTGTAACCCTCTTTATTTTAAACGAAGTTGATTTTTAAAACAGTATTTGTAGAGTCAAATTTTAATAAATTGTGATCTTTTATAAAATAAATATTTATGTTGGTCGAATCTGTCGAATCTTAATGGGAAATTATTTTCTAATATTGGATCTTTTTTAATATACTCTTGATTTGTTCATGCTATTAAAACATTTTAAACGTCACTGTATGATAGTTTCAATATTTACAGACTTTTAACAATAAACTTTTCCTCTCAGATTAATAACCTTTTATTTATACGAGAAAAACATATATATAACTACTAAACTTAAATTTTCCCATCAAAGTTTTTTCAGTAATATTTCCTAGGTCAGATATATATTTTTGACAACTGAAACCAAAAAATTATACCGCTAAAATGTTTTTTTCCCGATTGTTGCAAGTTTCGTTGATAATTAGACAGAATTACAGTAACAATAAGAAGGAAGCTTTTTTGCATTATTCTCACATTTAAATAAAAACTTATTGTGATTAGGTTATAAAATCGATCAAGGTGGAAGAATTTTTTAAAGCATTACACTATAAATTTAAAATTGATTTTTTTTTCTTAAACCAAGGCCTGACCGTAAAAAATATCTTATATCTTGAAAAATGTTTTATTATCTAATTGTATAGAATTTTCATTAATAATTAAATAATAATTTAAAGAATTTCAAAAATATATATGTTATGAAATATCGGTTTAAAAATGTTTCAAATTATTTAATTTCTGCAGATTATGATATAGAATAACATATCATAAAATATTACGAATAAGATTAATAGACTTTACCATTACAAAATTAAATGTTATTAGCAATGCAGACGTAACATATCGTAAAAATGTTAATTTCTAATACCTGAAGCTATGTTGAAAAGTTTTATAGCATCAAAGGAATGGAGCTTTGTAAATAAATTATACTAATGGAATAATAATCTGTATAATATTGTGATAGATCATAATTTTAATAGTGATAATTTTTCATGGTCTCTTTAGAGGAAATTTTCTTAAATTTTGTTTAATCATTCTAGTTTTCTTTGCTTTTTTATATACAGCATTTTATATTAAGCATAGCATAATTTTCTTCGCACAAAAAAATTCTAATTGATACTCTCTTTTAGAAATCTTACTTTAAATTGAAAACCTGAAGGACTATGCTTCTATGTATGCCTAGACATGACTGTACATGACTAGTATCCTATTACCGTCCATACAAGTTGTTAATCGCTACTACCAAGAGTGATCCAAAAATAAAAAGTTTATAAGCAGCAGTATTTAGAAAGTAGAAAATGTGAATCGGAACATTGTTACTCAGAGTGGAGACAGATGCAGGCTGATAGTTTAGTACTGAGATCCGAAACAGCGACAGTAACGGCAAGACATCTAGTGAAGAGATCTCACACAAAGGTGTGAGCCTTGATACAATGGGCAAAGAATAAGCCTCCATCTGACATTTATAAATATTTCATTGAAATGAACGGGGAGTGAACCAATGAGTAGACAACAAGAAGCGAAATAGTGTCATTCTTTGGAAGCGGGCAGAGATATTGCTGGAAACCTTCAGATGAGAGATTTGGAACCACCCCTTATATAGACCCGAGTCTGTTCTCAGTGATTATTTCCTTTTCTCGGCATTGAAGAAACAGTTATCCTAAACAAGGTTCATATCAGACAGTGATGTTCAAAAAGGTCCCGTGAACTGGCTCAATAGTCATCGACCTGATGGGTTAAACAAAACGGTTCAGAGGTGTGATAAATGACTCAAAATGTTTGGTAATTATGTAGAAGTGTCCTCTATGTATGTGTCTTAATTACCATTTATATCATGGGTCTATTGATAATAAAGCATTTTTCCTTTACTTTGATTTTTGATCACGCAAGTAATTTTAAGAAAAAATATTCCCAGCTGAAAGTAACAGAACTATTAAGAAACTTTTGAAGAACTGGATCAAAATCATGAGAGTTTTCTTAATAATTGTTGTTACAATTTTTTTTAATCCTAAGAGGAGGAAAATGTGAGTAAATTTTGACAAGACCAAGAAGAATTCCCGATTGTCGGATTTCGAAGTCTTGTTTTACGCAAATAACGAATGTAAAGAAATCGCACTATTAACCAGATTGGACTTTGCTACTGTACATGCTGTTTTTTCTCAAAGAGAATGGAGTTAGGGGAAAGCTCGCTTCCGGATGAATATCAAACAAAATGTTTAATTCCTGATTTCGAAATTTGGTATAAATGAAAAATTTTTACAAAACTTTTGGCGGAAATTATCCGCAACGGGAAGGAATACTGTAATATTCTTCATGAACAATAATAAGATGTACAAAAGACATTTGAATTGTAAATTGTCTTTGTGATTGTCGATCGCCAGCTCTGTTTGAAAACTATCTGATAGTTGTTTGACAGCTGATAATTATCATTTTTAAAATTTTTTTAATATAGTTATTGTTTACTCTTATTCAGTTTCGAATAAGAAAAAGCGTGAAATTATAATCACAAAAATTTTGTATTTCAGATTTTGATCGTTATGAGTACTAAGCATTTGCCTATTAAGTCCGGGGTAAAAAACGGAATTTTTCGGAATTTTGTCCTTTTGGTGTGACTTACTATGAATGTAACAATTACCTACCCTATTTATCACCTCTGAAAGAAGAATAATACAAAACTGTCTATATACTTATTACTACAAAATATCTTTTGATTAAAAAAATGCAATGTCTTAAAAGAGCTACCCTATGTTGAATGCGAATTTTCATTGTGCCCATGTAAACTGTATGATATCTGTTGTAATTACTTTCTTTGTAGCATGTGATGATATCATGTCATGTTTGGCGTTAAACACGAATACTCATAAAATAATTGAAAACAGACAAATGAAATATTGTATGCTCACTGAATAAGAAATCGGATGATTTCTAACAAATTTTGAACAAATTCTTTAGATAGGGAATTTGTTAATCGCTTGTCCATGTAAATACGATATCTCAAACAAACGACATTTTAAATAGGTGGAATTTGTCAAAATTCAGTTAGTTTCACTATAAAATTATAGTTCTATTCGAATTTTAGAATTCATTTAATGCGATGATTCAAAAGTGCAAGATAAATTAACTTTATCTGAAAATTAAAAATCTATATGGTGTGTTGTATAACAAAAGAAAGTTATTTAATATCGAATAAAAATTTATAAATTAATGTTATCATTTATATTCCAGTAAATATCATTCCTAAAATTATTTTTTTCTGCTTTGTTTTTCATAAACATTTAAAATTTGTTTTCATTTTAAAGAATACAAACATTAAAAAAAATATTGAATAACTTCTCAATCTGTGAATAAAATTGAACGCCGCTCTCAACACTTCAAACAATATTAAAAATTGTTGGTATTCTATTTATTTTAAAAACATTCTAAATTATATTGAAAGATTGTAAAAGGGCCTGTTATAAAATACAGGAACAAATCTTTATGGATATTATTTTATTTTTCAAAACGATGACAATGTTAGAGGTACTCCTGTTAGAAAATGCAAATGAGATTATTAAATGCGTAGGTGGATGTAAGAAGGAAATATAGCTTAAGAAGTGTAAGTACTAAAACATATTTATTTCTGAATAAAGTATATTGTAGAAAGAATTTATTCAATTGTATCTGAAATAATACAAAGATTTCTGCCATAAATTATTTTCCATGAGAGTTTCGTTGCATTCTAAAAATTACAATAACTTTAATAACAACAATTTTTAAAAAGGCCCTTATATCAGTATTTTGGAAAGATCATATTATTTTCCTTGTAATAAATTTCAGCTTATTAATTTCTAACACTCACAGGAGATTTTTTTATCTTCAAAAATTGTAGAGTTTTACACATTTTCCATTTTTTATATTTTTTTCTTGGTTGGTTTTTGTCTTGAAAAATAATGAATGTTTTGTTTAAAGTTTTTTACAAATTTTGATAGCAAATTCCTGGAATGAAGCAATATCATTTATTTTGATTCTCAAATTCATTAAATGATTTAACATATTTAGGCTTTATTAAACATTCTAAAGAGATATTTGATATAACTTGTTTCAAAAATTGCTCATAAATATATACTAGCCACCTTCGATGACAATTTCGTCTTCTATATTAATAATATTAACATCATTATGCGGACTAATTTTAATAAATTATATATTTGCATTTTAAAAAATTTAAACTGTATTTGTTCAATAATCATGATATATCCTGAATCGGAAACGATGTTTGGATAATGGCGAAATTGTTCCATTTTCTGAGACCTCCGGTTGAAATATTGGTGATATCTCTTAAAAATATATTTGATAAACAACAAGTGATGACATCATTGATGACGTATCTAGAGTTTAAGAGCTTTCATATGCAACAATTTTCAAAAAATGTTGCTTCTGAGTTAGAGCTAGGCATCTTCTAAATATTTTAACTGCATGGATTATTATGACACGACATTTTGTTAGAAATATTATTATAAAGGTCCTTCACTAGTATTGGTTTTTTAATGAGAATTTAAGCAAGAATTCTATTTAGAAGCTATGAAATATGCAAATGAAATTTTTTTTATCAATGAAAATCGAATTTAAATGCCTTATTACAAATATTTGTTGTAAAATTGCATTTTAAAATCTGGTTCAATACAATGGAGATAAGGAGATCCCGAATATTCAATGCCATGCAAAAGTCTCATAATATAGAACTCATTTCCAATTCTAAATTCTGGAAAACGTTTTTACAAAGTAGACAGAAATAGTTCACAAGAAATTATCATATTCATGGAAGCATGTTTTAAAAGAAATGTTATATCATATTTTCATAAGACGACCATCTTAATGAGACATATCATACATTCATTGGTAAATTATATTTTAAGGAGAAGGTAAAATACCTATAATCAATGCATCTCTTAGAAGTCAACGGTATCCTACAACTTTACGTCATTAAAAAGAGCACATGAGCAACGAAAAATAGTTTTTTGTATAAGAGGCATTATAAATGTAGTATTTTATTCTACAAAAAGATTAATTTTATCTTGATGACTCATGTATTAAGGATGTATTGTGGATTATGAAAATTATTTTTAAGAATTTTGTTTGCATCAGTATGATTCTGGTAAAATTTCACATTTGATATTAATTTAATATATTTTCATCAAATAGTGTTTGATTTTAAGTGTAAAACATTTCCATACACACGTTTTAAATATAGTTTTATTTTATCTCATGCAATATAAAAAAAAATCCATTACACTTTTCAATAAATTTGACTTCCAGAATCTGACTAACTTCAAGGATTCAAGGGTTCAGAGATTCTTGAATCTTAAAAACTGTAATTGAAATTATATAACTATGTCTCTGAATATGAAGATTCCTACACATAAATAAGTTATATATATGAAATCTGGAATTTTTTTTATGGATAAATTATATATTTCGATAAAATTTATGAAAAACGCCCGCTGAAAATAATTTTTCTCAGCCGTTTGTACGAAACATGTTAATTACTGAAAAGACAAACGGGAAAAATGTTATATATGGGCTAATTAATAACATGTATTTAGAGATATTTGTCGAATTTTGACTGAGAACTCGTCATTTTAATATTCTCTCATCAAATCAAAATCAAACTTGAATAAATTTTGAATAATTCAAAATTTTAACAAATTATATAAATGGTATTCGGTATTATTTAATTTGTATATTTGTGAATAAATCATTTGAGAGATAATTACAAAAATATACTAAGTTCATTTTCAGTATGCCTTTGAGATATTATTGCTTAATATTGGGATTTTATACAAAGCACTTCAGGTGAATATACAATACTAGAAAATATGCATACTATTTATTTACAACTACTCTTTATTTCGAAATTATTTCTTCAGAGTAAAAAAATATTTTAATAAATATAAATATCTATTATAAATTTATATATGGTAAGATTTTCTTATTCCTTTTCTTTTAATATTGCATTTTAGTAAAATTATATCAATGATTCATTATATTGATGCTTACTTTTGATACAAATCTTAAAACATATATTAATTCAATGCCTGAACATCTTAAGTTTAATTAACTAATCTCTCTAAAAGTAGAAGGTTACTGCTCAGTTATCCTCAAGAAAAAGTTCGAATTTCTTTCGACTTTGAATAATATAGTGAAGTATAGTAAAAAATTTGTCAGATTATCTTTTACTATTAGACATGCACATATTTATCACTCTTATCATAGACAACTCTTACTTTTTATTATTTGTGGTTCATTAATCAAGTACATTCCTTTAAAGTTTTTTCAGGGAAGGTTAAAGAGATAATAAGAAAAGAAATCTTGAATTATCTTCTGGTGAAGCGTTTCCACAAAGCAGTATTTTCGAATCTATCTTTTTCAAACTGTCTGCAATCTTCAGCGGTTACCTTTCCTTCATCACATAAACTAATAAAAAAAATTAAGTTTCCACTAAATCTTTTCAATTTTTTTCTAGTGATATTCACCTCTTTTATTAGCCTCGGGCAAAAAGAATCTCTTTGGATTTAGTGATAAATATATTATTTAAACTTGACTGTTTGCTATCAGGATACATATTTTAACACTATATCCAATGCTACCCGATGAATTATCAAATGAATTATTTCCGTTTTTTGGATAACATTTGGTAAACGAGTGCCATGGATAGTGAGAAACGACGATTAATTCCAAAAGGTCATTTCAAAAGAAAGCCTGTGCATGCAAATAATAGAATGAATTCATAGAAAGTAATAATTTCAAAGAGGATTAATATTTCTAGAAAAATAGCAATTGTACCATTTGTCTTATTATCAAAACTATCATTATCAGTCAAAAATTTTTTATCATTAATATTCAGTGTCTAATAGTTTACCAATTCGTACTAAGAACAAAATGCTAGAGCATGACATACTTGCTTGAGCACTCTGGATTCCTTCCAGTTGCAAGCGATGTTATATGGAATTCACCCGAAGAATATTCAGATCTTAGTTTCTAAGATATATAAGATTATAAATATTTTTTTTTAATTTTAAGAAAAGGAAATACAGAAATAAAATACTTGCAACGAAATACTGCCAAAACCTTGACTCGAAATTAATGCTACGAGATAAAATTGAACAAGAATATCGCTGTTTTATCTGTTCCATGCACATGAACCACTTTTCCAGTGAACTTCATATTGGGGGCTTCATAAATGACACGTTACGGGATGATCATTTTGATTTTCTTGAACTCTGGCAAAGGCCGAAGCATCGAATTGTATAAGATACATCGGAAAATAAGTACAAATTTGATTTCTATCACAAATTCCTTTTGTTCAAAGCAAGGGCTACCCCATAATTTGAATGAACAGCCCAAGGAGATTATAAGTTCTTTTGTTCACAAGGAAATATTTTCTATTTTGTGACCAGTCGAGCTGTGTGCCAGGTCCACGTCACAATAATCCAAGTTGCCTATGTACATCCTCGTCTTTTTTTTTTAAGCAAAATCATTCTACGCATCAAGACCAAGTGAATGTAATCATCGAGAAGAGCTAATCACAAAATTATGAAACGAACAGTTCTGAGGGGGAAAAAATGTAAACATGTTTTTTACAGAAAGAGTGATCCGAAAAAGGCCCGCAAGCAGCAATATTTGGAAAGTGGAAGTTGTGGATGGAAATATTGTTACTCAGAGTGGAAACAGATAACACTAATTGTTTTAGACCTGTCATTCAAATAGATAATGTTAGTAATGAGACCTGAAATAGCATTAATAATGGCAGATGATCTAGAAGTGGTTTTTCACAGGGGGGATTTCTTTGGGTCAAGACTGTGTCCCCAACGGACATTTGTGGACAAATCGTCGAAGAGTACGGTGGGCGAAGCAAGGATTAGAAAACAAGTGGCTAAATAATGTCCTTCCTTTGAAGCTGAAAACATTTAGGTTTGAGGTCTGGGGTCACTCCCATACAGCCCTGATTTGGCTCCCTGTGAATATTTCCTTTTTTTGCATTAGAAAAGCATATATCTGAAACAAGGTTCATATGAGGCGGTGATCAAAGAAATGCCGAGGACTGGCTCAATAGCCAGTGACCATTTTATTACCAAGACGGGTTTAACAAATTGGTTCAGCGGTATAATAAATAACTCAATAGGTTTGGTGATTATGCAGAGAAAAGACAGCCACATATGCCACTTAATTATTATTTGTAACTGGGTAAGTTGTAAATAAAGCATTTTTCCTTTGCCTTGTAATTTATTTTGGATCACCCTTCGTATTTGCAGGCTCTTTAAATATTTACATTTATAGAAGTAAAAAGATTTTATACCTTATTTTTAGTTTGCTTAATTGCTAACATTTAAGCAATTCCTATTTTTTATTCCTTAACAGACATAGGTAAACGTGCAAGTCTGTGCAGGTAAGCATTTTATAAGGATTAAAATCATGTTATACGGGGTGTTTCCGAATTCAACTGACAAATTCTGAGAGAAGACGTTAAAAATCCATCCCATGTCAGAAGAACGTTTATTAGGTGAAAATCTCAAAAATATAGTGTCTAAAAATTGTTGGAAACTGTAAAATATTAATAAAAAATTATGCTTCAGTTTTGATTTTTTAAAGTAAAAGAGCAATCCTAAAAAAATTATTTTCTAAATTTTATTTTGATGACTCCCTGGGGGGCACCTCCCAATTGAAGATGAGATGCTGCTGGTATGATGGTTATATCTCCCTAGCCCGGCAGGTACAATAATAGGTTACGGTCAGTCCCTCCCATCAATCAAGCATCAAGAAAGGAAAAAAGTCCATCCCGTAAGAAAGGTTGTTACTCGAGAGTGAAAAATTCGTATTCTTGGCCCTAGATGACGCCAATATTCCACTTAATTGCTAGTACCAGTTTCCAACAAAATGCTCACTACATATGCTACTTTAAAATTATAATTTGTACAACAATATCAAGTTAAATATAACTCGATATTAATTACAGATTTGATGTTCTATATAGTATAGCTAATGTAAAAAACCCAGATTAATCTCAGTGCTATAATATAGATATTATAGAAAACAACATTAAAAGGCCTATAAGAATAGCCTTGATTTGATATTCATTGCTTCTAATCTCACATCTTCCAATATTCAGAAATATTCATTTGTTCATACTCGATTTTTAAATCTAGAAATTGGTCTGCTCCATTTTAATATCCTTAATTTTATTTTTTTCACTTTAAATACTCTCATAATATAATTTTATTTCTGGACCGAGATCTATGAAACACAGCATTTAGAAAAAAGAAAAATAAATTCAAGAGTTATTAAAATAAATAGATTGGAATTTTAATGATTAGGAATATTGAACAATTTAATTAAAATAAAAAAAATTGGCTTTGCTCTAAATTCATTAAAATAATTACAAAAAAAAATGCAAATTTATCACTAAATTTCATTATTTTTTTTGTACAATTTTTTGTGCAAGAAATTTGTTCCAAAAATATGAAAACTGATTACAATCTACAAATTAGGCGAAATTCGTAATTTTTCAATAATTAATCATAAAAAAAAATTAATGTTGACTTTCAGAACGACATTTTCAGATTCATCCAAATCTAGTTAGCGAATAAACCACACAAAAGCAGTTTTTCCTCTTCGAATACTTGAGGAAAATAGCCAACAACTAAACATTGGACTCGCAATTAAAATTGCATGAATATCCAACACAAATCCCGAGTAACCGTTGTGAAGATAATTCATACTTAATCATAAGCCATACCCAAGGAAATACTTCGAATGTAAGGAAGACTTTACACCGCGAGCAGCTCTCAGCATGTAAATCATTTCAACGATGTTACTTGTACATGTTTCCTAACATCCCATTCCGACAATGCTTCGTTACATTTCGTGATTCAAATGGCCGCTTAGAAGCATTCAGGCAAAGCAATTTACATGTTAGAAAAGCGGAAGTCAAATGCATCTTTCCACTGTAAGGAAGGCAAACTTCTAAAGTAACGGAACTTTGTTTATTGCAATAGCTCCACAGTTGGATTGTGGTAGTAGAGGAAGAAGTGTTAAATAAAATTTTTAGTGAATTTAGTTTTCTAAATATGTAAGCTGACAAGGAATATTTGCTTTTCAAAGATCAGTATTCTCTGCCTATCCTATTCCAAGGTTACGCACTGTGGTCTTCTTGGTTATCTACATATTCTAATTAGGGATTCCTGCATAGATAATAAAATATTTATCATTCAAGTATAATATATTTTTATAGATATAAATTGACCGAGATAACGTGGTTTCTAGGGTATTAAACTCGTGTCCATTAGGTTGAGTAATCTGAGCTTGAATCCACTAGCCGAGGATTCCCGTGTGTGGTGGTGACTGACTCATGTATAAATATATCGTGGTCACAAAGTCCTCCATGTCAAGAGTAATACCATTGAAGGTACTGGTTCAGAGGTGATCGTTCTCAGATTCAGGTCCAAATTATGATCTGTGGGTGAGTGAATGAAAATGAAAATTGAAAGTCTGCCCTGTAAAAAGGGTTGTGATACGTGAGTGGCAAAGTCGCAACCATGGTCCTATATATAGTGACTGAAAAAATCAAAAGACGCACCCTATTGACTCAAATCACTGTCTACATCCTCGTGGCACTGTCTACGTCATCTTGTCCAATAGCAAGTGCCATGAGAAACAACACCAAATTCTATTGCTTTTATATTTCCAAAATGAAATTTTCCCATCAGAAAAATTACTTTTTACTAATTTTCGGAAAGTAACTAACGAAATCGAGAAATCAAAAAGAGAAGAAGTGCTATCCTAATTTTAAAGGAAACAATTGTATGGCGGACGTGAAAAATATAATTTTAGTTGCTTAAAGCGATCTGTAGCTTGAAAGAATATAATATAAATATTTGAAAAAGGTTTTTCCATCTACGATTATAATGAACAGGCAAATGGTCACTTCCAACCGAATCCAGCACTGAGAAGCTACAACTTGAAAAGATATCTGGGTTCGTAAAGCAACATCCAAAGCATCATGACTGTTATAGCTATATGAGCAGTAAGTAGGTGTTTCGCCATTCAGGACACAAAAAATTTGTCATCCAACAGATTTGAAAGGTCATTGCCTCGATCATTAGCAGCTGATGCTTAGCATTAGGTGGTGGTGGTGGGTCTAATGCCACTTAGTCATACCAAGCCCTAATGAGATTATCTCTTTCGAATGAAGGCAGAAGTGCGCGCCTTTCGTTGAGAACGAGCTTTGTTCCAACACATACGACACAACCCCTTCTGGGAGGCGGTCGAACATTCATTCATCCGCAAGTCAAAATTTAGATCCAAATCAGGGACCGACTCATCCCTGGTTCGGCAGCCCCAGAGGTATGGGAAGTCGGAAGACTTTGCAGTCACAACCTATTTAATGTGCCCCAACTGCCATTAGCCAACACGGCGGTCTTTGGCCGAGACGAGGACAGAACCCGCTACCTTTTGGTTACGAGACTGACGCTCTACCAACCAAGCTACTGAGGCCAGCCTTACGACCGCACAAAATAATTGAGAAATTAGTATTAATATTCTTTACGTTAATTTAAAAACACTTTATGATGGTTAAAATTAAGCCGGATAAAAAATGAATTCAATTGGCTACATCGAGAAATTTTATATAAGAAAAACCGATAAGAAAGCCATCAATGGGAAGATAAAAATTCAAGACTGATTATAATTTAATTCACCAATAATAAATAACCTAAATTAACATGCTTTCATTTAAAAATCCCATACATTTGAATCAAGCTATTTTTAACAAATATTTGCTTGTTTTCACTTTAATTAATATTATATTTGAATTACTATGCTTCATTTAATTAAAATTTGAATGGATATTAACTACTAAGACTGAATAAAATTCATTTTGTTCAACTAATCCATCCATTTTTAATTGCATTTTATAACAAAACAGAAGGTTTGTAACAAATTATATGAACATAAAAGTTATTTATTAGTTATTTATAAGTAGATGGATGAAAAATGTTTTTATAAACAATTTCTAACTGACAACAAGAGAGTAATAAATTATTCTACCAATTAATTAAGTAGAAACTGCAGTTATTTTATTTATTACGATTCTCGAGCTCTTTTAACGGTATTTTCAATTTATTTTTGCATTATTGTTGTTTAAAATTTAGATTGAATGATTTACCTAAACAACATGAATAATGAATGAAGTTTTAATTACAACAAGAAAGTTTAAAATAATACATTTCCATATTTCGGTGAAAAGAAAAAGATATAAAAGTGAATGAAGTTGGAAAATATAGTCAAAGTTTAAGGTTTCTTTCAGAATATTTAAATATTTTTAGAGGAATTTCATCAAAGATCTTATGTTGAAAGTAAATAAAATAATTAAAATACAAATTCGTTTTATAATTAAGACTTGTTCATTTTCTTACAGAATGAAATTGAAAAACTAGATATTAAATTAAATTAACAAATGTTACATAAATTTTTTTTAATTTCCAACATTTTTATTATTGGAAATATAAAAAAGTCGCTACTATATATAAAACAATTAATGTCCACACGTTCTCTGTACTGATTTACCAAAAATGATTTTGAATTATTGAAATATGAATGACTTAAAATGAAATTTTAAATAACTTCAATTAAAGCAGGTTAGGTTCAGGTAGAGATTCTTCTAATTGCAAAGCTTGTAATAATTATGTTAAAAATTAAAATCCCCATATTGGTTATAGTTTGTGATATTTTTGAATAGTAACCAACGAGAATTCTACATCACTTTCATCAAAGTAAATGCACCGCAACTATTTTCTACTATCCTTAATTCCAAAAAAAAAAAAAAAATTAGCAAAAGTTTCAATTGGAGAAATAATATTTTTGAATAAATTATTTGCATAATTATTCATCAAATATATTTCAAATATTATCAAATCAAAATAATAATATGCAGTTTTTATTCAACAAAGAGATATTTTGGAAACGATTGTGGTATCAGTTGGGGTTTCTGAAATTATAATAAATGTTTTGCGTAAAGAAAAAGAAATGTATTTTTTATCTTCTGTATAAATAAAAATGAATGTTTGTCTGTATGTCTCTTATGCCTTCCTAAATCGTTCATCTGATCGGGATGAAACTTTGTCTGTTTATTGCTTACATCTATGGGATGGTAAGAGGCATAGTACATTTATCTACATTTTGATCTTAGCTAAAATGCCGAGAAACGATCTATGAGCAGTCTACCACAACAAATCCTGTCGATACTGCTACGTTCAGTAGTGGCGGGGTGGTCGGCTGTATGCAAGAAAAAGAAGAACAAGTATCTAAAATTTAAAAAAAATGAATCGCAACGGCATCTATTTACCATCGATTAATCTGCAAATAACTCACTGAGGTGATAATAGATTATGCTGAAATGCTAAATCCACTTAAAGGCTAATATTTTTTTGCTACAGTACAGAAATGTCATGCTAGTCATTCTCAGTGGTAACAACTTTATTACAGATTATGAGGGAAAATTTTGGGGAGACCAACCCTGGAGGTTTTAAATTTTAATTAAATTTTAGCGTTTTTCTCAGTAACTGCCAAAAATATTGTAGTACAAATAAATTTGCACCATCTTAATTTTCAAAAATTATATTTTCCACTATATGAAAGATTTTATGGCATAAATATATTTTCTGTGTTTAATCAATTTCAAAAGAAAATACTTTAATCGAATTTTCTAAAATTAAACTTGAGAATTCTGAGCTAATATTAAATGAATCACGAGAGACAATAAATAGTTTCTTTCATTACCATTCTTAAAAAACTCCAAGATTAACAATTCTGAAAGAATACACAAATCTAATATATAAAAATAAAAATATGTTTGTTCATTGTTTCATATACTGTCATACCATTCATCCTATTTCGATAAAACATCGCCAAATTATTGATTGATTGTTTTTAATAATCTTTTTCGTTGACAGTAATGTGCCAGGTACCAGCTAATTAATAAAATTTGGTCATCTGTATAACCAACACTATGCGATGTCTTTTATATCTACTCGCACTTTTAAATATAATTATTCATTAACAGCAGAGATATTGATTTTGTTACACAAATTGCTGAATATAGATAATAATTTTCAATGATTCAAAGGCTGTCCAGTCGCAATTGCATTATTGTTTTTCACCTCATTTTTTCTAAAAATTTGAGATATTAAAGTAGTTATTTACTATTATCGACAACATAATTACACGAGTCATGTAGTATATAGCTCACGACATGTTATTAATGTTCGATATTTTTTTAAATTCAAGTGTAAGACCCCGACAGCCATTCGAGTATCTTCCAATGCTAATGCTTTGCATTAAACAAGGCTTAAGATCGAAATCCCACCACAGGTATGGTGCAGGAGATTATATAACGTCCAATATTAATAAAAGCTCCTAATAACGTTCCGAATTCGACTTCAATTATAATATCTAAACTGAATTATTGAATATTAGATGCAATTGATGATAATCCCCAATGAAACAAAGGTTATCACGTTTGAGAGTTTGAGTGAAAATCGACAGTAGAAAACACTACAGTCACAGTTATCGTTTTTCACTGCATTTTTTTAACTAAAATATAAGCATATGAATGCATTTATTTACTATTAACGACAACAAAATGACGAGTCATGTAGTCAATAACGCATGTCATGTAATTAATGTTCAAATTATTAACTCAAATTATATTTTTAAATTAAAGTGCATTACGCCGAAAGCAATTCGAGTATGCACCAATGCTAATACTTGGCATTTAACTAGGCTTATCATCGAAGTCCCACCACACGTACGGTGCTGCAAATTATATAATATCCAATGTTAATAAATGCTCCTAATATCGTTTTCAATTGAACTTCAATTTTAATATCTAAACTGATTATAATATTCTTATTACCAAAAGTGACTATTGATTAAAAAAATGATACTACAAATATAAAAGTTAGTTATTGGATTTTACTTTTATAACTCAACATCGTTCTCATATTTCTTGCAATAACAAACTTAAGTTTGTTATTGCTTATTTGTTATTTGTTATTGCTCAAATTAATTTATTACATTTTCGTTTGCTTCGGTTTAGCATTTTAATTTGATAAGTATACGTAGCATGGTAGTTTTCCATAGTTTTTAGATATTTTCCGATCGGAGATCATTTTTTTTATTAGTAGCATTACAGACAGCGTTTCATTGTTCATATTTCCAGTGTATCCTACGAAGTTGCACATGCAAATTTTATTTCCCTCCACTCTCTTTATTCTTATATTTGAACAAAACGCAGCGTATTTTTGCAATTTTTTAATTCCACATTCTCTGATTATGCTCTCTAATTAGAGGACATTTTTAATAAAAGACTTAGGAAATTTATTTTCCATAATGTACATTTTTTTTACATTCATTATGATATTCTTACTAATTAATATAGAAAAATAAATGATGAAACCTTTGTTGTAAAAATTTTTTATATTACTCTTTAAAAACCAATTGTTTTCTAAATTTAACAAAGAATCGTTTCGTTATTTTGTCAAAAATAATAAACTATTTCAACTTTTAGCCTAAAAAATTTAATTGGATCGAAAATATGTCTTATTTATATTACAAATATATATTTATATTCTATCACAACTTTCTGGAGTAAAATTCTAGCTGTGTAGCAATATTGAACCACTTAAAAAAATTAATCATAAAAAAATTACTATAAAAAATTAATAGAAATTGTAATTACTATTGTGTAGCTTTTTTAAAAAAATTGCCTTGATTTTTGAGAATATCGGTTTTTAACTGTTGCATTAATAAATATGCTAACGCGTAAGGAAAATCAAGGAACCTTTAGAAAGGAATTCGCTGGTTAAGTAAGCATGTTTTTGCTTCTAAGAAGGAGACATAAATTTTGGTTTATCATCTTAAATACGAGTCATATCTTCTAAGGGAAGAATTAGCAGATAGTTCAGTGATGAATATTTTGCTACTAAATTTAGAACAAATGTTGCAAGAATTTGAAATGTAAATTAGTACTCTGAAAAAATAAAATATCTCACACACTTTCAAATTAATTTAAGGGTAAAAAGGGAGTATTATCGTTCCATAAAGCTATTAAAAATAAAGCCTATTAAATTTTATCTTTTGCACTGGAAAAAATTAAAGCACAGCACAGAAATTAATTAAATTAGCTGAATGGAACTACACAAAGTAATTTGAATTATTCTTATGTTTTCTTTCCTAAGATACTGACCCAGAATAGCATTTAAATTAAAGATTGAAAGAAGAGAAAAATAGTCTTCTAACTAACAACAACAGCTTAACAAAATATTAACGTGTATGGATTATCTATGTTAATCAAAATATTTTCCAAATTACATTAAATCAGGCTTTTCTATTCCTTTTGATTTTAAATCAAACCCATTTACCTAAAATTAGAAAACAATCCCTTCATTTACATAATTTGGAGCAACTACCACAAGTTATTCATAAACATTCAAACACGAACCAAGGGAAACAATTAAAGCGAAGTCAAACAATTACCACTACTTAACCTACAAAACACGCGAAAAGAGAAAGACCATAAACAATGTCAAGCATAGCAAACGATTTTTGCTTAACACGATTAAACGGAGCATCGCTCAATCCCCCTCGTTCCCAACTGAAGTGGAACTCATCCCTCCTCGTAACACTTTCACTCTTTTGGCGACCAAATTGGCTCTGCTCGCCAGCAACCCTAGCGGAAGAAGTCTCCGGAATAGATGGCGCTTCAAAAGACCCACCCCCTATTACTACACCCTTACCCCTTCTTCCGTGGTCCCAGGGCACTTACGGTCTTATCGCTAAATCGATATTTTCTTCACTTTTGTTTTGATTTCATTCTCTCTTTTTTTATTATTATTATAGACCTTTTTCGCTTTTTTTCTCCCTTTCCCGAGCTTTCATTCATTCACTTCTTTTCCCAGTTCTACCCTACCCCCATCCCCCTCCTTCTTTGGGAGAGAGAAAGTTTCCTTTTCTTTTCAATCAGGACTGGCAAATGGGGAACGGCGCCGAAACTGACACCGCGCGCCCTTCAATCGGAGATCTCAGATCAAATGGTACCTACCAACCCCCCCTCTCTCTTATTTTTTTTGGAGGAGGCTAGTGGATGGACTCTCTTCCCCACGTGCACACAATATCATCTTATCACAGGGGACATTTACACTCTGGAAATAAGAGAATGGGATTTTCGAAAGGAGAAAAAGTTCTGCCGGTCCTTTTTCTTGGAATGGGACGGGGTGTATCCAGGGGTGGACGAAATTTGAATACCGTTATCGTGGCTTGCAAAGCCAGTTTGCGGGAAGTCGTTTCGCTTTCATTTTCGAAAGAACTTTGGAAGAAGATGGGAAAATTACAGAAATACTTTTTTTTTTCCTTGTAAGGAGCTGCTATCAGTCAAGTTAAAGCTATCGGTCCTGTTTAGCATGAATATATCTAATATGCATAAAGGTACCCAAAGGCAAACTATGTTTCCGTTTGTTATATAAATTCTTTAACTGTGATTCTCTTCTCTAATGTACTGGATGGTCATAAAATAATATCTTTGTTTGAAGCATCTATAGCTAAAACGACTGAACGAAAGGAAATTACATTTCATTTCCAGACTATGGAAGGCACAGGAAAATAAATACCACAGAAAAAAAATTAGCATTAACAGTTGCCAATAGAAGAAATATTAGCGCTAGTGTCCCGTAAGTGGTGAACAAGGGAATTTGGATATCAAAATGGATGATATAAAATTCCTAGACCGTGCGTGGCAGAAGAGTCTTGAATCTTGAGTTCCATGCAAAAAAAAAAAAAAAAGAGCAAACATCTTGGTAGCAGTTTGTTCATGATTGTTGCTCGTGATTGACAGTTGAATTGGGCTTAATATACTCTTCCTTGCCTGGACACGCTTTATTGCTAAAAGTATTCTACTCTAGACAGCGTAATGAAGCTGTTGATCTTAAGCAAACCTCCATGTCTTGTGTAGAGAATATAAAATGGGCTGTTATAAATATCTAAACGGATATGTAGGTAACCTGTGCATGCGTATCCAAGAATACTGTACATTAACCTGAAAATTCTTCCAGGAAGGAAAACTTTACCAACTAATCCCCTGCAGCTACTCAGTATACAACGCTTCACTCTGAAAATCTTCAGGCAGGGTAACTTGTGCATGCGTATTCCCAGTAGGCATCCAAGAATACAACACTTCACCCAGAAAAACCTTCCGGAAGGTAACTTGTGCCTGCATATCCATATTAGCATATTTATGTATTGTAATGATTCAGCTTCTCCCCTGCCTAACCATTGTGGTTTCTTTTTCACACGCTCCATAATTGCCATTTCCAGACTAGTCTCCTCAATGGCGACGTTTTATGTCAGTGTAATTGCTTATAGATGGACAGGTGGATAACCCTCCTTCTAAGAATGGACATCTGGCCCTTTAGAGTGAGTTCACATAAAGGACCACCTGTGCACTAATCGTGTGTGCGACAAAGATCTGTAGCCGGCACTGTTTTCCATTGTGGACCGCGAACATTCCTGTAGACCAGTGAAGTTTTTGCTGAACGACGATTGGAGAATCGGGAGCCAAATGTCCCAATGCGGATGAGAGGTGGAGTTGAAAGAGGAGAGAAAAGGCGAGGTTTTTGGAGAGAGAAGAGACGAGGAGTTTTTTGGGGAAGGAGGTCCAGAGGAGACATTGGTGAAAGCAGAACGTTCGAGAGAAAATTCCACCCTGGGAATTTGGTGGATTCCTGGAGTTAACCCCAGTACAAGCGTGAGACTTTGACGGCCAATTAGCTGTTCTTGTGAGTTTCTCCGAAATATTTCGAGGAACAATTCTTGAGGTGTTGTTCATAAAACTTTTCCCTTAACCTAGATGATAAAGAGTATTTTTTTTTCCTGTAAATTAAAGCTGTAAATAAAGCAATTCGATTAAAACACTACCTTTTATTTGATCGGACCAGATCGAGACGTTACAGTATAAAACATTTTATCCTAAAAATACTACAGGAAGGCAACTTATACCTGAGTATCCTCAATAATGCTTTCATTTATTCACACTTTAACCTAAAATTCCTTCAGAGGTGTCACTTCTGCTTATGTATCTTCAGTAACTCATCTTAGTATACAGCCCTTTTCCTTGAAGATTCTCCAGGAGGTTAATCTGGGCCTGCGTATCCACAGCAGCATATCGAAGGCATACAACAATTTACCCTGAATATTTTCCAGGAAGATAATCTATTTCTGCATATCCACAGTAGCATATACAAGTATACAGCACTTAACCCTGGATATTCTCTAGGAAGGTAACCTGTGTCTATTCATTCACAGTAGAATATCAAACGTATTGTTCTAAATATAGTAATGAATTGGGAAATTTTATAAAGTTTTTGGACTTAAAATTTCTGACAGAAAAATATTTCCTTAAGATTAACCATTCATTTTGTTTGAGATTTTATTTTAAGAATTTATTAACATTACAGTTTTATTATAAGATTAAAGCCGAATATTGTACGATACTGTGCAAATTTATTGAAACAATATTTCAGATTTTAATAACGATGCAAAATTATACTGTTAAAATTGTTTCAAAAATTCTTAAAGAAAAGTCGTTGACCATTAGAATGATATTATTAACATTAAAAAAAATGATTTTTTAAAATTTTATTTTTGTGTATTTTACAGAAATTAACAGTCACCCTACTTAAGTTTATTTATATTCGGATTTAATTTTTTTAACAATTTTTTTTGTTACCCGTTCTTAAAAATTTTCCTAGATCTTCACTTAAAAAAATAAATTAATAAACATATAAAACATATTTCATATTCTATAAAACATATGAAATTCATTCCGTTTTATCGTTATCGAAAACGAGGATTAAAATAATATGCTTTATAGAATATTTCTTCGTTTTTTTTAATGTTGGAGTTTTTATATTCATTATTAAATGCAACAGAAAGGAAGCTAAATGGAGTCGACTTTCTTAATGTCCTGTCTAATTTTTCTTAATTACTTTAGATCTTAACTTTTATTATCTATTTCTATAGAAAATATAAGAAACATGCAAAAATTTCATCTCTCAATCCAACATATTCTTTTCTAGAAATAGAAACAAAATTCATTTATTGAAAAAGTTATTCAAATTTCAAATTCGATTACCATAATTTGCATATCGATTACACAATTTTCATTTGACAATCAAAATTTCGCTTGTCTAGCTTACAGGATATTTCTAATTTAACCTCGCTTTCGAGCTTGAAATCAAAGTTTGTTATACATGGATGATAGAAAAACATATTTGGATTAAAAGATAATCAATGTATATATATATATATATATATATATATAATCACAAAATAAAAAAATTGGGAAAGAATAATGGAATTTTTTTTAGCATAATGTATAAAAGCAATTATTCTTCCAAAGTTATTCAAATAAGCATGTGTAAATACGTACTTGTAAACAAAAAATAATAAACACACTAGCAAAAATAAGTGTATAGAATGATAATGTATCAGAAAGTGAAAAATTATTTCTCATTTTATAAATTGTAATAAAAATATGTGAGAAAATATTGCTGTGAAATCAATATTATAACGAGGAAATAAGTTAGCCACTCTTAGGTGAGCTTAAATAGACAAATGAAAATTGATTCAGGCTCATAAAAATAAATTTTAAAAAATCAAAGATAAGACTGTCATTATGTAATTTTTTTATCTATGTTAATTAATACTGAGGTTTGGTTTTTCTTCAAGATATTCACAAATATTCCTAGAAGTAACTATCGGTTATACCTCTCAATATACGCCAACTGACTTGTGTGGAATCATTTGCTATCATAATTGAAAGTAAATTACTGGCAAGAAGGAATAAAAATATTTGACTGTCTTTTAATCTAAAAACGGAAAAAAGACATTCAAAAGAAGTTTTTCAAAATTTTGAGTTCTACGAATAAAAAATATTTTTTTTGTGTTCTGAAATCCTTTGGTAGTAATTTTTTAATTCTATATTATCTCCTTATATATTTTCCTAGTTTAAACATTTTAAACATGAAACTGATTTAAATCCTGCTAACAAAGTTTTATTAAGTAATTACTTCATATTTTTATATTTTAAATATAAATATTGAAAAATAATTTTTAAATATTGTAATTGAAATATATTTAGAATAATATCGAAATATTTTCCAGATTTCCTCTGAAATTATGTTAATTTATTTACAAGGAACTTGAGCGTAGGTTTCTTTTTGTGATCAGGAATATTCAAGGATTTCCATTGCTATTAAGAACAAGTTTTAATTCATATAGTTTCAGAAATGTGTGTGTTAAAAATACAAAATGCCCACACAATGCCATTATCTTGGATTCACAACATGCTTCAACAGAGAATTAGAGAAGCCTAATTGGATTCCAAAACTTACAAAAAAGCAATTATTCTAAGCAGACAAAGTAAATTTTTCCAGTTCTCCAAATTTGTTTACTGATTTGTAAATATCTGGTTTTAATATTCATACTACACTGAAAACAAATTGTTTTCAAAATTCAATGTTCGGAATAAGTTTTATTCTCTAGAAAACGAATAAAAAGAAAACGATAATGTATAGTAGAAGTTAAACAGATGCAAATGTTTTCATAAAATTTCCATGTTAGCTTTTTTTGCATCTGCAAAATTTCAATTATATGAAAGAAATCGCTTTCAATGCTAGTTTAAAGAAATAGAATTTTTCCTCATGGATGACAGGAATATTTGTTTTAAATGAAATATGAAACAGAAGATTCATTCTTCTTCAATGTAAAATCGAATTTATCTTAGTTATTTAAGAAAATAAATCTCGTCATATTCTATTTCACCGAATAAATTAAGTTGAAGGATCATGTATATTTAAAGCGAATTATTTCCAAAATTATTAGAAGCAAGAAATATAAAAGATAAGTAAAAATTGAAATTGTTACTCGATTTTGTATATGTGAAATAATAGACGGAATCATTTGTATTAATTCAAGGGTATTTAATGTAGAAAATACTTTCAAACCCATCAGTCAGAGACGAAGTTAGATTTTCGATTCAAAAGGATAAAAAAATCTAAAAATCTAAAAATGAGAAAATTGATATTTTTGATGAGATATATCTACTCCAGCTGGGTGTAGAAATGCTCTCATATTTCAAAATCCCTAAGGTATTCCAACATCTCATTGCAGATTCTACCATTCTTGCTTGTCGTCATTCTGCAGAATTTCATTTCCTGAATCAGTGAGGGAACTTTTATCTCACTTTTGTCGTATATTAGCACAATATGACTCATTTTATGCTCCATATAGTACCAGGGGAAAAAAGAGTAGTTAAGTAATGCTTTGAATCAATCCATTCTGGTGTGGCAGAGACAAAGTTAATCGATCCCATATAACTTCATCACTTTGCTGTCTATTCTTTGTTGCTCAGTA
Source organism: Argiope trifasciata (assembly GCA_026543055.1). NCBI lineage: Eukaryota > Metazoa > Arthropoda > Arachnida > Araneae > Araneidae > Argiope > Argiope trifasciata. The sequence continues at coordinate 1,546,220 of JAPMOQ010059770.1, forward strand.
GTGAATGGTTCTAAATCAAATAGCCTTTTTACTTCCGCTTATACGTAGTAGAGAAAAAATATAGTTATCTACACAAATGGTGAACTCGTCATTTTAATGAATCTCAAAGTTTTAAACCTCTCTGAATTCGAAAGATAAATTTTTGGAACATTCTCGCCTGTCTGTCTTTCTGTTTCAAATCTCTTTGAGCTTACGGTTAAAATTTGATATACGATGTTTACACCAGATTTGCAAATTCCTATAACTTATAAATGTAACTTTATAGAAAAATATACTTAGAAGAGCATATGTTTGAGTAAAATATGTTCAAATGAAATCTGTCTGTTCGGCTCTTCAAACATAAGGTCAAACAATAATTTCAGATCGCCGACGTTCTTGTATATCTTCCCCGTGATGTGTGACTCCAGGATTCAAGTCCCAGTTCGGGAATGGTTATTGTGTTGTGTTCTGTCTGTGATGTGTGGGAATTTACTTCCTTGTTAAAAGGGGTTGTGCAAGTGAATGTGTCACATGAAGTAGTTAAGTCGTATTCTTGCCCCTACTTGATGCTGCTGAAAAAACAAGAGAAGCTCACTAGGTTTAAATCACGTATAGATCTGTCAGTGGGTCTATAAAGTGACATAAGTAACAACAAAACAGGTTTACAGAACGCTGAAAGCTATAGAAATATAATTTGGTGAAAGATTTAACAACTATAGTGCAGATTACTGTCAAATTTTGAGCTAAACCCATAGACGGATTTACTGTCTATCCGTATGCATATTAAGCAATCATTCAAAGTGATGGCTCAATTGCTTAGATATATTAAATTAAGCATGCGATTTTATGAATTGAAGTGATCGTGCAGTTTTGCGTGAAATTTTAGTTTGAATTGGTCAAAAACATGTCTAAAGTAGAAACTCGATTTTTGGATATTATTAGAATATACCAGGGATTAATCACTTACTAACTCAGAAAGTACCCAATTGATTGGAAAAATTGGACTCAATTGGAAAAAACCCAATTGATTCAATAAATCCAACTTCTTGTTTACTATTTGTTGGTCCGCATTTTAAGAAAAGATATAACTTCATAATTCAAAAACACAGAGACTTAAATGTATTAAATTTGTAATGAATATTTGTTGTTACAAGTTGAGCAGTTTTGTGCCTTTTTTTTTAATCAGTCAAGAAAAGTGTGTCTAAAATATAGATTTCGCTTTCTAATACAATTAATGCGCATAAGGGATTAGTCGCCAAATAACTCGTCTCATTTTTTCCCATGAAAAATTCCATTTATCCAAGGCCTTAGAGCTCAATATGACGAAACAAGGATCAATCACCAAATAACTTACCAACGATCATACGATAAATTAAACAAAAATGCTGCATTTATTCCAAATTTAATATTTTATATTTATTGTGTGCTAATGCCATGCTGGATACTCTCGAGATAACAACGTGCTAGAAATTTTTGGAGAGTCCCAGTCCGACTTGTTTTAACTCTGACCAAGACTGGAGCTTACAGTAGTGTGTAATAGAACTCATTGGAAAACAAGTACATATTGGATGTCTATCGCCAATTCAGGTTTTAGGATTCGATGAGACGAAAGAAGGATTAATCACCAATTAACTCGTCATCTCTCAAAAGATTAAAGAAAAATGTTAAAATTACGCCAAAAATAATCTTTCGTAATCATTTATATCAATGCCATGTAAGATATTTTCGAGATAATACTTTTGTTATAGAACTTGCGAGAAAGTTTTCAGGAGTCCCAGTATCACTTGTTTTAACTCTGGTGAAGGCCGAAGCCTCCAATAATGTGTATTAGAGCGTACATTATTGAAAAATAAATACAGGTTTTTCATTTACATAAATACCATTCATACAAACCATTAGAATTCAGTGGGACGATTTGGAATCAGGAACGCTGGGGATTCATCGCCAATTAACTCGCCAAGTATCACTGGAGAGATTCAATAAAAATGCTAAATATACCTCACATTTAATTTTACGCCAAATTGAATTACTGTATGTTAGTACTATGTAAGACGTTCTCCCACATGACAAGTTTATTAGTGTTATGTAAAGCTACCAGCTGTAGCACTTTGAAGCAGTTCAAGCAGACATTTCCATTAAAATATTTTCTTTATTGGACACAGACATAAAACATGAAGGTAAACCTAAAATACCCTACATCACAGTAACCGTTGAAAATATTTTTAAATCATCTCTAAATACAAATTCTGTCGAACTGCATACGTCATTCAGTGCTCAATTCACTGCAGTTCCTTTTCGCGCTTTGACTTAATTGATTGCGCAATAATTAGAGTATATGTGAGAAAGTTTTAGGGAGACCCCTGGCTTATGAGTAATACATCTTCTAACGAAACGAAATCATGAACAAATCGCCTAAAATATTGACATTGCAGAATTGAGATATTTTCTTTTCCCAGCCCACAATAGAATACTGAATAAATCCCACTTTATACACGCAGCAGATTCGCCGTAACTGATATTCTGTCAACTTTGGCTTTGCGTTGAGTGCGATCCGTTAAATTACTTCATCTCTTCATCCCCTCCAGCATTCATTGGTCCGCATTTTGAATAGACGTCCGCTTCCTACGACGCCTATTGAGAGTTTATTAGAGTGTATGTGAAAAAGTTCTAGGGAGACCACTGGTTTATGGGGCATCTAACTTCTAACGAAACGTGACGCAAGAAGATTCTAAAAATCATAAACAAGAGCACTTAGTTAAAATTGCCTAAAATATTAACATTGCAGAATTGAGATCTTTCCTTTTCCCTGCCCAGCGGCAACAATAGAATACTGAATAAATCCCTCTTTCTACACGCAGCAGATTCGCCGTAACGGATCTGCTGTCAACCTTGGGTTTGCGTTGAGGGCGATCCGTATAAATCACTTCATCTCGGTGTTTCTTCCCTCCAGCATTTGTTGGTCTGCATGATGAATAGACGTCCGCTTCCGACGATGTCTATTGAGAGTTTCGGATGCAGAGATCGGTTCTCAATAGACTGCGGATTCCTCTGCCCCACGTTCCGATGAATGGGAAAATGTTTCCGTATGCTCTCGGCGCGATTTGGTGAGAATCAGAGATAAAGGATTGGCGGTATTATGTGTTTGGCAAAGAATTCGAGATCCACTGTCGTTTGACGCAAAGCAACTTTTTTCGGTAAAAAAAAGTTTAAAATGGAAAATATATATTAGAAAGGATTGTTGAAGGAATTCTGTTTGAAAGAGGTGAGATTATTTATCCACCTGAAGAAAGTATTTCAATGTTGAAAAGGTTTTTGAAAGAAAGAAATGTTATAAATTTTATACAAATCATCGATATTATTTTTCGTATAGATGGTGAATTTCAAAATAGAGATAATTTTGTAGAAATCGAAAAGTTTCAGCTCTTCTAAAACTGTGTTAGACAATTGCTATCGGTTTTTTTTTGAAGAAAAATATTTGCAAATTACCAAATAGTGTTGCATATTAGACAAAATTATTTGATTTCAGTTATATTTGGTAACCAGCTGATTCACCAGAAACAATTTTTAATAGAAATACTTCAGTTAAATTTTTCATAAGATTTGTTCTTGATTTCTTTTGCTGGAAAATGATTTTAAGTTTCCTATTTTAATAGAAATAGAAATACAATTTACAAAGGCTTACAACTTTCTGTATAATAAACAGTCAAATATTGCTTTTAATTTTCAATTCTTCAAAAATTTAGTCTCTTACTTATTATGGAACTCCAATAATCCCTGAAGATTTCAAATACTACAAACCGAAATTCAAAAATTTAAACACATTATTCAGACAGGTATTTTGTGTTTGTACCATTCCACTCGGCATAATTTGAAATAATTTCTCTTTTTACCACTTCATTAGGTCGTCTAGCTGTTGAGTTTGAGTACTTACATTGGAAAATAAGTAATCTGTTTTAAAATCTTAAAAAATACTTAATTTTGCATTTTAAATTCAAATTTGCTAATTGTTAATATATAAACAAGCTGATAAAATAGATATTAAATCTCTAACGTTTGAGGATATTTTTTTTTCTGTTCATGACATATTTTTTAAAACGGTATAAAATGATTATATTTTAAATTTTTGCATAAAAAAGACTGAAAAAAAAACGTATGTGAAACTAAAATGTACCAGTTAAATGCAAATTTTTAACAACTGGAAAAAAATTTCTTTGAAAAGAGATATAAACACAACAAATTGTGTATGGAGGTTTATAGTCGACCACAACAAATCCTGTTGGTACTGCTACGTTCAGTGGTGGCGGGGTGGTCGGCTGTATACAAGAAGTATGGAGGTTTATCAAATGATTTGCTTAAAATTTTGCAGATAGCTTAAAAAAATGTATTGCCAATTTTTGAAGTAAAAAATAATCTGTGTTTATATCCGCTCTTTAAATATTTGGGTTTAACTGTTAAATAACTTGGAGTCTTCTTCTTTTTTCGGATGTGAAGTAGAAATACGCACGTTGAATACAAAATAAACATATTGTTAATACTCTATTTTAAGAACTGCAGATCATTTGGGGAATTTACTATTCCAAATTTGAACAAAACTTATGCATTCTACTTCAGTTTAAGATAGCTCTTCTTGAGAAATGTGTCTCAAATAGTAGGAATTGAAAAAATTGCCTTTAAATATGTATTAATTATCAAATAACTGTGTATGTAAATAGAAATATAAGATTTATTGCACCTTCCTAAAAATAAAGTTGGGAATAAAATTCAAACATTTCATCAGAAAAACTATTCAAGCCTGAAGTATATAAAACGAAAATTCAACTTTTTAAAGTAGTCACTTATTTTAAGATTTCTTAATTTTGAAAGAATTTGTAAAGATTAGCAACTTAAATAAAATAAATTTAAATCATCTCTCCTAATTATATACATGCTTTTAACAGATATCAGAAAATTCTTCCACGGTGTTACATTTAATGATTTAGTAAATGATCTTAAGTGTATATTTAACAGGGCGAAATTCATGTAAAAGTTGTGTATTGAATTTGAAAAAAATCTTGAAGTATCATTTTAAATTATTCGTATTCTGTATTTGCGTATAATACTTCTTCAGTAGATACAGTACCTGAAAATAATATTTTCATTCATAATATGGAACCTGAACATGTTTTCTCCTTAAAAACATATAGAATACCGCATCTACTGCTAAAATAATAGAGCCGAATTGTTTTATAAAAACACAAAATAAGTTATACTGTTTTTCTATTTTCAAATAAATAAGCTTATTTTCTAGAGTAAAAAATAAAAAATAAATATCAAGAATATTTCTGAATATAGAAACAAAATATGGAAGATACTTTTAGTAGATATTTCATTTAATAAATCAACGACAATGGATTCTACGATACAACGAATTTATAATGATTCTTTTTTAAATGATACGAAATAGAAAATATTTCAAAATTCATTCTTAATGTTTTATTCAATTCTGGGAAAACATAACATTGAAATATTTATTTAAATGTCTAGGGATGAAATAAAATAATTATTTAAGACCTGAACTCGTTACATATTAACTTTATTGCAACATCATGATTTTTAATCTTTTTATGTATATTCTGGAATTCTATGAATTACACACAATAGGCAATTTTCGTTTTCAGCAATTTGTGGGGTTTTATTATATCAGTTATTATATACGGTTTTCTGTGAATTAAAATATTTTTACACGTGTCATTTAATGTTTAAAACTAAAGTTGTTAATGTTTGAAACTAAAATCATTAAAGTTTAAAACCACTTTTCAATATTAAAAAAATATTTTTTGGTGTGTTGAAAATATTTTTAAAGTAAAAAAATAATTTTATAGTATAAAAATAGTTTAAATATATTTTTATATTAATGAAATGCTTTTCAAGTTGTAGTATCAGTATGTTCTGACTTCTGTAGAAACATGGTTCAGTTTAAATACCTAATATGAAATTTCTGCAGTTATACTCAATTTAAGGCTCTCCCGTTGGTGTGAAAGTGTAGAGAGGACGTGCCAGTTCAGATACGATAACCATCTCAGTTATCGTATAATCTGGCAACGTTTTAAAATTTTAAGGCCCATTTTAAACTAGTCTTAGCGGGGCTCTAAAATGGAGCACTAATATAACTTTATATTAGTGTAAAAATATATTTTTTTATATTCTTTAAAACGGTGGTATGTTGTTCGAACATCAACTAGGTCTTTATTCCTACATAGGATAGATTAATTCGTCTTCAAGTAGACTTATGCTTTCTTTTAAAATATGTATCTATATTCTTCATTCCCTTAGCAAGGAATATTTTCCAAAAACAAGAAATCACAATGTAATTGAATTGCTTTACAAAAACCACATATCTATTACCTGAGTCCGTCTATCAATTAATGGACCACGTTCCTTCAAGCTTGATGAAAAGTGGTATTCCATTCATTTTAGCTTTTTGAATCAAATAATCGCATTTTTCCTTCATTTGATATTGCTGGATATCCCTCTAGCCTTTATAAAACAGAAAGCAGCAATACAGATTTAATAAGTGTATTGTTTAAAAATTAAAACAATTGCTTTGTAAGACCAAAAAATTCAATTAATCAAAAGAAAAAAAAAACATGAAAAAAATTTGGAAGTCTATTTATTAACGATGCTCCAAAATTGGTGTTTATGAGAATAATTAACAAATAATATTGTTTTAAATACTTTTAGTGTTAAATAAACTTTTACTTTCCTTTTTTTATGCATTTTCCCCATCAAGTGCTGTATCAATATTTACCATAAAGTTATAATAATTTTCCTTTAATATTTGAAACAATACTGACGAAACAAACCTCAAATGTCATGGTCAGATGGCTCACTATCAATGCAAAGCGAATGAAGTGCTAAGTTTATATAAACATTCATATAAAAAAATATTTTTTGTTTAATTCAGCTCGGATCTAATATTCAAGTATTTGATTCAAATTTTCAGTTATTAGAAGTTTTTTTTTCTAATTTGAAATATTTTCTGGGTGACTTAGCTAGATTAAGTCGGATAAGTTATAGTGTGTAATGAAGTAATCGACTTATTAATTAGGATTCCAATTAACAGAAATTATTAATTCCCATCTTATTATCAGGAACTGAAGCAGAAACAAATTTAAAATAAAAATTGCTTGGATAAATTTATAATTTTCAGTATATTTTATTCTGAATTTTGAAATACATTTATTTACACTGCTTGACAATTGCTAAGGAACAGGTGATTTATGCAAAATCACGTCTCAGACCGCCGAGCAATAAAAGTAAATTCACTTTGAGAGATGGAAAGGTAGACCAGGACTCGTAATCTTTATAAAATGCATTGCACTTAATTTCATGAATCATAAAAATATTCATGCTGTTTGATGTTTCATCCAAAGTAATGCAGGATGTTTTTTAAGTTTTTAACGTTTTTCTCTGAAATTATGTTTGATTCTTCCAATAATTGAGAGCAAAATGTCAGCAAGATAATATTTGAGCGCCTACGATCGTGGACACAGCTGGACGACTGGAAGCAGGTCAAAGTGTCACCACTGTAGTTACTGCAATGGGTGTATCAAAGAGTGTCATGTCGAGAGTAAAATAAGCTGCTGAAAGTTTAAATACTTTGTAAAAGCATGCCAGGACTTGTGGTAGGAACACCACATCTTAGAATTTATGTAGCTCTCGTGGCAAAAAGAAACAGAAATTTAACTCCTGGTCAGTTGCAAACCTTGCAACCGCTATCTGTTCACATGCTTTTGCGGAGATTAAATCAGTTTGGTTTGTATGTACGGAAGCCTGTTCTTTTCATGCCGCTTCAAACACGCCATCGTCGTGACAGATTATTCTGGTGTAAGGAGCATGTTGGTAGGCATATCAAAAATTGTTCAAGAGTGATGTTCTCAAACGAATCTCGTTTCGGAGTGACAAGTTGTTCTGGACAACAATTACTGTAGAAAGAGCGTGGAACACGATATGCACAGCCATTTGTAGTGAACATAATTGGTCTAGCCCAGGCGTATTGGTATTGGCAGGCATCTTGCACAATGGCATAGCACCTCTTTACATATTTGTGCGAGGAAGCATTACATCTCAATGGTCTTTCAGAAAGGTTATTCAGGATCATGTTCGTCGTTATTAGGATTGCTGTAGGACCAGACTTTTAGTTTATGGACGATACCGCACGGTCAGGCAGAAGCGTTGAATTATCGGACGCACTGCAAAGTGAAAATATTGTCTCTATGCGATAACATGCTTACACTCCCGACATACATCCCATTGAACATTCCTGGGATGGTCTTGGCAGACGTGTTTCACAAATAATTCTCTCGAAACAGTGCACGATCTCAAAATCACTCCGAGAGAGGAGTGGGACAATATCCCCCAAGAACTTTTCGATAATTTTGTGGAGAGGATAAAGAACAGATTCAAAATGTGCATTAGTATCCGTGGTTATCACACATCTTACTAAAGTACTCACGCCTGCATCATTTTTGCCCTCAATATCAATTTTTGTGGGGGCTGTTTTAAAATAATCCAAGGAGCATCTTTTTTGTTTTAATTCTTCGATGTGCCGATGTCTGCACCATCTTGCGCTGTAATAAATTTACATCCTCCCGTCTCATTTCTTTAATCATTGTCTATATTTAATTATTATGTAAAAGGTAACTGTTCCTTTGCAATTGTCAAGCAGTAAAATCATGTCATTCTTTAAAATGCATAACCACAAACTATAAAACATCTTGACTTGCTGTAACATATCCATTCATTCGCTAAAAAATAATTTATATAAAATAAAACCAAAGTTACTTCCAAAGCATACTTGATTCATATTTATGTAATATTAATTTTATGGTTTTTAAATCCGATGATTTAGAGCTCACGCGAGGTGTTTAAAATGAGCTCTAAAACATATTGAGGATCCTTTTCGTATGATTAATGAGTTAGCAAGTGTTGGTAGTAATCTTTTGACTAGGAAAACTTCGGTTTCGATGTTATATTAATTGTCCTCAGCGATGTTTCGGAAAGCTCTTTCATTATTTCTTAGCATTCTGGAGGATAATTAATTTCATTGGCACTCTACAAAATAGTGTACCTGAAAACAAGTGTTTGTATATATATATATATATATATATATATATATATATATATATCATTCCAGCGGGCACAGCCGTCATACCAACATGAAAGGTCGCGCGTATTTCCCACATATGCTATAGTAAATTGTAAATTTTCAAAAGTGTAACTATTAAAATTATATTGTAAATAGCTTAGGATTACTACTATTACTTTAAACATTTTTTACTTGAAAAAAAAACAGAAAAAACATAAGGATAGATTGCAATAACAATATAAAATGACCACAAGTTAAATGAATTTTTTTAAATATAATATAAATAAAATTGCCTATATTTTGACAGAAAAATTTGTATATAAAATATAGAAGTGGAAAAAATAATACAGAATTTATGTATAAAAATTAAAAAGTAATTGAAAGATAGATATGAAAAGGAAGAAAATAGTTTTATTGTTATTTCATTGCAGCGTTGAAATTTGAGTAAATGTGTTTAGTGAGCTCCAAACATATAAATTTCTGGCAAATCTCCTAACTGTGCCTCCTGATTCTAGACCGCTTTTATTTTTGACAGGGTTTGCATCTTTTTTTCCATGACGTCGCATCTTCTACTTCTTCAATACCTAGTTTGGCTTTCCTCTTCAGTACCTTTAACTTTAGCTCACTTTGTAAAGACGTGCTTTTTTTTTCAACATTTTCTTTCGTAAGTGCATTTGCCAGAATCAAAAATATAGATATTGTGGAATATCATAGTAAACTTTTGCTCCATTTATTTTAAAGAAAGTATAAATTATATTTTATATTGTTTTTTGTTTCATACAAACTTTTTCATACAGTTTCTGGTTATTTTTTGTAGTAAAATACAGTAATTAAAAGATCATTAAGATAAGATAAATATGCACTTGTACATGACAAAATCGTGCCAATTTACTGAAAACTCGTCAACGGAATAAAATAAGAGTGGATTGATGGGATGTCTAGCTCTGACTTATAATAGTTAAAAATATGGTTTATAGTTTATAAATATGTTTTATATATAATTTTTAAATATAGTTTTATAATTTGCACTTAAAATAGTTTTAAAAAAATATAACTCCATATTTTGATGAATCGGTATGTTTTAGATTTCGCAGAATCTGAGATATATAATTAAAAAAAATTACATTTCTCAATGAAAACGATTGTTCAAAACTTTTTTCACTTGGTACTTGAAATTTTGTACATGGTCTCTACTTAGAATTCCAGAGTTTTAAATTTCTATTAAATTTCAAATGAAGTGTATTCAGAGGAAATCTGTTGATCCAGTGATCCGAACATAATTTAACACAATACCAACAAAACGAATAATGTTAAATGAGTGATATTTGATACACATTGTTAATATTTAAAGTATAGATATCTCTCAAATTTGGAACCAATTTGATCGTCAAGGGGTTACCCATTTGTCTATGAAAAGCGTGTAAATTTGGTAAAAGTTAATTAAATCTGATAATCGATCTTTTTATTAAAATATTTTGGTAGGGAATTTTGAGTTTCATTCGATATACAAATGGGCGTCCAAAAGGGATGCTCGGTTTTCTTCATTATTCTATGAAACTCTAAGCCCTCATGTAAGCTATTTTGAAAATTGATGTTTCTTGAATTGTTTCTTTTTTATGCATTAGTTTAGCGTGGGTTTTATCTTTCAGCATATTTTTGCCCTTTTCTTCTTTTATCCTTCACTTTTCTTTTACATTCCACTTCGCTTGCTTAACTAATTACTACACTCCTCATATGCAATGACAATTTGCCTTACATACAGAATAAGGCAGAATTTTGAAATATGTTAGGTGAAAGGGAAATATTGTATCTAAATTTTATACAATACATTTTTTACAAATTTTATTCAGTTTTAACCTCAATCAATAGCAATAATTTTTACTAATTGAGAAATCTAGTTAATATTTGAAAGAAACATATAAATTAAAACACCCATAATTTAATTAAATATATACTCCCCTGTTTGCCCTCCTCTAGTAATCGAGGGTTGATTATTAGACTTACTCCATTGTTAGCTTAGTTTTAATATTTGGTTAAACTTCAATTGTTATTGAATATACAAGATTTCAACAATCACTCCCATTATTGTTTTTAACAGAAATATTACTGTTTAGAACTAAACAAACGCACAAAATACAAACAATATAATAGATGTAACAATGAATCCATCTTCTGCTGCTCTGTTAAGAATCATTTCTCTTTTTGCAACTGATCGTTGTGTGACTTTTTTTTTTGCTGAGCTATGCTTGGTGCGTTTTGTTTCAATGAGGCTACGGCCATCATTGAATGGATCGTCCTATGGGCGATCCTGGAACTGTTGAAATATTACATGTTCCCCCACTTACCCTCAATCGGTGATCTATTTTTCGGTCCCGATTTGGATCAAGATGTCGATACACAATCTGATCCACCTGCGACCAGAGTAAAATCCGTCCCAGTGGTTCGCTCCTACATGGTATTTAGGATATGCCAGGCCTTAGAACTTCCAGCGAAACTGGCTCCATCTGCTACCCAGAAGTCTGAAATCACTGTTGTAGAATCTTACGCGGTCTACAAGCTGTGCTCAGCTCTGGGTTTACCTGTACGGATGGCTCCTGTCGGAGTGCCAGTTGTAGAATCTTTTGAGATCTATCAGTTTTGTTTGGCCTTGGATATTCCAGTGAGATACCGGTCGCAGAAGGACGCAGTTTAACATCAAAACTGTCTTCGTCTGCCCGATGCAGTTTTCAAATCAGAACTGTTTTCGGATGCAGCAATGGAGGGTGGGTGAGCGGGGAACGAAAGTAGCCCACCTCCACGTGGTGTTCCCTGGGGAACGGTGCAATTCTTTGGAATTGCATCGGCTAAGAGGCTACTTAAGAGTGAAAGCAAATAAATAATGAACTGCATATTTAGTTTGACAAAAGTGCACACTATTTTTGATTTTGCATTTTAATGCCACAGAATTTCCTTACTAGCATCAGATTCAGAATATGCAGAACGCGTATTTATGGTAGCAAATGCGATGCCTTTTAGATATATGTAAGAATTATATATTTTCTATCACAAAAAATATAAAAAATCAACATATGTATTTGACAAAGAATTGTTCTGGAACTGACACATGCAGCGAAATCAGTAGCGTTGGCAATCATAAATCTGATGATGGAATCATATAATGACTTGTATTTGAAAAATTATAGGGACAAAAATTTACAAATTCATGATATAATTCGTCGCTATGCATTTATAGCCGGTTATGACAAAATAAATTAAAGGCTTTACAGTTAATACGTTGCTACGATTCTTTCTGAAGAGTATGGAACTGAATGAACAGTAGTACAAATGGGACTGCTTTGGGTCGGGGATTAGCTGTTGTCTGGCCAGTTACAATCAGCGTTAAGCAATCAGTATTGGGTGGGTTTTCAACTAATACAACATCTATGAGAATTAGCTTTTTTCTTAACTGTTGGTAGCTTTGAGTTTCTTTTTTTATGGCACAAAATCCATCTTTGTCTAAGCTGTGCCACATTCATGAAATTAAAATATTTGTTTCAATATATAATAATTCAAAACATGAAATCTCTACAAAATTTAATTGTCTAAAAGCGTTAAAATGCGCCTCATGAAAAAGCGTAACAATGATGTAAGAAATGGTAATGTGCTAAAGAGTGCAGCAACGGTGCAGTTCTTAACAATTGATCTGTAAGAGGCTACTTAATTTTGAAATAATTAAAAAGGGAATCTTTTATTTAGTTTGACAAACTGCTCACCTAATTTTTGATTTTGAATTTTAATGCCCCAAATTTTCATTACAAGCATCAAATTCAGAACATGCAAAATTTTTAAGATAGCGTAAAAATTTATATACTTTTTATCGCACAAAATAAAAAAAAGTGTTTGAACAAGGTATTTAGAAAAGAGCTCACACATGTAGAAAATATTTATCAAATTTACCGATTAGTTCGTAAAATCCCCAACTTGTAATGGGGATTTTATAAACTAACTGGTAAATTTGATAAGTATGAAATAATTTATCAAATTTACCAGAGTCATGGTGATTATGTATAATCGCCAGTAATTTCAGTTCATTAATTATTAAATTTAATTAATTTTTAATATTTTAAATGGAGTTTTAGCAGTTTTTAATGGGAACTGAAATCAACAGGTTGTATCTCGATCGGTATAAGGCTAGAATTTCAATATTTTTCACTGGAAGATGAAGAATGCGAGTCTAATTCTTGCAAAAATCCACATTTTTTATGCTTAATTATAATTTTTTTTATAATCATTTAATAAAAAGTAAATAAAATGAAAAAATTTCTTTGTCAACCTAAATAGGAATTAAATTAATTTTTTTCTATATTACTTATTTTCGTATCAATGGAGGATATAGTTACATATAGTTACGAGAATCATATCACTTACGATTATTTTCTAATAAAACTGTTACTCTTTTAAAAACTGTTGCAATATTTATATTTGGGAAAGAGAAAAAAATGAACAAATAGCCTTATTTTATATCCTCTAAAAGGAATAATTATCAATTAGAATTTAGTATTAGGCCAGTATGTTTTAATGGAGAAAGAAAAAAAATCCTGCGATTAAATATGTAAATCCAAATTTAACCGATGATTTTTTTTCTCTTTTATATATTGCTTGTAGTGGAGTGATTCGAAATTTTCAATCTGCCTGTCTTGAGCCCTGCATTGCATAGATTAAATCATTGCATTGTATTGAAAGAAACAAAATGAATCTCAATTTTTGTTTTTACAGAATGATGTACTTCATATAGAATGCATACACTTCTACCAAAAATGATCATTTGAATGCTATTTTCTTGGATGGAGTTCAAATCTTTAATTCGAATAAATTTTTGCATATTTTGATTTAACTGTTTCAAATTCTTAACATTTGAGAATTTAGTTAAGAAGCAAAATGAATCACAATTTTTGTTTCTGGTAGTTGCTTGTAGTGGATCATTGCTTGTAATGGAATAATTCTAAATAGTTGATTTGTCAATCTTGAGTTCTGCATTACATTAATTGAATCATCGCATTGCATTGAAAGAAGCCAAATGAATCTCAATTTTTGTTTCTAAATATTAATGTACTTCATACAGCATGCATACACTTCTACCAAAAATGATCATTTGAATGCTATTTTCTTCGATGGAGGATTTCAAATTTTTGATTTGAATCTACACATTTGCATATTTCGATTTAACTTTTTCAAATTCTTAACATTTAAGAATTTAGTTAAATAATAGTTTATTTTTATTTTAGAATTTTATAAAAGAAATGCCTTTTAACTTATTTCTTTTGTTCAAATTGTATGTTTTTAATGCAATATTTACTTATTTTTTATGTTTTAAAAAATACTTTGTTTGACACAAGAGCTTTATCAAAGCAAATCTTTCTGTAATATTTACTACAGTATTATTCTTAAAGCATTGCATTATCCAATATTGAAAATCACTGTTCATTATTTTTGAATGTTAAAGTTTATTTGCATTATTTAGTTATCCTTGCAGATAATTTATAAATATTTCTCTCATTTAAAATGTATTATGGTCATTAATTACTGAATTTTATTAAAAATATTTTTAATCATTAAACACAACTATCAATTCATGATTCATGAACAGTGATTATCATTGTGTTATTACATTAATTTTTATTGCTCCATATTTCTTTATTAATCTGTAATATCCAATTCATTGTTTTAATACATACTATCTATCTCGTCCTATTAATTAATTGCATTATAAAAGCTATAAGAACGTAATACAACGCCACCCTTCCAGCCTGGTATCTATAAACAACCTGGCATACATAACAGTTATCTAACCAATTGGATAAGTATAAGATGGAAGGACGAAAGAAAAAAGAAAGATACAAGAGCTGTCCACGCAAAATCTCATCGAAATCTTATCCTACAAAACTATGTTTAATGTTTTGAAGTAAATAAAAATGCCTAAAAACCAATGGTGACATTAAGTTGAACTTAGAGCTGTAAGTACAGCATGCATCTGTGATAACAAAAGCAGAACAATTTCCCTACTTCTTTATTAACTTAATTTAAATTCTTGACAAACACCAGCGACGTTGAAAAACCCCTTACAGGTATTTTCTCGAACTCCCTCCCATGCTCATAAATTGATTAAACAGCCCCCTTACCCTGACTTATGTGATATCCCGCATGCTTGTGTGTACTCTTGGTTTCTACCTAAATGTAAATTCCCTCCCTAATTTCCAGTCTGGGAGAACTGGTATTGTTCTAAGGTGACTTCGCCTGTCGTACTGTTGCGTTCTCGGAGTAAAGCGATAAAATATTTACCGTTTGCGGCGTCTTTGATGTAGTTAGTTCGATGGTCGATTCAATCAATAATGGTTTCCCTGCCTCCCCCAAAACGATACACACATTACCCTTAATTAACTCATGGCCTGGGACCGGAATCGGCTCGGCAGACACGAGAGCGGAATTGGCCTTCGTAGAATACCGGATTATTGACATGTTGCGATGCGGATGTGGTTCTTTTCGATTAAGAACTGCTGTTAGTTCGCGACACCTGCACTGTTGGAGTGACTGAAGCATGTAACTTAAAAGTATAACCTTGGTTATTTTGTTTAAAAAGTAATAATAGGAAATTAATTTTTGAGGAAATATGGTTGAACGTTTATATATCACGTTGTTTAACTCGAATGTAATTAATGCACTTATATTTGATACATCTGGCAGATTGCAGTACAATTTATTGATTTAAAAAAATGTAAATTAAATGTCTTTCCTGTTTGAATGCAGTAAATAGCTTTAAAATAAGGCGTTGAACTTTTTACAAAAAATAAAAAATAAGCCATGGAAATTAGAAATATGGATGAATATTTATTTAATACACTTTTAATTCAACTATAATTTATGCATCTGGGTTTGTTTCTTTTGGGTAAGACTTTTCTTTAGGCGTCAATAAAAGGTATTTTAACGCATATATTAGCAAATATAACGCAGATATTATATATTAGTATATATAACGTTACATATTAGTTATATATAACGAAAATATCAGTACAATTGAAATACTTAAGAGTATAAGTAAAATAAATCCTTAGATAAAGAGAATAAAGAACAAAAAAATCCATAAATAACAGTAAAATTTAAAATACTTAAGGGTGCAAATGCAATAAACCTTTATGGAAATTATAGAAAAAACGAAATCCGTAAATAACAGGGAAATTTAAAATATAAGGGTGTAAATAAAATAAACCTTTGGGTATGGAAATTTATTAATAAATAAAATCCGTAAATAAAAATAAAATGTAAAATACTTAAGAGTGTAAATAAAAAACTTTAGGTATGGAAATGTAATAATAAATAATATCAGTAATAATCACAAATAACAGTAAAAATTTAATGTAAATTTTAAACACATGTAATTAAAAGGAAATATTTGCACTCATATATTAATAACCCTTATGGAAAACTGAGTGGAAAGTGAACAAAATGTTTTAAGTAAAAATTTCCGTAAAATAATTTAGAAAAACAAGAAACGACATCTTTAAACAAATTTAACGCGATAAGAAAACTGTATAATAAAATTTAGATAAGAGAGAAATGATAAAGTTGTAATAAAGGGTATAAAAAAGGCAACCACAAGTATATTCTGTTGCTTATTGAATCACATATGTGAAAATTACCTCAAGTTTAAAACCATTGATATAAAAAGTAAAATTTTTGAGCTACTCCTTTTCGTAGTTATCAAAGGAACGAATTTTTAATTTCACATAGAATTTTTCCGTAGTGATGAAAATTAAAATATAAGGAACTACTTCTCCTGCCTTTCTTCAGATGCAAGGGAGTAAATTAAGGATTTTTAGATAATTGAAATTGTAGAAAAATTTTACAAGGCCAGTTAAGAAGTATATCAAAAGTGTTTTTTTTTATTATTGAAGAAAGTTTCAAAAGCATGCCTGATGAACATTACAATTCTTTACCCAAATTCTGAGTTAACATTTCAACACATTATTTCTCAGTCATTTATGATATTCTTTTTTATTTTTAATTTTATGTAGGAGTCAATGTATCAGGATTTAAATTTATTTTCTTCCCTTTTGGTCAACTACTATGTCCAAGAGAGCCTCTAGATGTTATTCTATTTACCCTATGTGCCTAGGTGAGGGAATTCTCCCCTCCAACTCAGTCAATGCAATATTATTTTTGATTTTATAAATAAGTTTGAGCTTCCGCTTGGAATTTTTCTGAGCTTTAATGCATGTTTCGATAGGAAAAAATATTGATTTTAAATTTAATTTTTAATATTCACCTAATTTAATTGCATCTTAGCAGATCAGAAAATTATTGATTGTAACTTGTTGCTTGATCTGAATTTCAATTATTTAACTTAACACGTTCACTGCCCCTGCCTTCGCCTGATATCGAGACTATCTATCTAATTAGATGACCCCTTCTGTATTATCTTTTTTAATGTAGTATAGAGGGTCTCATCTAATAACATAGGTGGTTTGGTACCATTATATATTATTTGTAACGCACAAACACGTCAGTCCGGGAATGTGTCAAAAGTCCAAAGTAAATTCCTGGAAAATTGCATTGGCACTGACAATAATCCATTGTTGAGAATGAAAGGCTTATACTTTCTCTTCAAAATCACAAGAAAATTAAGCTAAGAAAACTTATGCCATTAAATGCTTATTAATAACAGATATAACAAATGTAAACAATACATTTTTTAAAAATGTCAAACATCTAAAATAAGTGTATTATATCAAAGTAAATTAGAAAAAATATTAACTCTTGTGATATAATTTCATCCTGATGCAAGAAAAATTATCAAGAAACAAAATCCATATTTGTAATTCTAGATTTTTGGAATTCTGTAATAAAGTTATATTAATCGTATGAACCTTCGTAAGAGAAATTTCAACAATAATAGAGACATAACTTCAAAGTATCACTTCAAAGATTTTAATCGAACAACAATCAATAATTAAGCACTTCGAAATTTGTATCATTTTATTCAAATCGTATTTAGAATATAACACTCAATCACAATAGATCTGTGATCAAACAAATATTGGTAGAAAGAAGTGTTCAATGAACTTGTGAGCATTTCATTAAACAGGTTAAAGGAAATGCCATTCGTTCTATCTTTTGTTTATCTTCTATGTTTATCTAATAAGCAGACACCTTTGAGTGAAATTGATGGAAATTTTTTAATAACCATTAAGGAAGTTTTCAAATAAAATTACAAATTTTATTAAAATTAAATTGAAATTTCTTTCAAAATTTATCGAATTGAATTGTAATTTTAGTTTCCACAGCTTGATCAAATAAAATATTCAATAAACTTACACATTTCCCTTTTCATTATAACTCCCCTCCATCTAAAAAAACTTGAATGGGAAAATAAAACAAAATAAATAGGAATTTTTTCTTTATAACAAATTTTTAAAAAATATACAGCGAAAACAATGCCTAAAAATTACATTACAAATTCTTTAAAGATTTAAGCAATGAAACCATAGAGTTCATTGTCATTTAATGTATGTATAAAACTATATTGATATGTATATTTTCGATCCGGATAAAAATAAAGCGCACTAAAGTACAAAAAAAAAAAAAAAAGAAATGAAATACCAACTTCGCTACATTTCCGAAACTGAATTTATGTTTGAAAAAAGGGCTTTTAGATTTCTTTAAGAAACAAAAGATAGCAAGAAAACTTTTATCTCTTAAAATCCCAAGAAAGCTAGAAGTCACAAACCATAATGAGCTGGTCGAAAGAGTGTAGCGGGATTTTGAGCATTTAAGAGGTCGTTCAGTTGCATTAAGCTCTTAAAATAACTGCCTGAATTCTTTCAAAGAAGCTTATCGTAAATCATTTTAAGACAAATTCAGGAGCCACTGATACATTTTATTTACCGACAGTATTTTTTTCAGGTATAAACATACGAGCGAAATGATATTTGTAGGAATACTATTTATACATGAAACATTTTTTGGTATAAATTTTACTTCTGCTCTAGTTAAGAGAAATTTATTTGAATTAAACTCCCAAATACGAACAATTTCTTCAGCATTAATAGGTAGATATAATCAAGAATTTTGTGGTTGTGAATTTTTCTAACAACATTAATAATTTTTTGAAATTTGCATTTTTTAAACTTATGGATAAAACCTCCTGTTGGTACTTTTGTGATTGAAATTTTTCCTTCTTAGTTTCCATAAAGGATATATTTTATTCCTGTTATTTAGATTAAACTGATTCCTTTTATAAAAAAATAATTTTTAATTGATTTTTTTACTCATTACATAATTTAAATTATTAAGATTTAAAAATAGATTAAACAAAATTAAATAATTTAATGATAATATTAATTATATAATTATTGATAATTTTACGTGAGTATTATATATATATATATATATATATATATAATTAACATCATTTATTTTATTTTATTTACTCACTCACGTTATTTTATTCAACTTAACAATAAAAAAATAAGAATATTGATTCCGAAATAAAATTATGGGAAAATATATTCTTAACATATATCTCATAAAAATAAAACATCTTATATAATTCTTATCTGTTAGGAATATTATAACATGTTATAATATTCCTAACAGATGGATTCTGAAATGAAAAATTCAACTTCTGATATTTATTGCAACATATAAAAAGAAGTTTCTCGAACAAATTATTTATTTCCTTTATAAATCCCCGGCAGATTATTGTTGAATCAAATATTAAAGTATAAATATCTTCTGCTTGTTGTTCTTATTATTGGGTCATGAAATTAACTATATCAATTTTAATACTACTTTGAAATTATATTGCGATTATAAAATCTGAGTTTGGTATAATTATTTCTTCATAGCTTAGTCATATTGATTACTTCTTTTAATGGTTTACAGAATATCTATATCATAAATAAAATACGTTTATATGCATTTTTTTCAAGATGGGTTCTTTATTATGAGTCAATTTGCGGAATGCTTCTTTTTATCAAGAACATATCAAGATATATTTTTGGTGATATATAAAGTTTTTAAAAATTTCCTCATTGCACGTAAGAGAGTTTTGTCACATTAAATATGAAAGGAAATGGTCATTCCAAAACTTTCTCTAATAAAGATATTATTCCAGAGAAAATCTTTGCATGGGTGTTCAATAGGCAAGAAATGTTAATTTTTGATGTGAATTTAGCATTTTTATTAAATCTATCGTGACATACATGGTGAGTTATTTGATGATTAGTCTTTGACATGAGAATCATACTATACGAAAGTTGACATATATTTTGGACATGATTTTTCAAGTCGATTGAAACAAAACATCATAACACAAAATCCTACTACAAATCTGATATATTTACGGCATTTCACTTATGTATTTCTGAAAATACAATTAATCAGATGATGAATTTGTTGAATTGGCACAAAATTTGATAAGCCCCTAGGCCTAATAAATCTACGTATGTTACCTCATTTATATGCTTGTCTTCAATTTGCAGCTGTCGTTTTATTTATATTCTAATAGTGCAACAAACTTCCACTTTTAGGAATTTGTTAAAAATTTGATAGATATTTAAGGTAATTTTGTAATGACCAAATATTTCTAGCTCAAAGCCTTTTGTGTTATTCTTTTAGATGCACAGATAGACAAATTTTTTTTCAAAAATGTATTTTTTGAATTGTGAAAGTTTTAAGATGAAGAGGGTCGTTATACTCTCATGTTCTAATTCTCTGACGAATATAATAAAACATTCTCTATATTACGTATACTAAAATGTAGAAATACAGAATTGCACAGAATGACATATGCATCTTAACATTCATGTACATTAGCTTCTGTCGTAACATTATAATATAGAAATTGAGACAGCTAAAATATACAGTTTGAAAGTCAGATATGCTATTTAAGATGACACCAAAATAAAATTTACCATAATATAAAAATGTAGATCCCCTCTGAATTTTACGCCTTTCTAAATAAAGTATAATTTACTGAAAAGAGACGAAATATTAAATTTTATGACCATCAGGTTTATATAAAATAATCAGAACACAGTCAAAACATAAGGAACACAAACTATAAAATGATTCAAAAGATAAGCAATAAAATGATTCATCACAAAAATAGCAAAATCTGTTTTGTAACTCTTAAACTTTACTAAAAAATTCTCCAAATCTTCTCACAATTTTGGCAACAATATAATAAGACTTTACTACTTCCATTTCTACAATAGGTTTCTTACAAAATAACAATCCACTTTATGCTCCTAAACTTTTTTTCCATTTCTATAGTTTTGGAGAAAGTTAAGGCTTCAAAGGATAGAGGCTGCAGATACAAAAAGAAAAACTCTTTCTTTTTCATTTTGACAAGAAAAACACAATTCAGTGGACTTTGGTATCAATTTGAAGAAATTCTTCTTAAAGTCATTTGAGAGGATCAAACGGGAATATATCTTATAATACAGTTATTAGAGCGAATCAAAGAAATTCGGAAGTGGGATGGGGGATAAAGTAGAGGAACTTCGAACTGCAACATTCACTTTGCTACAAACTTTAATATGATTCCTCTTATTGTTTTTATGAAATCTTTCTTTGAAAATTGTTTTCGGTAAGATATATTATTAATTACATTGCTCATAGTTAATTTTATCATATTAAGAAAAAATAGCTTGTTGAAATTTGATGATTTCAAGTTAATTTTTATCATATTAAAAATATGTAATGCTTGCCTGTTGGAATTTGGCGATATTAAATTTATTTTTATTATATTGAAAAAAATATGCAATAGTTGCTTGTGGGAATTTAACGAAATAAAATTAATTTGTATCATATTGAGGAAATTATCAGGTTACTATTTTTTGGACTTAAATTTTAATGAATAAATAATGAAGAAAATCAATTGTATAATTTGTAAAATATTATTGAATAGAATTTTGTAAATATTCAAAATGGAATGATTTATAAATTGCAATGATAAAGAAAAAAGAAAGCCAGGAAGAAATGTTAAAGGAAGCACTAATATAAATAACGCCACATTAGTTTGTATTAAAATCGCAGAATATTTTTTAAGAGAAGTAAGAAGATAAAATTAGAGAATATCCTAAAATTGTGTGTAATTGTAAATTTGTTAACTCAGACAGATTTTCTTTTCGCTACGGCATTGGCATCAATAGGTTAGAAAAGTTCACGTGCACAAAATACAAAATTCGTCTAATTTGGTGCAAAAAGCTGTCTGTATTTCTATCCTGATTTGGAGAATATTTTTGCTGAAGGAATCATAATTTTCCATCTCCTTTAAAATTCGAGAATTAATGAAAATTCTGAAGATATTTCAGAGAGAAAAGTCTGCGAGAGGCAACATACATTAGATAAATACACTAATATCCATAAATCAAATAAGCGCTAATACGTCATAGCGACGAGAGTGTAAGAGAGTCATGTATAGGAAATACAGACAAACTAGTAAAACTGTTCGAAAGAGCTTTATAAACTTTTCAGTGCAAGAACAGTTTGTTAATTACCATAGTTTTGACACTAAGGGTGCATTTAGATGATTTTTTACGTTGCAGAATAATCAGCCTTATGGAATGTGGGCATATACAGCTGGCTCGGATATTTGAATCGCCCAGAGGCTTCTACAGGCTTTGGCAATGATTCCGAGTAGACATGACATAATATGTCAGCCCCGAGTTACAACAGCAAATGAGAACCGGTATTTGGCCAAATCGGTATTACTCAAAAAGAAGCAGACTGACCACAGCATCGGACCTGTCTCTTCAGTACTCTTCAGCCACTGGTACAACAGTTTCAAGGCAGATCGTGTTCAGACGCTTAGGACAGATTGGTCTGTATGCTCGTAGACCTATCATGTGTGCTCCACTTACTAAAATTCACTGCCGATTGCCGTGAATAGAGAGCATGCATTGTGGACACCGCAACAGTGGGTTTGTGGAATGTTTTCCTAAAAGTACTGGCTTAGCTTGCAGTATAATTCTCGGTGGACTTTCATATGGAGAGAGCCTGGTACGCGTTACCATCAAGAAAACATCATTGAATGACAACGCTACGGTGGTGCAGGATTGTTCATTTGGGGAGAAAATATTCTAGGTTCAATAAATGACCTACATGCTCAAATTGGAACCATGACAGGCCACATCTATCAAGATGTCATTCTGGAACAACTTATGTTTGTTTCCGAATTCGTGTTTATGGATAACAACGCCCGTCTTTACCATACAAACATCGTAAACGAAAGCCTTCTATCGAAAAATATACCCCATAGGGATTGGTCAGCATTCTCACCGGACTTGAATCTAGTAGAACCTGTGTCTGACATTGCTTGGCCCAAAAGTTGTAGCTCTACAACCTCCATCTGCATGTCTACCAGAACTTCAGAGAGCATATCTTGATGAGTGATGTCACAGTCCCCAAGAGCAAATCAATAATTTGATATTCAGCATGCCTAGGTGTTGTGCGGACTGTATTGCATTGTCTGGAAGACATACTATGTATTAACCATCATACCAACCATGCAATATTGATTTTTGTAAATAAGTTATTTTTTGTTCCATTAAGCATTAAATCGCAATTCTTTAAATTATATCATATAGAATCTTTTTTGCTCTTTACCTTTTGTTAAATAAATAGGCTTTGCAAATAAGTCAACTTTGTTTTGCTTCTGACTTTTTCTTTTTCTGAATTAACTTTAATTAATGGACATGAGTGTAAATGTAAGCATTTTTTAGAGGACTGATTTGAGTTTTAGAAAATTTTGATACTTATCCTTTAAAAAATGCATTAGAAGTTTACATCCCATTTCAAAAACTTTTAGTTTTTTTCTTGAAGCAAATTAAATTATTTTTATCTTTAATTATGTGAATATTTGTATAAATCAATATAATTAACGAAATTCAAAAATTTCATCCTAATTTAATTATGGAGAATATAGTAAAAAAGAAAAAACAATAAAGCAAGAAAAAAATTGCAAAAATATAATAAAAAAGAATTGAATTAATATAAGTAATTGCGCCTATCTTCAAATGTAGATTTCAAAAAATGTATTTTTGCAATTGAATCTTTTTTTCTTGCAGAAAAAAAAGAAATCATAGTTTTTTTTATACTTGCGGTTTTTCTTTTCATTGATTTCTTTCAGAAAGAAAATTTCCTGAAATTCATTAAAATACTTCTGTAGAAAAAGATGCTCTTAAAATTAAAAAAGAACATTCTCCAAACTTGTCTGATGATCGTTTAAACTATTATCGTTTGCTCATGCAAAAAGAACATTATGTTTAGTGATGTTTTAAGAACATGTTTTTTTTTTCTAATAAGAATAATAGGTAATAAGCCAGAATCAATGGCAGTAATAAAAATAATAGAATTTTTATCATTGAAAGATTATAAACGCAAGAGAAGAAATCCTTAAAAAGGATGAAAATCGAAATGATCAGTAAATTTTGTAAATAGTGAAAAAACACTTTTTTTTTCTTTTCATAATTTTTTTTTCCAAATTGAAAGTGAAATTTAAGGTCATGATTTTAACTTTATTTGTTAGATTAATCATTTTTTATATGTTTGAAATACAAAAAATATTATATTTCAATTTGAATATTTGTATGTAAAAAATATTATCTTCAAAACTTTAAAAATTTCAACAATATAGAGATATTTCAACAAATAAATGCCAGCCCTAAAATTTAACCAGCATTCATGATTTAGGCCAAAAATGTTAATATATTGGCTTTTTTTGTATTCGTGAGTGTGTCTTATAAGTCATCGATTCGATAAATTTGTGACGCAAGCAGTAATTTAAACTCAAATTTAATCCGTGTTATGATGTATTATTCAGATATAAATTATTATTATTAATTATAAATGATTAACTATTATTTAAGATGCTTATCATCTTCATGCATAAAAACATTTTTGTAAAAAAAAAATGTGAATTTCCCTTTTTATGCAGTAATAACAAAATTCAAGAAAGGATTTGAAATACGATTTCTTAAAGATCTAAAGAAGTAATCAATAGTTCCTAAACCAGGTACATGAAATTCTAGAAGCTAAATACTATCAAATTTTTACTTTGCTTGGAGATATTTTTATTTTGATAAAATTTTTAAGTAGCAAGCCAAATCAGAAAAAATAATTAATATTTTTAATGGAAATATTCGTCTCAAACAAAATAATCAAATTTTCGCTACCAGATATATTTTTGATAACATGTGCGAGAGTATTGCCAGATATTTTTCATTCAACTGCTTTGTGTACAGCCAAAATAATAAAAAAATCAAAATTATCATAAACTATTCGTTTCATGAACTAGTTTTATATTGTATTGAAACATGTAAATTTATACAATCATCTGTATGCTAAAAAGAAAAATTAATGTTTTCAAAGTTTATTTAACAGTGAAAAGGAGTAACTTTGTCAATTGTGTTAAAATCAATTGAATCAAATTGAAGTGAACCAATTGAACCAATTTTCCAAAGAAAAAAATTTGTTAATCATGAAATCACTTGAAGCGCTATTATTAATTAATTACTTATTGTAAAGAAAGATAAGCAACCATATTCAAAATACAGAAATCGAAAAACTTAGAATTCTCATTCTACAGACTATCGTACGTTGTTAATAATTTCACCAGAAAATTTCTCTTGGTTTTTAGAATAACCAGAGTGAACATTCCGCATAATGCTTTCGCAGTGAAATAATTTTCAATACATCATTTGGCTAAGTACAAGGGTTTCCTACTATCATTCACAAGATGATTTGAAACATGAAAATCCCCATCGCCTCATCTCTGAATGAGTTTTGTGACAGAATGCTCGATTCAATTTTTCCTTATGAAATTTACTACAAAAAGTGTTACTAATTTTTAATTAAGAAATATGCCTTGTTCTCTTGAGTCTATTCTGAATTTGAAAATCTTCTCATGTTATTCAGATGTGAAATGTGTGAAATTTCATTACCGTATTCATCTTGCTGTTACGTTAAATATTTTTCCAGAGAAATCGTAAGAAAATGTTGCAGATTTCAAAAAGGTGTTCTGTATCAATTTAGTTTTTTTAGTGTTTCTTAAGTTAAGGTATCCGATTGCGTTAACCCACATTGGCAAATTCTTATTAATTGTTATTGCTTGTAGTTTTTATTTTTCTCTTTCTAAATCAGTTTATGTTTTCTAAGAAAAAGAAGGCTTAACCTATCACCCAGGAGAATTTTAAACAAAACATATTTTTCAGCTAAAATTTGTCTTCTAATTCAATTTTCTCATAACTTTCCTTTTCATAAAAATCCTTCGCCGTTAACATGATATATGAAAGGCTAATAGAGATATTTACATAAAAATTTCAGCGGGATTTTTAAATGATATGGCCAATGAAATGAACCACATGTTTTATTGTTGGTGAAATGCTTTTTCATTTATATGTGTTTTTAGAAAAATTAAGTAAATTTATGAAAAAAATGCATATATACACATATTTTTATGCATAACTTCTTTGCATCTCAACATGTTTCTTAGATTTTGTTTCATTTCCTTCAACATTGTATTCTATAACTTGCGTGCAAATTAAAATAGGATTGCTACATCACATTTTTGTGTAGAGTGTTAACCTTTTTGGTTAAAGTTCGTTAAAATTTTCTACAAATTTTCCCTATTTCTCAAAATATATTATCTTTTCAAATAATTTTTTTGTGTTTATAGTAATTTTTATTATAATTGACAATGCATCGAAGAACCATAGTTTTAAATAGTCTTTATAAAATACAATTTTTTTTTAAATTTAACCTTCGAACGTAGTCGGATACCTTAACTATAAAAGAAAGCTGAATTATTTCAATAAGGTGTTTTTGGCACTTTTCGTTTAATTGAAATGTAACAGTCGTTAAGCTTAAATGTTTGCATCGTACCGTTTTACAGTATTGTATCTAAAATTGAATAATACTAACATTTAAGTGTTTCAACTCTTTTATTATTATTATAGTACCTCTAAAATCCCTATAAATATAGGAGTTTTTGAAGTTTAGCAGATGGGAAATGATTGATAATTTAAAATAAGAGCTCTTTTATGCGTTTTATCATGAATTAGTATTAAAATAGACTTTTAAGACTTTAATTATTATATTTTGATGATACATTTAAGATATTTCAAAATACTTGCACTAAAAGAGTAAATACTTTAAAAATGACAAATTGTGTTATTTCTACATATTACTAAATAACCTCCATCTAATTGTAAGAGTTACTTAATATTCACATTTCTAAACTAGAAACAGACCTTAATTGAACAATTGTTTCCTAAATTCACTTTTTTTTAAAATAAGCATTCGTAAAGTAGAAGGAAGAATAAATCATATTTTTTAAAATACCGTTTCTCTGTGATTTTTGTCACATCATATAACCTAGTTATCTTCAGAATTTCTGTTTAGAGATCTTGTTTAATTCTAGATACTAAAAAGTTCATATAAATCGATTTTTCAATCTGAATATTTATTTTTACAAAACACAATAGTTATGTCTCTAACACTGTTCATATATAGTTTCTTTATGCAAATACTTAATGAAGTAAAATAGCAGATTTTACTTAAGATTTCTATTATGTCCAGAGAAAAAAGCTTTTTTTAAAAATTAATAATATATTTTTTATCTATTCCAAAATGTTTTCTTTTATAAACGTTTATATCTTTATTTTATTGTGTCAATCCGATTAATATCTTACTTATTTTTTCCCTGTCTATTACAGAAAATCAAAATGTTCCATTTTATGGAAACACATTCATAAATATTAATTTACATATCTGAACCAAATTTCCGCATAACAAAATTCAAAATTTTATCTTTGTTTCTACAGAGCATGGTTTCTTACGCCTCGTAATGGTTTGACAAAGACAGTTAAGGCCAATCCACAACGAGAAAGATTCGCAGTTTATCTTGCGCCATAAAAGTCCATATTTCTCTACCAGAAAATGATGTGTCTTGCTGATCCGGTCAACTGCCTTTAGGCTTACGAAGATAAAGCTAAAAAATGTGTCCCCCATTTGTGAAATTGCGATACTAGGACTATTTTTTGACCATTCCATTTCGTCTACTTTTATGTTCTTGCTCGTTTTTTTCTCTTTATCGTTCGGTCATAATTCACTTGTAATATTTCTCTTTGTTAGGAAATAGATCCGTACAGGGAAGGGAGTTACATGGAATATGGAAGAATTAATTGAGTAGCCGGATAGTACAGGTCAGTGGCTTCTATGCCATATCTTGCTTCTGTTATGGAAGGTTTCTGATGTAGCGAATCGGTAGCTAAAGATTTTTTTTAGCTTACTAAAATATTTCACCGCTGGTTATTTTTATTGTAGATAATTCATTAGTTTTCAAACTAATATCAATTATATCTGTCGGATTCAGTTTAGTTTTGAAATTTATGATTCCACAGTTTCGACTTATTGGCCTCAGAAATATTAAATTTAAGTATATGACTCTCATGTGTCTAAAATATGACTAAGGTACTGGTTAATCCTGAAAATTTACCAGTCATGGCCTTTATTTAAAAAAAAAATTATATGACTTCTTAATCACCATTTACACTTGATATGTCATTTCACCATTTGCCCTTGATTTGTTATTGATGATGCGGCATTGTCATCATTTATCTTTGATTTGTCACAGAAGGCTTGCTATGCAATTGTCACCATTGGCTTGTCATTGATGTCTTAGTATGTCATTTTCACCATTGGCTTGTCATTAATGTCTTAGTATGTCATTGTCACCATTTATTCTTCATTTTCTATTCATTTCTTGATACGTCATTGTTACCATTTACTCTAGATATGTCATTGATGTCTTGGTATGTCATTGTGACCATTTATCCTTCATTTGCCATTGATGTCTTGATACCTCATTGATATTATTTACTCTAGATGCGTCATTGATGTCTTGATATATCATTGTCACCATTTACTCTAGATATATTATCGTCCACCATTTTCTCTAAATATATCATCGTCCACCATTTCTCTAAATGTTTCATTGTAATCAATTACTCTATATATGTAATTGTCATCAGTTGCTCGATATAGGTCATTGTAATCATTTATTCTTGATATGCCATTGATATCTTGATACCTCATTATCAAAACTTAAATTATGTCTTGATATGTCATTATATCTCTATTTAATGAACCTTTCACTTTCTTTGATTGCCCTTTCACTATCACTTTTTACCATTGATATGTCATTGATATTTATTCAAAACCAAAAATTCATCTCTTTGAATGAACTTTTCACAGCTGCTGCAGTGGATATGTAAGACCAGAACTATAAAAAATTATTAAAAATATAATTATTATTAAAATGTATACATATTGAATTCATACAATCCACAAAGAAAAGTCAAGTATAAACCAAAATTAAGTATAAATTTAAAATTGTATGAATAACTTAGAATAATTTTAGCTTTTCAAATATTTATTTTCTACTGTTGCTCACACATAATATTTTCTGCATTTCGCATACATAATGGAGGGGGTCTCAGTGTTGTAATGATATTTCAGACACCTACACACAAGAAACTTTCGTTCAAACTTTAGGCCTTGTATCTTCTAAAAAAAGCAGTATGCAAAAAGCAAATTAATTTTCCTTTGTCGCCAAGGAACAAGATTCTAGAGGCGTGTGTTAAGGCTGGCACAGCAGAGAAAATTATTACGTGATAAATACGAAACAAGGCCAGCTGCAATTTAAAAAATAGTCTCCTTATTTTTTCTGCTCTACCCCATTTTTTTAGACATTCATCGCCACCAAAATTTAATAAAATTTCCAAGTGGAAAACTACTAAAAGTGAAATCTGCCTTAAAAAAGTGTGCGTGCATGTGTTCGCGCATAAATATGCGTGGGAGGAGGGGAGTTCATTTCACAGAGGCACGAAACTGTAAGAATATCACACTGCCATGTTTTTAGAGATAAGGCAAAAGGTGGAGACTTACAGAGAAAAAAAAATGCGTTTGCTCACATGCATGCAGGAAGGAAGGGGAGGTAAAAAAGCCAAGAAACAAACCCGGCTGGCGTTCAAAAAAACAGCAGTAGAAAGAAAAACAAATATTCTATTTCCTGCCACCATATTTAATATTTCATAGAAAACTCTTAGCCAAAATACTAAACAGTCCACACTCTCTTAGGCACGCGATGCTTGGATCCATAAGTTTTGGGGTAGGACAGAACTATATTAACATAAATCTATTCTGCGGTTAACGTGAAAGGGGAGCTGGTAGTTGGAAAGGGTAGTCATTATTAATTTGAAGAAAAAAGTATGACTCTAGGAAGATATTTTGGTTAAATATTTAATGGATAAAATGAAAGGTCCTTTTTTTCTTAAGTTGCTCAACTGAATGTTTTTGATGATAGATTAAGTATAATGCAGTACAGTGTTTTCGCTCACGATTTCATTAAATATTTATATTAATTTAGGTTTCTGTAAATGACATTTGTTCTAAAGAGAATTAAGAATGGCGACATTCCATTTATACTATGTTTCAGCTTGTTTTGAGGTTGGTTGCCATATGGTTTCATCAAAAGGATTGCTGTAAAAGTGATAGATTAATTAATAGAAAAACGAATAAAATGGAGAATCGTATCGTATGATATCGTATTTACTTTTAGAAAAATAAAGATGTAATATAATTAGTTTTAATTTATTTTATGAAGGCACGTAATTCACATTTCATTCCAATTTGCTTCTCAATTTCCCTGTCGAAATTTTCCAGAAGTAGTATAATTTTAAATTAGATTATTAATGTTAAAATACAAGAACAATGAGGCGGATTATAGTAAAATATAGGCTTAATAGAAACTAATATATTTATACTGAATGCTAAGAGAAAAAAATTTCAATGTAAAATAAATTGCAAAAAGACACGTGTAAGTTAAATAGATATTATTTATAAATTTCACCAGTTGCGATTTTATTTTTTAGTTGATTTGTTACAATGCATGTACAAATATTAAAATTAATTCAAATTTCTCAAAAACCTTTTAATTCTATACTTTAAATAACATCCAAGGTAAGATTAAAAATTTCTTTGTATGGGGCTCTAAGCTATGAAGAAACATTTCACAGATTGCACGGAAGGCCCTCAAATTTTTCATACAATTCAAGATAATCATGATTTCATTAGTAAAAATCAGAATTTCTTTATTGCATTTGGAAACTTCATTTTTAGAACTGTATTATTTTTATTTTTCAGTATCATAGCTGTGTATTACACAATTACTAAAGCTGCCACTGTAACTAGAAATGAAATCTTGACATTTTAATTTTTTAAGCACCAATTGCCTCTCTATTAGCTCTAATATACTTGTGCAACGACTTAATAAATATTTTCATGCCTGATGAAAATCACTCTTAAAAATATGTCGAAACTTTTTTTTTAATTATTCAAATGTCAGGATATCAACACTGAAAATTTTTAAAAAAAATTACAGCTTTCTATACCAACAAAATACAAAGATGTTATTTTTTGCCAAGAATCTATGAACAGTAATAGAATTATGATTGAACTCTTTCATGCAGTATACAGCTGTATGAATAGCTAGCTGATCTCATTCCGATTTTCTGAATCAATACAAAGAATTTTGGTCATCAAATGCTTCAAAAAGTTTAAATAATACTTATCGGTAATAGAGCAGCAGTAACAAATTCTTTGTTGATAATAAATACCTTCATTTTCCAAAAACTTCAGTGAATATTTTTTATTCTTTAATTATATTTATTCATTATTTTTTATTTATATTATTTTTTTATTCGTTATCCTTTATTTGTATTTATTTATTCGAAATTATTTTCTTATAATCATGGTTTGAGTTCTTTTACATTCATTCCCTTTCTTTTAGTATCAAAGCTATTTTATTTCTTCATCTGCAGGAATAATCTGAAAAAAATTTGAAACATTTTCAATGGCAAAATGAGTTTTTGGAATTTGCATTTCTCGAAGATTTGTGCTAATGCATAAAAATACGTGAAAAAATTTTTAAGTAGGCTTTTGATTTTCCCAAATCCTCATAAAGAATGGATTAAACAATTTATTTGCTAATGTTTAAAGGCTTTCCCATCGTTCTCAATAATGAACAGAGATATCCAACACTTTTCAATTATATTACCTGTTCTTATTAAATATCAGCTTAGACTTCAAAAAACATAATATGTTCCGATAAATATTTCCTATTGTTTAAATGACCATTTAATACTTATCGTCGATAACAATCAAAAGAAGGGAAATTTTTTAAAATTGGGACTAAGAACGACTTGCTCGTGATTAGAATTGGTGTTGATGATCAATGTCTCCTTAAAGAATGTTCAGTGAAGTAATGAATTGGATTTTCTTTATAGATTGAAGGTTTCAGAAACAAATAGACTTATAATATCATATATGAAGGCCATAAGTGCATAAAGGTCATCAGAAATTTTCATATGAAAGGAAATTTCATGATATTGATCCAATTTTGGCGGCTGAAAAATTTTATATCTGAACTTATCCAAACAGAATGTATGATTAAATTTTACTTTCTCCTATTTTTCTCTAAACTGTCAGTGATTAGAATGCATTTGATTCCTAACAAATTATTTACACATCATGAGTTTCATATGAAACATTATTTTGTGTAGACAGGATAAATGGTTCGGTACTGGACAAGTAATTAATTGTTATCCTTATTATTTAAAATGTATAGATAAAAACTGAATACTCGTTAATTAAATTTAAATTTCCGTTAAATTTAAAGGAACAATAGATACAGATATTAACGTAATAATTATCAATAACCTCCTTGAAAAATAATAAAGCATAACTTAATTAATGATATCAATTTAAATTATAAAAATACTATTCAATTTTTACAGTCATATTATTTGAACAATTTAGATTCAACAGATTCATGCAACTTGATTGTAGCAAATAAATTTGAGTAAGACCGCGGGGGGGGGGGTGTTAGAAATTTAAAAAT
The DNA here is from genome assembly GCA_026543055.1 of Argiope trifasciata. Lineage (NCBI taxonomy): Eukaryota > Metazoa > Arthropoda > Arachnida > Araneae > Araneidae > Argiope > Argiope trifasciata. The sequence goes on from JAPMOQ010059770.1 coordinate 1,579,327, forward strand.
AAAGATGAAACTAAATGAAAGAAGAAAAAAATTACTAGATAGATTAAAACGAACAAGGTTATTTTTAATACAATAAAAGAAGAGCGCTGCCTTTTTCATTTTGTGAACCAAAATGCTAAAAAACTAAAATTAGAAAAAGTATTAAAGTTGTATCTAAATGTGTCTCAAAATTAAAGCAAGATTTGAATTTTCTACTAATTTTGAAATAAAGTGTTGGCAACCCTATTAATAACATAATATAGTTTAGGGTTAGTAAAAATGAAGAGTTACATAATAGAACAAAGTGCTTTCATTGTGTTACAATGTTTCAAAAACAATGAAAGTTTTGTGATCACTATTCGAAAATTTGAGAACTGGCCTCCTAGATTGCGTGATTTAACTCCACTGAATTTCTTATTATAGGGTATTTGAAATTCAAGGTATGTGGCAAAAAGCTCTCAAGCACATGTGCATTGAAGTGTGAAATTCAGCCACATTTATGCAAAATGATCATAGAAATTTTAGATCACTGAGTGTGTATATTCCAGCAGAACCACGGACGACATTTGCTATTTGTGATATTCCATACATAACCGTACCCAGTATGTATAACAATAAAAAATAACAATTTAAATATGAAAAATTTTATTTCATTCATTTTCATTTTTTTTTATTTCATTCAAATCATGAGTTAACACATTGCTCTAAATTGTAACGCTTTATTTTTACCAACCCCAAGCTATGAATTGACGAATGTTTATTTTTAAAGTTTTGTTGCACGATTGGGCAAATTCAGATCTTGCGTTAGTTTTGAAACACTCATTATATTGTTTTTCCTTCTCAATAATATGTATGTGTTGGATTGATCTTCATCTTTGTCATCCGTCCTAATCATACATATCATCTCCCATGTCTCATCAGTCTCCAATTTGGCCTAAGGCGATCGATTTCTGCGCCGTTGGCATCTCTGTCGCCGATTAAATGGCGCTCGGATACTTCAGACCATTCAATCTCTATGCATGGCGAAAGCCAATTAATATGCTGATCCCTGCCAACAATTGATCACACGACGAGAATGAATGCTTAAACATGATCGCGGCCGCATTAAATTTGGCCTCGTTCTGCCATAAATTATTCTCACGCCGCATTACCACAGTTTTAGGGATAATGCAAAATACTTGGGGTAGTTTCGAACTAATTTAAAATCTATTTAGCACATAGCGCCGATGGGCCTCTGGTGAAGAATTAGGCATGTAGGTTTTGAAAGTTAATCTCGTACATGAAAAATGGGTTGTAGGATTTTTTTTATTCATGAATATTTTAAAATACATGAAGTATTAATTTTTGAACAGTTTCATTAATGTATTTTTTGAGAATAATAGCAAATTTTGAAAAGAAATTCATAAATCTCAACATTATTGTTTAAGTAGACACATTCTGTAGAGTTGAATACGTTTGGGGGTATCAAATTCTACAAACATTGCATATTAGTTGAAAGTTAGGAAATGTTCAATATGAACTATTTAATGAGTTTTTCCATTTTAAATAATTTGAGGTGGTTTTAACTCGAGTCTTTATTTTATGGCAATGTTTTAGGACTTATTCGTCTACTTTTATGATTTTTTTAAAAATTGTATTTACAGAAATGATGGTTGTGTTTTGGTTTGTGAGACATATACTTACTTTCAGCCTGTTTTTCTCCAATTGGAGAATAAAGATAGAGGAATATGAAAATTCAACGAGTATTTTAATATATTTATTGAATATATGGATAACAATTTTTTTTGCTTGTTAGCTGTGAATTTTTGAATATCTATTTAACCAACAAAGAAATAATACTTACAGTTTTTATTACAATGTAAAAATGTATGATGGTTTATAAACAATTTGTTGTAAATCACTAATATTGCCCCTATACAATTAATCTCATAGTAAAGAAGACAATTTTACAGATATTTTAATGGGTCGAATAGATGTGAGTCCAACAATTTCCAATTCCGGCTACAAAAACTGAGATTCTTGAAACTACAGGAATCTTGACGATATATGAGAGAGAAGCCGATATACGAGATATTTCTAGAACGTTCGATACTTTATTATGGAAACTAGATAGAGGAAGACACATAAACAAGAATCATTTGAGAGGATTTTCTCTTTGACGTACGATAGTGGAATAAATTCTCTGATGCGATCTTAGTATTACGTTATTATTGAATTACGATTTTCTGTTTGACTGCTGTTATTTAATGCTACTACTGCTTTGTGTACTTTTTTGCTGTATAAGGTTTCAAGTTTTGTAGAATAAATCATCATTATCCGTAATCGATCTTGCAACGCTTCTCAGGGAAGAAATTTCCTTAAAAATGTCTCTCAATACTAATTTAACGATAGTAATCCACAAAACAATGTATTTAGCATGCTTGGGAAATATATGAATTATAAAAGCAATGATAAGTAATGCTGTAAATATATTTAAAATAATTTGAAAAAATATCAAAATTGAGGAAGGGAATATGTATGGAAAAAAATGATCTGAAAAACAACAGTTTCGAATTTTTGATAGTTTTAAAAATTAATGTTCAGTGTTATAATATCACTCGAAATTATTGAGAATAGAGGCTACAATCTGCATCAAGTAGGATTTAAAATTTATTTTAAATATTGAAATTGCTTCCTTTTGTGAGCATTTCATACCGAAGAAGCTATTAACTTCCATCTTTAGTAATTTTAGATCTAACAATGTCTTAGAAAACGCTTTAAATGATTTTTTTAAATGTATGAAGTTGTAAAAATAGTTCGCAGTTCAATAGAAAAATAAAATTTTTTAAATGTTATGCATCATTTCCCTTTGAAAAAAAGCTTAAATTTAAAAACTTATTGCGATTGCAGCCTCTGAAAGTACATTTTAGAAACATGCTGGATTTATTTATTCAATAAACTGAAGCATAGCTGTAATACTCTGAAAAAGCAATCCGTTTTTTCTTTCGTTCTAAAATATTATTTCACTAATCCTTTCCCGAATCCTATTTTTAGGGCTAACTATATATTAAATTTATTAAAGAAAAATTTGATGATTTGATAAAACTATAAATTTTAATTAATGGTATGGCAGTTATCCAATTTAAAGGATTAATTTGCATATTTAAAATGTTATTTAAACTAATGTTGTATATAAATGTTATGTTATTTATACTTATATAAATTTATTCTTATGCTATTGAAAATAGAAGGGAATTGAATAATTATTAAATGCAACTAAAATTAATTTAGAGAATTTTATAAAATTCTGGAAATAGATCTTAAGATACATTGTAGTATGAGTATTCTGAATACAATAGCAGAAATAATAAAAAAGTTAATAGAATTTTTTCATATTTAATAATAATATTAAATATTCAACACAATTCTTTACACATTTATTTTTCAGTTTAAGGAGATAATTTCCAGTAATTAGATAATTTACTTTAGATTAATTTATTAGATAATTTACTTTTACCTAATTTATGTTGATTATTTTCTAAATTGAAGTTGGACTGTCTACCCTTAAGTATATCATCATTTATAACCCTTTAGAAATTGATTCAAAGTATTAAGTTGGTTCAATAAGCAATAGAATTAAATTAAATGATCTGCGTATCAGTATCTGTCTCGCTAATACTTATTTTTCGGGAAATCCAATAAAATATACTTAACCACCTCACCGTAATTGGAGAATGCGTAACTGGCTGGGAAGGGGTCGAGCGCAATTTAATCTAGGCCCATCCCTCGTCTGATCTCCCACTGACCATTCGGGAAAGTGAAAACATCTCAGCACCGACAATAAGTGGATTGAGACCACCCTCAAGTGCGGGCGATGTAAATGGACGTAGGCTGTTAATTGAATTCCATTCGGATAAACCGACGCTTTCTAATCCGATTATACGGCCAGTGTCCAGCAATTGGGGAGATGCATTTTATGGTGGTGAGTCAGGTGGTCAGACTCAGCAACCTCCCCTCTGTATATTTATATTTCGGTGGAATGCCCTTTTGTAACCTGAAAATGGAACAAAGGAAGGATTTGTCACTAACTAACTACCATTTCCTCTAGTATTTTAATATTTCCATGGACACGATAGAATGAGGCTTGTTTAAAAGCTATTTCAAAACCCATAAAGCGCTAATGGGATCAGTATTATTATAATGTATAGTTACAGATCCATTATGTTAACAGTTTCTATACAACTTTTAGTACAGGGTGTGTAAAATCATGGGACAAACTTTGAGGAGTGTGAGAGGCTCACTATAACAAATAATTATTGTATAGGAAGTGACGTGTTTGAGAAACAAATAGAAAAAAGGATGCATTAACGAAAAAAAGGATGCATAAAGCTTTCATTAGCAGAAAATTTAACCAGTGATTCGTACAGAAAATGGGAAAACAGTTGTTAGAAATGCTAAATGTTTAATTAGGGTGCATTCAATTGGCCATGATGGGCCAGTACGAAAAGGGCCATAACGATCGCCAGATATATCGAGTCTCCAATTTTCCCTACGGGGACAGTTGAAAGTACTCATTTATGAAACCCAAGTTGATTCCACTGAAGAACTCGTTGATCGACTATCCTGTGCAGCTGCATGCGTACATGAAATCCCCAGGGTATGGAAATGTGTCCGTTTATGTATTCCTCTACAATAATTGCTTGTTATAGTGAGCTCTTCCAACCTCAAAGTTTCCCATGATTTTAGACTCACCCGGTACATTCAACGTGCTGGCTTCCTGGCTTAGGGGTAGAGCGTCTGCCTAATGTTCTGAGTGTCTCGGTTTCGCGTCCCGGTTCGGGCATGGCTGTTATTCTATATTCTATCTGGGAGTAGTGTAAATGTGCCCCCCCTGTAGAATGTGAAGCATGAATTAGCTAAGTCATTCTCTTGGACAAAGTTGTCTCTACTGAAAAACGAAGGACGCTAATTTAGGTTTGTAAAGCTCACAGCGATCAGTGGGTTCGTCAAATAAAACGTGCCATTGAAAAGAACATTTAACGTATTATAAAGAATGGTTCAGAAAGTATGCACGTTCTAAATACTTTTAAATATAACAATCAAAGGCACGAACCACCGTAACAACTAATAAGGTATATGTACTTTTAAACTTTGTACCTCGACCTTGACAGAAGTCGCTTGGGCGGTAACATATACTTCATGTGACCAGTCAGTCGAAATGTCTACATGTGCAGTGAAGAAGGCTTTTTTTGTACTTCAATTTAGTAAAATTCACAACTGTTGTGCAATGGTATTTTTTAATCAAAATTCAGCAAATAAATTCCAATTAGAAATCTGTCTATCAGTGACATGAAACACTTAAAACGACGAGCTCTTTGTGTAAAAGTTGAAGTCCCAGACAAATGACTGCATCATAAGAAAATCAGCCGGAAAAATTAGAGGATGAGTCACGAAGTACAGATTTCTCCACCAAATTTCTCTAGAACTTTGAGAAAGAAGCTGAAAATGGTTATATAAGATGTGGAGGTGTTGCGAAATCTGAATGACTTTGATAAACAAAAGCGCTTTGAGATTTGTGCTTATATGCCGTTTGACTTTGAAGATTCTGCAGATCACTTAGTTATCATTGATGATGTAACATTTCATGTTCGTGGGAAGATACCCAAGAAAAATGTTCCCTTTTGTGTTAAAGAGAATCACAAATTCACGGTGTAACTCATGCAAAATTCCCCTAAAGCAAATTTGTTCTGTGTAGTGTTCAGAAAGAGAGGGTACTTTCCCTTCAAAGGGGTCCCACATAGCACATCTGCACCTGCCTATAATAAAACTTAACTGCCTAAAATTAATTATAACAAAACATTCAATTATGTTAGCGGTAACATATAATATATTACATTGTTTTTGATTTCTAATGTATTGAAACAGTATATTTCTATATAAATTACTTTGTATTAAGAAGAGTTTAAAAAGTTTACTATTTTAGACTGTAGTATGAGTTTAAAAGTTCATTTATCGATTCACAGCCGAAATATTTTTCGGAAAACTAAGGGATATTTAGTGGGGAACAAGGTGGAAGATTTCCCCAAGATATACAGAAAATTTTGAGAAGATATCAAGAAAAATGAAATGTCAGCATAATAACAGACTACTTCTCAATACTAGAAAGAGCCGTGAGTTCACAAGAGTAAAAATAGCTGCATAATTTTTTATTTAAAAAAAAACCGTTATTGTTAAAACCATTAACATTCCCTAATTGCGTAAACATTACTTGAACTAGGATATAAATATAATTCAGTAGATTAATAAATAAATAAAATTTGAATAAAATGTTAAAATATCGCAATTTCAATTGTTTTTAATCAAATATGCAATAAATTTGTAAACAAAAACTTTTATGAAATTGTGAAATAGATTTCATTTTATAATCAACACTAATCATGACATAAAAATCAGCCATAAAAATAAAAACAATTTTCAGAAAGTAATTTCTTTATAAGCTTTTAAATAAAAGGCGCTTGAAAATGCTGAATTTAATCAATTATTATTAAATGGCGTTTATAAAAAATAGAATTTTTCTGTCAAACACAATTTTAAAAGAAAAAGATTTAGAACTTTAATTTTAAGTTGCCAAGTTTCTTATTCATCTTTTTTTAACTGTAGTTAAAGATAAATAAATAAATATTAAAGGATATCCTAGAATGTCTTATTTTCTTTTGAGATTTAAACACCGAAATCTATTAAAAATAATTTTCTGATAAGCAAATATTATCGCTATATTTCACCTGGCCAATAGGAACTGACAGACCAATGTAAGTATCTACAGTATAAACTTTTAGTCTAATTGTCAGCTAAAATTTTTTATATCTAATTAAATTTTTTTTTTTAAATTTCAAATGTGCCAGATCTACTCCATTCATATTTCAGAGGTGTGGATTTTTTTTTCTGTTCTCAATTTAAATAAAAGAAAACATTTGCAAAGTTTTAAGTTTTATTTCGAATATTACAAGGTGTTTACCAATAACTATTCAAAATTTGAGCATTTGCTTAAAAATAGTACAGCCTTGTTATTCATTGGGAATCTAAAATTTCTTCAAATTATTCATTATTCAAATTCAAAATTATTTTCTTAATAAAATTTTAATGCTTAAAAACACTTTCGTTTAGAAATTATAATAAACAAAATCTCTTTAACGTCTAAAAATTTTTTTTTCGTCTTTCATTTTCTGTTCTTAATTAAAAAGAGAATATTAGTTGAGCCAGGTGGTTTTTAAAAAACCCAGTTAGCTGATTTTCTTCATGGGATATTAATAGTTTCAATATTAGCATTAGAAAGGTTACTTATAAATGATGAAATAAAAAAAAAACATCGTATTCTTTCGAATGTTGACTTTTATCATTATTTTAAAAACCAGTTAGAACAATTTCAAAATACACATTAAAATAAAAGAAAAATTTCAAACATAACGATAGAATAGTTCAAAATCTGGATTATCTCCCCAAATCCTTTTCGTATACTCTGTAATAAATATGTTATCCAAAAGAACAACTTGCAGAGCATTGGTATACAATATTTACGAAATATTAGCCTTTAGTGTGAAATTAAGATTTAAACTTTCATGTGAGCCTTGGCCAATTATTTTGCTATTAATCGATGGCATACAGATAATAGAGTCCAAAAATCGAATTTGTGTTTTAAATGTTTATTACTGAACCGATTGATATGAAATGGCATAAAACTAAAGTAATCACAAGATCCCATATCAAATTTGATATTTTTATGCCATTGCGTCTTAGACTTTTACATGTTTTTAAAAGTACAGATGGACAGACAACCAATCTCTTGCATTTTTCTCAAAATTTAATAGGTATCAATACTATGAAAATTAATCCTTTGTGTCGTTTTTTATTTATTTAGCTTTCTTAATTTTATAGTTATGTTAAATTATATTCGAACAGGACAGAGATGTTTACTTTGAACGAGTTTTGCCCACCATTTGATAGAAATATTACAAATTTAACAATGAGACTGTTAGCCAAATTTCATCCATATAGATCAAGGAGCTTTTCAATTATTTTAGTCACAAAAAAACATACATTTTCCCAAAAGATGTATTTAGAGAACATAAAGATTTAAAATGCAACATTTTGTTAAAATCTCGATTTTTAAATCTCGGACTTTCTGACTATTACTGTATTTTCCCTGTGAAACGTATAATATAAAATAAAAAAGTCAAATTTCTGTTGGTTTCTAATTGGTTAAGATTTTGTTTAATTTCTATACTTAAAAAAATTGTTGAGATTTTTTTTTCATGTCTTACATAATAACTGCCCAAAAATTGGTTAAATTCAGCCCGTTTTTTTAGAAGAGATATTGAAGATGCATACATAAATACCCAAAAGGAGTTTTATTTATGTTTAGAAAATAGTACAATTAATCAATTTCAAGCATTTCAGGGTTTCATTCACATCCTAAAAATATTCAATCGTTCCTTTTTTTTTAACTACACCACTGAAAGATCTCATGTTTGTACTCAAATTATAAAAGCGAAATGCGCTTGATTTTAATTCCCCATGCCAAACGAAACTTAAAATCGGAAATAAAATTATGCAATTCAGATTCATTATCAAAGGCCCATTTGTGCCGATTTATCCCATAACTGAAAGACGTCCAGACGTTTTTTGGAAACTCCGCTGAATCAATTTCCATTAGGCGGAAATAGTGCCCAATTTTTCCGTCTTCATCATCCAAATGACCTTTTCATGATCGCTCGAATTGAATAAAGATGATTGGATTGTTTCGCATACGAAATGAGGCGTATCCGTAGACGCGGCTCCTCGAAAAGGTGAGGCGAAACGACTCACTTAATATCGCACTGCTGCGAAATGAATGGATTCGGGATTTCGCCATTTTTGGCTTTTCGTAGATATTTAGACAATGAATCTAAAGAGTATCGATGAATTTCTAAGACATGACGCTGAAAATTTACTTTTTTATTTATATAAGAATTTTCATAAGGAATTGTACTTATATTTTTAACTATTAAGTAGTTGGAAATATTAATGACACTAAAATTGTCGATTACAAATTAGTTTGAATTTATACATGTCTTTTTATTTCTTTTAAGGAATTAATTTGACTTTATACATATCATTAAATATAATTTAACTTATAATGTCTTTAAATGAATTAATTTGTACCTTATACATGACTTCTGTAATCTTTTATCTGATAAATATCTTTAAATGAATTGATAAGATCTTATGCTTGAATTCAGATAGTCCCTATCTTATATTATCTTTTAATAAATTAATTTGTCTTTATACATGAATTCCGATATCCTTTATTTTATTATATATTTTAATAAATCAGTTTGACCTTTCATATGACTTCATATATATTTTATAGTAATTAATATCTTTCAACGAATTCAGAAATGTCGATTACGAATTTCACTAATTGAAATTTTGGGCCAATAAACTGTATAAACAGGCATTATAAAATTGTCATGGGGTTCATAAGTTCCTAGTATCGTAAGTTACATTTTAAAGAAATATTTTTTATTAAATTAGTATTTCATGGTTTGCAGATGAATGTGCTTTCGAACTTCAAAATGTGCTTGCCATTTAATTCGTAGTCTGTCAAGAGCATTTTCACTTCCACTACCATGATGAAATTTTTGAACGATATAATATTCAAATTTTTAAATAAAATCGATGCAATTTTTTATGAATCAATTAAAATTCAAAAATGCAATGAAAATTGTAAAAATAAAGTTTGTTTCCTTAAAACTTTAAATTATATATTTTCCAAAAGTTTATCAAATGATTTGTTCAAAATCTAATAATTCTAACTCTTGAATTAAAAATAATTCATATTTGTAACTAATTTCTCAATACTGGAGTTCAACGGTTAAATAAGAATTTTTTTTTCATAAATTGAAGCAGGAAGTACAGTTGAGTTACAGAACATACTGAAAAATTATTGCACAAAATTTGAACTAAAAATACGCAACAAATTAAAATATATGAAATTTTTCTGAAGAATTCTACCAGAAAATAGATGAATACAAATGTAAATATCAATGTAATTTGAAAAGAAATGAACAATGAAAAAATTCAAGCAGCTTGATTAAGGAACATTAGTACCAAAATATTCTTTAGTCTATTGATAAATCATTAAAGATAGCCATGCTTCAATAATTCTAAAGTATAATATATTATTATCGACTATTTAACTCTTATCAGAAAATCCAAAAAAAAAAATTAAATATTTACATTAGTACTAAAAGGGAAGATTTTCTTTTGATTGTTTTCTATTTTTAGTCCTTAAACAGTTTAATTTATAATTCAGTACATTCATATAAATACATTGTATTTTTGAAATTAATTTTCTCTCAAATTCGCATTCAGGTAACAAAACATATATACCGTCAAATTTGAAATGAATGAATACTTTGATTGAAAATTTTATTATTAAAGCAGTGGAATATTATTATTGAATTTCAATTTTAAAACAAGGGAACATGCATATTGTCAGAAACATGGAAGCGTATAAACTTCAACTTCTTTAAATTATGAAATTATTGAAAATAGATTTAAAAATTCCTTCTTTATAACGAGGCCACTGTGAACCAATAGACTATTTGAAGATATTATTTAATGCTAGATTTAATTTAATTTCAGAAAAATCGCTTACATATGACATCATGTTCCTGATTCGAACAACTGTTCATACTAATTCAGCTGTCTTGCATGTATTTAAATTATCGTAATATCAACTGGTTTTAATAAAAATCAGTTCAACAGAAAAATAATGTTGTTAATGTCACAGTATCGAAAGCATCTTTACATTAATTTATATTTAAATTTTGTGTTATTATAAATTTACTTTTTTATTCGTTTTGTTATTATTACTTATGGTTCTTTACAGCCTTCTGGCACCTCTGCCAACGATTTAAACCTGGTTAGATTCTTTCGTTTTTTCGACATCTCCAAATAGGGGCAAGAGTACGACTTAGCTACTTCATGCTTCACATTCGCTTTCACAATCCTTTTTTACAAGGGGGGTCACATTAATACACCTTACGAATATAACTCAGAAAAAAAGTAACCATGCAGGAAGCTGGAACACCCAGATCAAGGGGAAGACAAGCTACTCCTATGCCAAGACATCGGCTTTTAATTCACTTTATAAACTATTCAGATAATAAGCAGAACTCTTTTGTAGCTTTACACATTAGAAGAAAATAGCAATGAAATATTATGAAACAATAAAAATAATTGAATTTCTGGAAATTGTTCAAAATTAGGTCCATTAAAAGTCAAAATTCAGGACAGATGAGAGCGACGATTAAATTGGTATTATAAAAAAAGGTAACGTTTTTAAATTTAGGAAAGGCGTAAAATATATTTGTGCGCAATAAAACTTTTGGAGTTTAGATTGGTTTAGTTATATTAACGTCTCGTTGTAAAGCAATTCTAGGGCTATTTTGGGATGGACCTCGTACTTTGGAACCACGGTCAGATGACGATAAAACTTATGGAACTTATGAAAGAAAAACACTCTGTTTCAGCTTAATTTTTTTTTATTAATAAATTTGAAAAAAAGATGTATATTTTCAAGATGTATATCTCCAAGATGTATATTTCCACCCTCTAAGTTACATTTGAGAATGATATGACAGTTGCTGTCAAACGGTCTTGCTTCTGGATCGACAAAGACACACGAATTGATCTTTATTATTTGTAGAGATGAAGGTGGAAATATATATTGAAGCAATTATCAGAAGTTAACAACAAATTTTGATGTTAAATAATTTTTACTTCCAACTTACAGTTTAGACTATTGTTGAAACAGAAAATTAGAACATTATTATATCAGAATCGAAGTTTAATTGGAAACAAAACAGAAGTATAATTTAGTACTATATCACAGATGTAGATATTTATAATACAGAGCAGCTAAAGAAATCTCGCGGATAATAGAATGACGTTTGTTATATGCGACTTCACAATATATGAATAAACACCATCGCTTGAAAGGTATGTGCTTATAATTCCATCAAATGAAACTCATTATGACAACTGTAATATATTGCAAAACCGAGAATAAACAATTGTATACAATGGGGATAATCTATATCTATACTTATAATAAAGCTCAATATGTGTGTTTTGCCTCTCAACTAGCGAGATTGTTTGACATACAGCTACCAAATGTTATACATAAATACCTTGGGGTTTTTTAAACTTTTTATTTAGAAATTAAATTAATTAAAAATTAAATATCGAAATTTTGCTGTTTTTCCGCTATAACTTTTGAATATATTGCAGCATATTATTGATTTTTACATCATATTGAAGATCAAAAAATTATCCGTCAATCAATAAGTTAAATTTTCACTTTTAATGAATTTTAATAAATAATTTAATCATATTTTTCAATAATTCTTTTAGAAAAAAATTTTTAAAGCACGTAATACTTTAGCATGTAAATAGCACGTAATACTTTAGTGAAGAAAAAAACAACTTTTTTTTCAACGTGTTGCCATAATATTGACAAACATTCAAATCAACAGTTATTTCAAATTAAATGCACAAAGGTGTAATTTTCAGCATGTTTCTGTATGAAATGAATTAAGATATTTTTTTAAGTAAAAGCTAAGAAAAGATTTATGTGATCTTTTATAATATTAATTCATTAAATCAGTTTTATTTAAGGTAAACAAGATTTAATGATTTAGTAAATATCTTTCAATTCAAAGCCCAATGGCTAATTTTAACACCTCTAATAATGGAAATATAGGAATTAAAATGGTCTAAAGCAGTGATTCTCAACCTGTGGGGTGCACCCCCCTAGAAGGCCGCGAACACATTAATGGGGGAGGGCGCGAGCATATCCAAGAGAAACTGTTGTTTTGAAAAATTGATTAAGTGACTGAAAGGAAACCCACGCATATACAAAACAAAATACATTGCGACATATTTAATAATTAACATATTAAATTTAAAAAAAAAATTAATAATAATTAGTAACTTCCTTGGGCCTGTCTTGCAGAGCAAAGTTTTTCGAAGCAGGGTTTAATATTAGAAATAGACACTCTCAGTTCTCTTTCTATATTTAGCTGAGATCTATATTTTGTCTTCAAAGAATTCAGTTTCACAAAGGTAAGATGTTGAAAATGGTAGTAGAATGCGAAATGCCCTTTTTAGTGCAGAAAACTCATCATCCACTCCTGCCCAATATTCAAAGAGTGGTTTTATTACTAAATTGTCTTTTGGTTTCGCCTCTTGCCGTGAAGTCAAAGAAGGTTTCTTTCTCTTCAAATGAGAGTCCTTTGGGAGTATTTTGAAATGGATCCCTCACCCACTTGTAACTTGATATCAGCTTGTCGACAGCAAGAAAGTAATTTTTAAAATTCTTTGCTAGCTTTGCTAAAGATTTTCAATGGTTACAAAAACAACTTTTACATGTTGTTCAACAGTCGTGTAAGTTTTAATACAATCTTTCAAATTTGCAAACATTGTTAAGTTTTCTTGCTTTAAATTTCTGCTCAACAATTCAAATTTCCTATAAAAAGCATTAATTTTACCACTCGTATATAATATATGTGTATTTGCTCCTTGCAGTTGAAGATTCAAGTTATTTAATTTCTCGAATATGTCGACCATGTAGCTCAATTTCATCACAAATAAAATATCGCGAAAATTCTCAGCTTCCGGTCTGTTTCCCTCTTCTAGGAAAACGGAGATTTCCATCTGGCCTCACATTAAAATAGTAACGCTGAATGTACGGCACCCATGTCTTTACAAAATGCGGAAAAGATTCTTGATTTCAGGGGTCTCATTTTTATATTATTTACTACGGTTATAACTGTAGTTAACACAATATTCAAACCAGTGCTCATTTCTTTGGAAGCCAAAGCTTCTCTGTGGATAATGCAATGTGTCCAGACGCACTGTGGGGGATTTTTGTTTATAAAGTGCTTGAATACTTTGGAATCTTCCGGACATAGAACGAGCACCATCGGTGCATGTTCTGACGCAGTTTTTCAATTCTATGTTTGTCTCGTTCATAAAATCATTTAAGATAGCAAATAATGCGAGTGCTGTTGCTTTGACTTCCATTGGATTCTAGAAAAGTAATTCTACTACTGACAAATCATCACAAAATCTAACATAGGCAATGAAATGAACATCTTTATTACTATCTGTTGCCTTATCGAGTTGTATTGAAAAAAATTTGTCACGTGACTTCAACAAAAGCTGACACTCTACATCTTCAGCTATCTCAGCAATTCGAAGGGCAACAGTATCATTTGAAAGAGATATAGACTGCAATTGTTTTGCAAAATTATCTCCAAACACAATTTCTACAATCTCAATTGCGGCTGTCAAAATAAGCTCTTCACCAATGGTGTGAGGCTTTTTACATTTGGCTATTTTATATGAAACTTTGTAAGAGGCAATTAAAGCTTTTTCATTCACAGACAAAGTTTTTTTTAAACAATGATTTTTGCTTTTCATATAATTTTAATTTTAATTCGAAGAATTCTCTGGGTTTGTTTACATACTCACTATGAAGCGTTTCCAAATGTCATTTAATTTTATTAGTTTTCATGCTGTCTGCCCCAAACATTTATGAGCAAATGATACACAGGGGCCTTTCTTCATTTACTTCAGTACTAGTGAACCCAAAATTTAAGTATTCTTGAGAATATTTTCTTGTTTGTTTTTTTTCGAAACCACGCTTGTCTGTGTACTTGTTGATGCTTGTCTATCGTCTAATGCTAGCTTAAGCCAGCTTAAAAGTTTATTCATCATTCTGCATAAGTCTGCTGCCATGAATATTTAATACGGTGAATTGCAATTACACAAATATATACATAATATACACATTCAGAATAGATTCAATAGCAATAGAAGGATTGACTCGAATGAGATTGTGTGGAATTGAAATTGGCGTCATAGAACTTTCTCCTTCTCCCTATGAGAAAACATTTGTTGACATCTGCGCACGCTCTTAACTTAACTTTTAATCTGACCAGACAAATCAAAACTTCTTGCGAAACCGTGAGAATGCCCAACATGGCGGGACGCAAGAGCAATAAAAAGGCGTAGAATTCTTGTTTTTTCAATGTTGAGGATCGGTGTTGCAAAATGTCAATAAATTTCGGTATTCTTGGTAATTTGTAAAGTTTAAAATTAAGGTTGTAGTGTAGGTTTAGCACCAAAATATTCGAAATACATTATTATTGTATACATTTTATTGTATGTGGTGGGGAGGGGGGCGATGAAAATTATGATTGAAAATTGTGCCGTGAACCGTGAATACTAAAAGGTTAAGAAACACTGGTCTAAAAGAAATAAATAATTATATTACTAGTAACTTGTGTCAATAAATGTTCTAATAAATAATGAGTGCTT
This sequence comes from Argiope trifasciata, assembly GCA_026543055.1. Taxonomy (NCBI): domain Eukaryota; kingdom Metazoa; phylum Arthropoda; class Arachnida; order Araneae; family Araneidae; genus Argiope; species Argiope trifasciata. The sequence goes on from JAPMOQ010059770.1 coordinate 1,594,711, forward strand.
AACTTCTATCTTCTGCTCTGTGAATCATATTTAACAAAATACTCTTGAGATAATAATATTTTTGATAAAAAAAGCAGCATTCGTCTCATAAATTAGTCTCTAAAACTGATTGATTTATGAACACTTAAATATCACAGTTTAATAAAAATGGGCGATTTCAGATCACTTCATCGACCATTTAGAATATGATACCCTTACCAGCACCCAAGATTTCCCAACACTGTTTTGGCTAAAATTATAAAAACGTTGATTGTTCTAAACTATTCCATTCAAAACTTCATAAATCCAGCTAATTTGATATCAGAAGAAACTAACGTTCATATAGTAATTTAAAAATGAAGTGTCAAGAATATTTCGACAAATATGATTCCTTAGGAGCAAAAGACTACATAAAATTTAGATTTCAAATCTTTTGAAGAATATTTATAAAAAAAATACAATATTGTTATTGATGTCATTTAATTTCTTTTGAAAGTGAAACTTAAAATTGAGTTTTATGAAGAATCTGGAAATTTTTTGCTAAATAATTTTTCAGATATTACGTAAATTATGAAAATTATTCTGCAGTGCAACTAAATCTTGCATACTGTTCGATTTTGTTTTCAGTACTAATATTTTTTTAAATTCCCTGATTTCAGCCAAAAAAAATTTATATTGATTGAAGTTTAATCATGTTTTCTTTAATTTATAGTTAAAATTGTATGAGAACTGATAAAAAACTATAGACATTTTAGTGCATTGTGACTTAAGACATTTTTAATAGAGTGATAATAGAACATAATGTATAATGTGATAATAGATAGTGTATAAATGAATAATGTGAATATCAGAATTCGAAACTTAAAATTATTTTATTGAAAAAAATATTAACAGGCTCACTGCCACTACCCTCGCTTGATATCAGGACCATCTATCTAATGAGATGACCCCTTCTTTGCTACCTTTTAACTGTAGTAGAGAAGGTGTCATCTAATAACTTAGATGGTGTTGGTCCTAGAAAAGATCGCAATCTACGAGTGATCTCGTAATTGTCAGTCAAAGTGTTAACGAAAGTTATATAAAATATTTAAACGTAAATTTTAACTGAAATTGGAGAACAGGCTAGTTGATAAAGGCGATTAGTACTAACTGAAGTGAAAGAAGTTGAGTAATATCCTTATACATGAGATTGATGAAAAGCGGAAAGTTTAGGATCAACTTTTGTATATATATGTTTTTGAATTTTAATACCCAGGCAATATTTAATTATCATGTAAGACTGCTGAAGCAACAACAGTAGAAAATGAAAGTCCTAGTCCTTTGGAGGGGAAATATTTAATAAAAAGTGTTATTTTGAATTTATAATTATAAAATTGCATGTAATAAACTTGTATCAGGAAGAGCTATTTTGATATCAATGACTTCATGAAATCTAATAAAATGGATTCGATTTTCAATCCCTGTCCTATATTTACTTTGTGATAAGTTCATATTTTTTATTTCTATTCTAGTTGTTTTATCATTTCTCATCAGACTCCAAAGACAAAATTTTTAATATTTTTGACTTTGGATTTGCAGTAAAATTTGCTTTTCTGATATATCTTAACTTGAATTATTGACTTCTCTATCAGATATTTGCTCCTCGAATCCTTTTAAACTTATTAACTTGTGGTTGGGCAAGGCCATAGCCCACTCCAGTGTAACTAATTTCTATCGAAAATATTGCATCATAAATACCATTGGATAAATAATAAATTAATTTTAAAAAATCGCAATAACCATGTTCAAGATATCAACTTATGATGAGTATATTCTGGAAGGAATAGATGTTGCTCACGAGAACAACTGGGACGTTGAAAAGTGTATCTGAACGCTCCAAATTTATTCTTGAAAGCCGTAAACATAGAAATTGCTTTCAAAACACAATATAGCATAGTCTACTCATTTAAATACTTTTATACAGAACAAATCATCTTTCATTTCCTTTTGTACATATATTAATAATATTTCCCCCCATTGAATTTAGACTTCATTTCTGCATGTTTGCCTACATGTATTTGCATATATGCTTTAATGGTTTTTGTATTTGTATTTTGAATATATTATTTTTATTTGATCATGCTCCTCCGAATATATTATATCCCTTATTGTATGTTTTCATTTCTATATATGAGCCACTATGTTCTATTTTTGCATATGTTTTGTACTGTGTGCGATTATGCTCTATTTTTGTTTGTGTATTTTCTCGTTTGCCCCATTTTCCTTAGCATTTGTGCTTGAGTGCTTTATTTTTGAAATTTTCACTATCATTTGTAAGCTGACTTACGTTTGAAAGCTTTGTGGTATATTTGCTGGTATACAAGGAGTTTATACGTCAAGAATAAAAGACTCTGAGGGGAAGATTTTTAAAAACAATGACAACAAAAGCAGATATCCAAATTGAAACTCACACCGAAAATGGAGTTAACTACTATTAAAGCCATGCGTGCTTCAATAATAATAAGTATAAGTGAGTTTTTTTTTTTTTTTTTTTTTGCTGAAGATTACGTTTTTCCATGCTCTTCCAGTAAGCCACAAGCTGTCAACTTTTAACATGATTCCATCGTTAACAAACATAACATTGACACCTATTTCAATGTAGTCCTATAATCCATGATGTTTACCAGTATGGATAGACGAATTACTGAATTATTTATAACAAAGAATTACTGACACAGATTTAATCAAAAGTTTATCAGTAGAAAAATTATTATTTGAAAAATGTATTAGAATGCGAATCATATTTTTATAGGGCATTTACTATATTAAATGATAAATTAAATATCACTAAATTGAATGCTGACAATGGATAAAGTTTTGAATGGGTGGAGCTGCTACAAAAACGATTGCACATACAAGTACTGCTTCTGATTACACATAGTAAAATACAGATTACACAATTCTAAAATTAAAAACCGATACTGATTACACATAATAAACTCTAAAATTAAAAACGATACTGATTACACATAGTAAGCTCTAAAATTAAAAACGATACTGATTACACATAGTAAGCTCTAAAATTATAAAAGATTCTGATTAAACATAGCAACTCAAAATTAAAAACGATACTGATTACACAAAGCAAACTCTAAAATTATAAACGATACTGATTACACATAGCACACTCTAAAATTAAAAAACGATACTGCTTACACATAGTAAACTCGAAAATTAAAATGATACTGATCCCACATAGTAAATCCTATTCCTTGCTTAATTATTATATCATACACCATTTCTGGTTATCGAAGACCAAATTCAATTACTCTTTTATTAATGTTTTGATATCAAGTAAAACTTTAGAGGAGTATCTATAAAAGAGAGTGTTATTTAAACACTGCCTGAAAACTCAGTACCTTTTTCTTGAGAAGAAATTTTGCATTTTTTAAAACTATTTTCAGCAGGATTTAGCACTGAAATTTAATATAACAAATTACAAGTATAATACTTATTTTTCGTGTTTGAAATTTGTAACAGGATCCCCTATCCTTTAAGAAAGTTTCATAATGTTAAATATAATAACTAATTAAAAGCATAAAAATAGACATTTCAAAATATATTAATTAATCTGACGTTTCTTTGTGTTCAATCAATTACATCCAGAAACATGTTTTTCCTATCTGCGTTTTAAATTTCAAGCTTTTTTTTCGTTGTCACAAACAATTTTTAAAAATTATTTTTGGATCAGAAGACGTCCAAAAATGGCCCCGAACGCCATCCCGGCACTGCAGCTGCCGTCGAAAATCCAGGTGTTGAAAAGTTGCAATCCCGGACAACAAGGGAGCTGTAGAGATCGCGAAGTGAAAAGTTTCACAATTTACGATCTCCGGCAGAAAACAGCAGAAAGAGAGAGACAAGTCGCGACCGAATCTCTACCCGATCCCCAGAGATTCGAGCGAGCAAACACAAATTTCGATCCGGGGCTTTCTTCTCCACCCCTAAGTACCCTCCCCTTCTTCTAGAGGGGGAGGGTTACTTTTCCGGCAATGTAATGAGTTTTGAGCGGAAATTAAGACTTTTGGACACGTCCACCTGTCTCTCCACCCCTCACCCCCAAAGGGGATATGTCAACACCCGCGCCGCCCCCTCGGTTGAAGAAGCAAGAGGGTCTGCCTACCGTATATCGAACGTTCTTAGGAAGTTTAGAACGTTCATGGCTGAGGATTGAGTTTAATGAAACCGTGGAAAAGGCGTTTCTGTCAAATTTTACTATGGAAATTGGATTTCGCCAATTCTTATTCCCAGTTATGTTCCTGCGGTGGATTGGTAATTCCTATTTTAACTCTTATATTCAACTTAACACGGTCTGTTCGTCCGTCTGTTAAGAAGGGGAGGGGTCAAGGCTTTTGTCGTTGGGATTAAATTTCGTGATTTTAATTAAAAACGAAGGCTGACAAAGAGGTTTTCTCGTTCTTCTCAAACTGGCACACTATTATTATTTTTTTATCTCCCATTTTCCCCTCTTCTCTTTTTGTTTTGTTTTGATTAAAGTGGGCATATGAACGTAAAAATGGAATTTTTCGTAATCAGAGAGCTTCCAAGAAGCTTTCATTTTGGTTTTATTAAAATGTCTTTTTGTTATGAGAAGAAGAAAGAAGAAAATGAAGAAGAAATGAGATAGATTGAAATGATATGTTTGAAACGGTGCAAGAATAGCAATAAAAAGGGTAATGTTAGAAAGAAAACACGCTATAGCAACGGAAGTGGAAGGAAAACATCTTTAAATTCAGATTCTCATAATACCAACGGATATATTTGCCTCTTGGGAGAAACGATGCAATAAATATGAAATAAGGTTAAAATATAACAAAATATTTAGAGAGAAATTCAGTTTTTCCATGTGATTGAAGAAGGAAAAATGCTTTATAAAAGACACTAATGAATTTATACTGATATATCTTATAAAAAATTGTTATTATCGAGAGTTGGTTGTATATTTAATTTGTTGTGTTTAAAAATCCATACATAAAATATGTCGCATGTATTATAAATACCTTTTCTAAAGGTTTTATTTAATTCCATTTGTTAAACATTTGTAAAAATATCGCTTTTTTCGCTTTCTTTATGTAAAGCCATTTTTTTTGTGTGTGTGTATTCTTATTGAAAATACTCTGATTCTAAACTTTCATAATTTCATTAAGGTTAAATAAATTTCTTAAATTTTAATTCATTATGTGTAAGGCCCTATGATATTTGTATTTCATAATATTTTTTCTTTCATCATATTTGTGAAAATAAATTAAACAATGAAGATAATAATATATTGTTAAATAAATATATAGTATATTATAATAAATAATTATAATATACTATATAACACACTAATATTGTGTGTTTATAAAAATATAAAAATATTTTAATTTTTCATTACGAAATTATCTTGAAGATGTAACAGTTGCTAGTTCATGGATTTCATTCATAAAGAATGACAAGATTCCTATTATAGTTATTTTTATTTCATTACAAAGTGATAAGAACGTATTTTCTGTTCGTCCTAATACTATACAATGAAATATCTTTTCAGATTTTAATTTATACTTTTAATACACAATTGACATTTATTGAAAATAATTTTTGAATTTCTTCCTAGCTGAAATGTAAATGAATGCTTTGTCGTTTCTTATATTGAGCCATTAATTCTCATTGCAGGATTCTTCATAGGTAGAAAATGCAATGGCTGTTTGGAAAATACGGATTTGAATTTGCATTATCCTTGAAATTGGTTTACCTAACAGGGGATGTTTCATTTTAAGAATATTATATTTCTTACCATTGAAATATTGCTTTTGACTACCAGGTGAAACACTCTAAGCAGCTTAAAATCCGATATGATTACCTATATTGGTATGAAATTTCACAATGAATGGAATGATTGCTGATCCACTCTCAGAGAGTCATGTTTATCGGAATGTACAACAGAATGGGGACACGCGATAGTTGAATCCTGATGGTCATTAATGGCCTCATTATAATCCTTCCGGATACCAGTACGTCCATATTGGGATGCAGTATCCCCCATAACATTTTGTAACCGCCAGAGAACTAAAGCCAAGAATATTATATTTCTTACCGCTGAAATATTACTTTTGACTACCCTCTTGAAATACTCTAAGCAGTTTGAAATACGATATGATTACCTAGATATTGGTATGGAATTTTACAGCAGGAATGATAGCTGATCCAGTCACAAAAAGTCATGCTGATCGGAAGGTGCAACGGCTTGAGCATAAGCGATGGTTGGTCCTGATGATCCTTAATTGCCACGTTATAACCCTTCCCGCTACATGCACGTCCAATTTGAGGATGTAGTACCCCTCATAATATTTTGCAACCACCAGAGAGCTAAAACCAAGCCTTACACACGAAACTTCGCATCTTCTTAACTGAAAAACACTGCAAAAGATGTACTTTCGGCAGATATGATCTTAAAGAAGTCTTACATGTTGTATAATAAAAACGTATGATTTATTTGTTAATAAATAATGAATTAGAATATCAAAGACTCGGTCTAGGTGCAAGCACTTGAAATAAAAGAACACAGTGTATAGTTAAAAATATCTCTCAAAGCAAACACTTAAGTGTTCACACTTGTATCAACAGTCAAAAGAAAGAACCAGTCCTTCACGAGGACATCATCCTATAAATAATAAAATTCTATAGACGAGTCTACTAATCTCGGAGCTTAATTGAGATGGTATCAAAATTACATCACTTTTTAGAGCCATCATTTTTGTTTCCAAATTTATTAAATTCGTAAGCGAGATGATGATTAATGTCGTGAGTCATTCCTCTTACATTCATTCACAATTCATTAAGAAATGTAAATTTACCTTTTCAGCCATGTAAATGATTATGCGTCAGCTGTTTTACATTTTCTCGAGAAAAGGTATGAAGGATTAATGGGTGGCATAACTGAGTATTATTGAAACAGAAACTCATAAACATGATTTCTCTCTTAGCGCAATCGAGGAAACTTTCAGAGTTACTATGTTGTACTAGATGAATATTTAACCATGGCATTTTCAGTTAATTATTTCTATCTGTACCAGTTCGAGTTGTTAAAGGAGACATATCTCTTCTTGAACCTAAAGCTGCATCATCTATCTCTTCTTGAACCTAAAGCTGCATCATCTATATATATATATAATTTTATACTAATTTAATCTTTTTCCAAATTTTGATTATTAAAAATCTTATATTGGAAAAGATAAAATGTTGAATTTTAAATCAAACAGGAATTACTAATCAAAATAATAGCGAAGGTAAAAATAAGCTGAATAATGAAATACCTTATTGCATATATAAAGAGAAATAGCAGCCATTCAATATTTACCTTAGCAATTTACAAAAAAATGCACCAATCAATCCTTTTCAAATTTAATACAATGCAATCAAAATTCTGCAACAGAATGATAAATATTTATTAACTATGAATAATTTATACTACAGAAATAGTGTCATCAAAATACACTGGAAATAAGAAATACTGTTATATTCGGTTTTTAAAGAAATTAGTACAATGTATCATTCTCTCAGATCAAAGGAAAAAGAAGGAAGTATGAAATTTTCATCCATAAATTTCAATAACATGAAATGCTATATTGTACATCATTTACACATTTTTAGGACTTAATAAATGCACCGATTTATGAGAAACATTTATTATGTATTAAAGTAGCACATTTTTAAGCATTCCTGATATTTATTTGAAAATTTTGGATAAATATCTTTGAATTGTTTTCCTCCATGGGTACAAAGGAAATGTAAATAAAGCTTTTGTTCATGCATTTATGTATTTTTGTTTAAATTAGAATCTCTATATACATTTCCGTCAATTCCTTGCTGTAATCTATGTGAAAATTAATTCTAATATTTTGATGAAATTTCATAGTTTTAATTATCTGCATAATAGAGTGATGAAGACAGAATCATATTGAAATACAAGTTTTTTTTTCATTTAAATATTTCAATTTTAAATTCTTTCTATTTAAACTATTTAATAATTTTGTATTTTTCAATTATTTTATTTTGAAATTTTAAGATATCCTTATATTTCTATATGATCCATTTATGATCTATCATTACTAATTAAATTTTTAAAATCATATTTAAATTTCCTTGTTCCATATTTATGAAAATAAAATTTTGTAATAAAATTGTTGTACTGCTTAATCTATTAAATATAAGATACACCGCAGTATTATGTACATTCAGTTACAAACATTTGTGTATTTAAACATTTATACATTTTTTTCGATTTTAATTAAACGATTTTAATTTCGATTTAAATTAATTGTATCGATTTTAACAGCAGTCATCGGGACGTAATTATTTCAAACGTAAATTAGTTTAAACATGAGAGAGATTAAAAACTAATTACAAAAAATAATAAACATAAAATGTTTTAAAATAAAATTGTATTAGCTTGCAATAAATTATAAAAATATTATACAAAATATGGAATTAAACTTTGGAACACTATAAATAAATTGAAGTACAATGAATAAAATAAATAAATTATTCAAGATATTTCCAAAAAGTTAAAACAGAAAAATATATTGAAATCTCTGTTTCTAAAGAATAATTTTTACTAGATCCTCAAACTTTCATAAGATGATTTATAACTCCTGATTTTTCGATAAAATACTTAGTCTATTTAGATATTATAAAGTAATGAAAGAGTATAATTAAATTTCTTTTTTCTTTCCTTAGTTAGAATCATGTTCATTAAAACTGCCATTAATGAAACTCATTAACAACAATTAAAATGTCTTTCATTCCTTGCCCGTTTTATTACATCTCAAACAAAAATACAGATACTGCTTCAACTTACTCAATTTTCCAAAATAGGTTTTTGGCCGAGGCTGTATTTTAACATATTCTGCTTGAACTGAAACTATTTTCTTTCCCAATTTGGCTGATGGAACGAAAACGAATATTTCATATATCATCAAGATCAAAGGCAGTAAGTTTTCTAAGACAACTTATAAGTTTCTTCATTTATTTTCCAGAAATACTTAAGAACTGAAATTTTTTTAATTATTTCCTTTCATAATTTCTCAAAAAATTCATCTTCCACGATCAAGAAAGATATCATAAGTTAAAAGCGGTGTAATGATTTAAAATGGTTATAATCTACAAAGCGTACATCTGCCATTAGAGATGTGGGCTTCAAAATCCATGCCGAATTCTTTAGTGAACAGATAATTGATATATTTATAAGCAATTTCTCACCCCCATATATGAATTTCTTCAAACATAGTTATTATTATTTCTAACGCATTTTTATTATGCATTCCAATATTTATGCAAAAAATTATTAAAAATTGGAATTTAGTTTTATGATCCACTGATGAAACTAAGTAATATATATCTAAATGTGTCATGTATATTAGATATTTCATATCATTAATTCGTTTGCATGTGGAAGTTTTCTTCTTGCATCAGAAAGCTTATTCCATTTGTACAACAGTATCTTAATGAAGTTCATCATATTCAAGAATTACGTAACAACTGTGAAATGTAAAAGAAGCAACGAAGTGCATTAAGTCAGCTTAATAAATAGTAGAGATGCATTAGTTTCCGATATTTATGAATTAATGAGATTATGAGTCAAAGTTTAGAAAGGGTTTTATGAAATTCGGCAAAGGCAAAGGATCGTTGTTAATGGAAGTACATAATCTGATGTAAATGTTATAAAGTACTTCTTATATTACATTCGATTTATTATCTATAATGAAGAAATATGAATTAAATTTGGAATAAAAAGTTTCTACATTCGATACATTATCTATATTGATAAAATGGGAATTATATTTGGAATAAAAAATATCAAATTATGAATTATTGCTAATAAAATGAAGTTGCTAATGGCTTATGCACTGTTACATAACTTACGAAAAACATTTTGAGTTATATGTCATCTGGTACATTTCCCGATTTATATAGAACGGAGTGAAATGTTCATTCATGAAAAAATTGACTGAAAGTTTAAGATTTTATCCCGGTCCTTTTAAATTTAAGAAACATTATGCATAACCAATTTTAAAAATATTATTGCGAAACTGCAGGCAGTATTGCTTTACTTCCCCAAGTCATAGTAAGAGAAAAATATTTACAGATATTTTGATGGTTTCTGAAGGAGTCCAGGTAAATAACTTTTTGATCTTTGACAATTTGGGTTGGTGACCATTGGTAATAGAAATTTAGGTTGTGGAAAAAGCTAAACTTATGGTGATATTTATGCTCAGAGACATGTTGCGAAGGAGAATTTAGCAATAGAAATTAAAATTTTGGACGAAGCAAAAATTCTGCCGATATCCCTATTAAAAGTCCCCAAGCTTGGTGGCAAATTTACCCGTCAAAAACCATGTAGGGACTTAAGTAAAAAAAGAAGGAAAGGAATGAAGATTTCAGAAACTTCAGCAAATTTGGGGATATGACCTATAGAACTTGATTCATGTTCAGCTTTCTGGCAACTTCTGTGCCCTGTACCGTAAACTAGAAAATACCGGAAAACCTAATAAGTTGAATGAAATGCAAGCTATAAGTAATCTTGTAGTCAAATATTAAGTTAAGACCAAGTCATATGGTGAATTGAGAATATGGTGATAGTTCAGTTATTAGTAGTTTAATTTAGTTTAGTTATATTAACGTCCCGTTTAAGGCAACACGAAGGCTACCAGTTATTAGTAAGTCAGCAATCAAGTTCTGCTAAAGCGAGAAGGAAGTGGATATTATCACACGCTTTAGAGAGGTGAATAGATGTGTTGTGTCTCTTTCTGTGGATTTTTCTACACCACTTTTATACTCTTTGATTTAGATTATCATAAATGTTGTCTTTGTTGTATTTTGCTGCTAGAGTGCGTTTTTCATGTTGATTAAACGTCCTTATTTACTACTTTGTTGTATTACCACATCGGACACCCACTAAACCAGACACTTTGATTTTATCAATTTCTGGAATTTGAAAGGAATTATTCGTACCATTATGCTTTCTTAAGCATGTCATGCTTCAGTTTACCTATATATTATTGGACTGGTCGAAATTCCATTATTCCCACTGTTTTATTACAGATCAATTCCTCAGACATAGATGTCTTGATTCATAAGAAGTAAAAATTGTGCTCAACATACAGATTAGAAAATTGCTAATATTATTATCAGGATGATTAAATGCAAGAATATAAGTTTGTCAGTTAATCAAAAGTTGAAACTTCGTATTGAACTTAAATTTCAGCCTAAAGTTTTAAGAAAGTTAAATTTATAAAAATACTTTTATTGTGTAGAGTAAGGGTATAAAACAGCTCATGAAATGAAGTTTCATATATAGGATGTTGTGAAAAGTCGTTGCCAAATCAGTCAACCATACATTATTAGGGATATTAATTTTTGAAATAAAATAAAGTGCTAAAAACTATATGGATGATAGATGCAGAATTTATTTTCCAGCAAATGAAGTGAAAGAAAAGCATAAGTAGACACAATATATAACACATGTTTAATTAAATCCAACTAAACAATGATGCTTTGAATTGTTCCAAATGTTCGTTATTAAAATTATCAATATTTCGTATATCTCTTTCGTCATCATACCTGCCATGCTGTGGACAGTTGTTCATGTTATTACTCTTGTATTTATGCTGTTACGTTGTTGAAAAGTTTTTACACTAACTCTGTAATGTATTTTGAGTGTATCTTTTCTTTTTATTTAATTTAGGACATCCTTCTTTTTATTAAATTCCTTGATGAGTTCCTTATGCCATCTCCAAATTTTATGCTTCCCCACTGATATTATTATAATTTATTTTACAGCTCTATTTGTTACATGACTTGTTTATACGTGGTCCATATTTCCTTAAAATTTGCAAACTAGTATGTCTGATTCATCAGAAAAATTATTGAATAGTAAGAGGAATATTGTATTTATATTTAAATTATTTATTCTAAAACCACATGTATTTCCATATACAAAAACTACGCAATTTACACGGTGTCCTACAAGGTATGAAGCTTCTAATTTATACAGATTCGTACAAACACATTATAACTGTATTTTGATGTTTAGCATGTGGGTTCCCGAATATCATAATCTTAATAAAGTCTAAATCTAGTGCCATGAAAACTTTAAGGAATTTCAATAGAAAAAAGTAAAAATCAAAGTTTATTGAGAATTTTCAATACAACAGATTTTCTATATATCGTCTGTTCGAACAAATGGCATGGGGAAGTCCAGAATAGAAGTTTAGTACTGCTTTCTACAAAACATCTACTCCAATTTTCTTCACCTCGGTTTCAATTCCTGCTCTCAAGTCCTCCAATATTGAAGGCTGGGTGAAATACACAATGTATTTTAGACATCCCCATAAAAGGTCGCAAGGGTTAAGAGCTAGCGAGTAAAGTGGCCATTCTATACCATTGCCTGTTGTCATAACGAACTCAAATATGACCAATTATGTTAAAACCAATAACCGCTTATATTGTTTATATCATGAAATATTGGGATGGCACTTACATTAAACAAACTAAAATAAGTTTCACCTGTCATATTTTTGGTAAAAAAAGGCATGGTCCATGACACCTTTGGTTGAGAAAGCACATCAAACTGTGAACCAAAGTGGGTGCAGTGCGTAAAATACTGCATGATGAAGATTTTCAGTGGTGCAGAAACTCCAGATATATTTGTTAACATATCCTTGGAGATGAAAATGATCATCATCAAACAGTTCCGTTTGAAAACAATTTCGCTACATTCAACTTTATTAATCATCGTTACTGCAAAATCAAACCTCCCTAAGCCATTAAAATAAGCGAATGGTGATTGGTTTAAATTTTGTAATTGAACAGATTCGCATAAGAATTTACATATTTACTTAGAGACTCGTCTTTACTCTCATTGGCTATCTCAAACTTCCATCACATAGGTAAGCTTCCATGTTGTGCAATCGTTGTATGCATCGTAATTGGGATTACAAACGTTCAGCGGCGCATTAACTCCAGATATATTTGTTAAAATATCCTTGGAGATGAAAATGCACTTCAGCCCAGAAACAGACCCGTTTAAAATCAATTTCGCTTCATTCAACTTTATTTTTTATTTCAACTTATTCACTTACAGACTCGCTTTTCCTCTCACTAGTTGTCTCAAACTTCATAGTCACATAGGGAAGCTTCTATGTTGTGCTATAATCATATGCAACATAATTTAGATTACAAATTTTTGGATTCGTAATCAACGTTCTTCATGCATTTAGATTATAATGCTATATCAGGGAATCCCCTCTTCCTGTCATAGATCAAAATACTCGACTTGACGTGTTTTCATTGAATCTGTAAATATTAGACGCTACAAAGCTTGTGGGATGGCCTGCATTTATTCTATAACCATATGTATTATATGATGATTCATTTCATTTGCTATTTGTTATCAAAGACTGAGAAAGTAGAAACTTAGGTACAATTTGAACTGAAAGAACATTATCTCAATTCAATTAATTCTCAATGCATTCTTATTCACTTGAGGTGTTTAATCTCTATCAAAAGGGATATGAACTGTCATCGCAATTCAGAAATGAGGCAGAAGGAAATGAGGAGTAAGTTCTGGCCACTGTGCAATTACCGAGTTTGCAGACATTGTTGGGAATGTGTTGTCTGCTTTCGTCGTCATTAGTGTTATCTGCCATCGTATACCTAATTACATTATAAGGACAGTCAGTAGACTAGGATATGTTAACTGTTGTAATGTGTCGTACTTGCCCATAATCGATTATGAAGCTATCTAAATGCATTTACGAATAAGTAATTACAATTCACGGAAAATGCTTTATTTTGCATTTGATTGGAATCGAGCAAAATAAAGAATTTTCATCAGTACTTATTTTTTGGATTACGAAAAAAACAACATCTTTTAATTTCGTGATATTACGATATTAGGATAGAAACTTGATTTACTTAACAATTATTGCTTCATTTTATTACATTTCGTTAAACTTTTACGAGTTCGAAACACTAAAAATAGTTTAAAAACAATCTTAATTAAAGTAAATAATTATGCGTATTGTGCATTTTGGTCATCTATCTCACGCATTAATGGATGGTAAAGTAATACCATATTATTATGCGTAAAGTGATAATGTAACGCTTTTGAGAGAATATGTTTTTTTAAATCTATAATTTCCAGTTTTTCTTAATGATTGTTTTTAAAAAGGGTGATGTTAAGACAGCTGGTAATTCCTGTTCATAAATTCCGCGATTGAACGTTTTCTAAACGGGTTGTTTGGAAGAGATGATCCTACAGCAGGGCCCCTATGCTTTTCAAACGTGCCGCCGTTTGGCTTATCCCCTGTATGGACACATTAAAGTAAAGCATAATGGATATGATATCTTCCGTAACAGGAAAAATGTTGGTGAATACCAGTCGTACTCCATAGTCTAGAGCACCCTCTATCGGCATTTTTTAAAATTTGTCTTTAAAACTTTTTTTAAAGAAAATAATAATTTAAAGAATGATTTTAGTGAAAACCGCAAGTGAATCAATCCAATTTTCCGTTTTTTATCCTCATTTGAAATTTAGGACCCTAAACTTTAATGCCGCCTATCTCCTTCGGAAGACGGTTTGAACACTTGGTTTAAAAAAGGATAAGATAATCAAAATTAAAACATTATCATTAAATAATATTTTGGTTTGAAATTTAAGTATCAATGTAATTTTAATAAATATATATATATATATATATATTACAAAAACTAGTAATTAAAAATTAATGTAAAAGAAAGATTTTAATTTTGGTTTATGTTTATAAATTCAGTACACCCCCGAGTATCCGGTTCGACTTTTCTTTTATTATATTTAAATGAGAAGAGCAAAGCGTTGAAATACAACATTGACAAGGCATTGGAAGCGGGCTTCCTACAGTGTCCTATCTGTCGTGAACTTACGTGATTGGAAAAGAACATTTCCCATTGTTCAGTGTTTTGTCAGTGTGTGACATACCTCAATTGTTTCTCATTATAACTTCACAGTACATGCAGTATTTGTAAATGCACATTCTATGTGTTTTGAGGTAAATGATTTGCTTAGTATTCAATCAGAAGTGTGAAAAGATGTAAACAGTGAGTTTACAGATTTGTGAGTATAAAAGATTTGTCTTCTGGTATAGGTGAGCAAGAAATAAATTCAAAGAACTTCGGCATATACAGCTTTTATGTTATCTGGTTTGCCTTTTGCTACATTAGGATGGGTACTCTATATACATCGAAGAGTAATATTTATCCATTTTTTCACAACTTTCACTACATTAGATTTAAATTGATTCAAGCTCTTAATGCATATACCTCCTTTTCATTATGAGATTTTTTTAAAAATTTCTTCCACTACGAAATTAAATATATTTCATATTTAAAATTAAATACATTGCAGCATAATATATATACTGTGGATAAAATTTCAGAATAGCTTTTTATATATTTTGAGTGGCATTCAAAAACATTATGCATATATTTCCGTAAACCATTTAGCTTCTTCCCTGAATAAACTATTCTACTTACCTCTGGCATCTGCTATGGCTGAAAGTAATCTGAAATCAATAACTTGAAAAATGGAAGGCGATATTCAGAAAGTTTATCGAGATATATTAGATTAATGCCAAGATTAATACCTTAAGATTAATGCCAAGGAATTATCAATTTCAGAAACTGTTTAATTATGTACATTTTCTTGCATATTTAAGAAAGATTAATAATAAAAAAGGAAATAATTTTAAATAATACAATTTCAATACTGTTTAAAATTTACTTTCATTAATGATCTTACAAATGCGATTTGTTATTACACAGCCGATAGGTTTATTCAAATTCAAATAGTGGTTATATATTAATATAATTAAATAATTATCCAGCTATTGATTTTGGAATTATTTTAAAAGCATCACTTTGAAATATGCTTAATTTTGTCTGAATAAACGAGTCAATATCTATCTAAAATATTCATTACGTTCCCCCACCCAAAATTTTTTGAAGAAAAATTTTGCATTGGATATTGCTTTAAAGCTGTATTATTGGAGAAATACAAATATTTTTATTGTGAACCCATTATAACCTGAAGTAATTGCTAGCAACATTTTAATCTTTTTTACCACTATTAAATACCTTTCAAGGTTAAATAAAGTTTTAATAAAAAGTTTTAGAATAAAATAGTGAAATAAAATAAGTTTTATCTGAATTAAATCAGTTTAATTATTTTAATGTTTTATTTTGATTAAAATATGTTAAGATACTTATTTCAACCAGCATCATTATCCATTACTTGTAAATGAAGCCCCTTTTTTATTCTTATGAATATTTTTAGAAAAGCAATTCCTGTCATAAGTACAGAAAGCATGATTAAAGCTCGTATTATTTAGTATTCTTGGTTTATATAGAGTAAAATATTCCTTTCAATAGTGTTATTATTGGAAAAAAATTGCGCTTCCATCATTGAGAAATTTTGATGTTTTACATAGTATACTACATTTATTAGAGAGTCTCTAATAATAACTATTACCTCAAAGAATAGCTTGGATAGCATTTACGTACAATAGCTACGAAATATTAACGTCGAGCTTGAATTTAGCATCTTTATAGAGTCTGTAGTATTTCCTTGGTGAGTTATAATCCCTGGTTAATAGAAGCTGTCAATAAATCCGAAAATATTTTTTATGTATTAAATAATTGTATTATGCCTTTAACCTTCGCATAACTGCAAGTAATAAGTAGTCAAAGTTTTATTGGAATTGGATGAGCGGTACGGTAACACATAAGAAACATAGAGACAAACATTCATTTTTATTTATATAGATATTTAAAAGCAAAAATATGTTGGTACGTACTTATTTCAAATCATTGAGCAAAATAAACATTGTTTTTGTTTTTTAAATTATTATTGCATTTTCTGTGATATTTCATATGAGGGAAACTTTTCCTAACCAATTCCTTCAACAAGAAAAAGCTCCATTTATTTTAAACTACAATATATCAAGTTTAAAAATAAACTGAGCATTAACGTACAGTACCGATTGGCTGTATGCTTGCAAGCTAATTTTTCACTACCTATTATTTTCAAACGCCTGTATAAATGTCAAACGGTGAAATACGAATCGTTTAGCAAAAATCTATGCACTACGCCACTTAAAAAATCAAAACCATTTTGAACTCCAAAATACCTGTATTCCCTCATCATTGATGCTCTCAGTTTCCAATACTTTTTCAAAAACATCTCCAGAATACATCCACCTTGAAACTCTAAGCTGCACTTTATTAAAAGTCGATACCCCCAAAGGACAACAACAACACGAAGGAGAACCATAAAAATTCTCTCCCTAAAATCGGAAAGTAAAAAGCGGGCTTTTTGGAGAGTCGGCGCAAAAACAGGAATAGCAGATATAAAATCTGAAATCCAATAAGCAGAGCTGGACGATATTTGACACAAAACTGAGTTTATTATCCACTAAATCCCGCTATTAGGACCCAGGGTAATCCCGGGGCGGCACCTGGCATTTAGTGCCCCTCGGAGTAGCAATTAGACTATAAAAGATCACACGATATATTTATTTGGGGTTATAAAAATTCACTTTCTCTTCATGTGAAAAGAGATAAGATGAATGAATTGAGACGGGTTTTTAATATGGATCGTCTCTGTTCAATGTTTAAAAGTTTATACGAAGTGGTTTTATATGCAAAGTATAAATTTTACTTCGTGATGTATATTTTATGTTTGGGTATATGTAAGAGTTGCCATAGCTAACTACTTGGTACTACACTACTACTACATAGCTAACTACCCTCTTGAAGGCACACAGAAAAATGTGAATGACGGGCTCAGCAGCAATGATGGCAGGAATTAATGTTAAGTCCTATCAGCAGCCAAGGTACAACTCCCCCCATAGGATGAACGCACCATCATCATTTTGGAAAGATGGGACCCACATTCTTTCTGTACCCACTAAGATGAGAACCAGCCACTATTCTGGGAACTTCTCATTACCGTGTCTGAGTATGATTTATTTTTTTATAAAAATTGATAAATATCAAAAATAAATAAAAATAGAAGCTCCATTTAATATAATTATGTGATAAGATTATAGCCACCCCACGCTTTTTTTGTACTCACTAGGATGAGGAGAACCTACAACTATTCTGGGAACTTCTCATTGATGCAATGATGCTTGTTAGATCTGAAAATGCATGTCGATATCATCAAGCACTATTAACATTTATGGTTATTAGCGTATGAAATATCGAATGATTTTGCTTACGAAAATTGGTGCTTTCAAATAATATCTTTTAAAATTGTAAAGAGTTTAAAAATTAAATGCTAAGTCCCATTATTTAATGAAGACAAATAAAATTACATTCAACTTCTCAACCCACACTGAGACACTCATTTAATGAGTCGAAACCATGACGAAATTGACTGTTTTCACGAAATCGTATTCTTATTTTTATATCATTACTAGCCGCCTTTGGCGACCAGCTGGTTCTCCATGAGTAATGTGTTCTAAAATTTTCAATTAAATCACATATTCATTAGCCTTGAAGTGATTCCGGGCATTGATTGGCCTAAAATTAATATTTTCTTTAAGATGATGGACGGAAAGTTCTAAAAGAACCCGTTTTCTTGATAATATTCTTTAATTTTATAAATCAGTCAGTTTTAATTATCGGTTATGCTTCCAAAATATTAAAAATGTATTTTTCGGTGATGTTGCCAAAATATTAAATATGTTTTTTGAAAGAAAGCGAAAAAGCGAAAAAAAATTATTAAATTAATGATACAGATATTGCAAACGATTATAGAAATATGCCATTAGGTCGGGAGTTCAATGCATACCCTGTCTAAATACAATCAGGTTTACCGTAAATAAAGAAGATTTATTGAATTAATCATTTAGATATTGCAAACGATAATAGAATCCTTTGCCTTGCATTTATTTTTTTAGAAAGTATCACTTTTTATATTTATGTTATTTTATCCAGTACCGTGCTGAAAGTATCATTTCTTTAGACTTGATTTACGATGATAGTTTTTTTATTATTATTTGAACTTCCGTCATTGTTTTCTTTTCTTTTATCCGGTCACGTGATCAAAAAAACATAGTTAAAATATTTCTTTAAAAATTCGTTAAAAATAGAGGCTTAAGTTATACATTAAAACACTGATACCATTAGAAAGCTAATTTTTTAATCTTTAAATTGATGTAAAAATTATGTTTGTGCGATAATATTTTCGGAAGTTATAGTGGAAAAACGTCGAAATTTCGCTTAAATTTTAATTAATTCAAATTCTAATTAAAAATTCGAAAAAAGGGCTCCGAGGTGCACATTCCCGACCTCCAAGGTATACATATACCAAATTTGGTAGCTGTAGGTCCAATGGTCTGGCCTGTAGAGCGCCAACACACACACAAACACACACATTGAGCTTTATTACAAGTATAGATATAGATATCAGTGGTGAAGAAGTCACGTTTAAAACAAATTTCAAAACGAATTATACATTAGTAAAAAAATTCAAGCATTTACACTTACTTACATAACAGATGCAATGTCTAAATAGTAAATTTAATTTTCAGTGTTTAAATAATATTCAGCCTATATATTAATCATGTTAAAAATTATGTTAAATGCTAACATGTTAAATACTGATCCGATTGTTTTAAGATAGTAATAAAAGTGTGCATCAATAAGGTGTAGAAGCAAGTGTTAAAAGAAGACTTATTGAAAACTTTTGAACTTTTGACTTATTGAAAACAAAAACAAAATTTCATCATTCAATTTGAATGCTGTAAAATCATAATAACATATATGTAAAAATAAATAATTTTACTCAATTTTTTAGATAATGTATTGAAAACTGGCTCTGATTAAAATAAAACCAAACTTATTTTACTCTTCTTCATTTAATGACGTTATAATAAATCCAACTGAGAGATTATTCAAAGATGATAATTGCAGCCTAGAAAAAGATTTTTCCTCAATATCAAATATTGATGGAAGACCAGAACATGACAAAAACAAATATCAGATGTAAGAAATCCTCCTAACTTTTCCTGGAAAAAAGAGAAACAGAAATGCGAATGAAACGATAGCGAGTTTCGACAAGCTCCAAAGCAATCTGAACCATCCCAAGTGCCTTTGAGTCGTATCTGCGGGAGGCAGATTAAATTTGAGACGACATTCTAGATCAGAGGGAATGCTTCTCACGTTTTTAGACAAATGATGGCAACTGATTCTCCGATTGTGTCACTGAATGGTTGGTTTTCTTTCACAATCTCTGATATACGCTATAACTAATTTTTACAGTTTTGATTATTTTTGATGAACTGATTGAAGATTCCATTATAACTAACATATTGCTCCCAGAATAAAAAGATGATTTGTATAATATAATAAAATATATCTTATGCTGTTTGCATCGCTAATGTATGTTGAAAAAGAATTATCTTCTTTAGATTTTCATGCAGTTCTTCGATTCAATTTATCATAGTTAGTAAAATATTTTTTAAACACTAATCTTGCATTCAAAAAATAATTCCTAAGTTTTGAACTAATAAATTTATTATGTAATTAATACTGTACCTTTATACAATTTTGAACTATTTCACCGTCAGAACCAAAGGAAGGTCAACAGCCAACACCGCTTTAAGCAAACAATATCCATTAAGTAACTTAAAATTTCAAAATCTGATCGGATTTATTCTTTGTAAAGTGGAGTCTTTTTTTATTTGAAATATCAGTGGATATTTTATTAAATACGTGTTGTTGAATCGAATGACTGCATTGTAATTTCTTGATTCTGACAGGTCCAATAAAAGAGCAGAATAAGAAAGAAAAATAATAAAAATAACTCTTAGTAAGAAAAATAATTATTTTATTTATAGCCCTATGTATGTACACAAAAAACAACTTGTTACCATATAGATTAATATTATTTACAAAATACACTCGGGTATTGAAAGTTTAATCACGAAGTAGCTCTTTGATCAAATCGCAGAATAGACACCAAAAAGACGGTAAAAGGCTGTTAGCCCAAAATGGCTAATCCAGCGGCTCCAGAAATCCAATGATCTTTATGGATCCTAACACAGAAGTCTGAATCACACAAAACTTTTCAAAAATTAGAAACACACCTTCTTCGGTCACCGACGTCTCACCAAAATCTCTTACGATGTCTTTCTTTACTCACCTCTCTTCTCTCTACTGAAAACCCCCTAAAATACCACCTTTTATTTCCGTCCGATCTCTGTCTTTGAATTTTTTATAAATGAATTTGAATTTCCTATCACCTAATTGCTGCTCAACAAGGTTGCACAATGGTTCTACAGTCGATCGTGGGAATGTCTGCTCAGGATCCATTTTTGAAACTGCCTCTTCCAGAAAGTATGTTAATTATAACCAATTCACGACTAATACCGATTAAAGCCCTCCTGACTCCGACTCTTAATGACAACCGTTTCTGGTGATTGATCATTTCTAAAACATTTTATTAGTGGTCCTTCACATGGATACAACAAATGACCAGTCACAATAATTCTACTAGTGAAAAGGATCCAAAACTGGCTGTCTCTGTAGGCACTTAAAAATATGTGGGAAAACTAGTGGCGTTACATCTGGATGAAATACCAATTATCATTTGAGATAAATGGTAAAACGCTACAGAATAAATATTAAAACTTTGAAAATTTTCAACATAATTATTACTTATCAAACAATATAAAACAGGATTTGAAGTTAAGTGTTGGTACGAAATAACAATGGACACCCTGATATAATAACTAATGTCCATAATTGATCTTTATTTCAATTATATGAACTGATCTATTTTATTTTCTAGGCCTTTAGAAGACACCGGACAGCTCAGGTAATCTGAACGGCTACCACGGAAGGTAAACCTCGTAATTGAAAATGAGAAGTTCCTGTATGGCGATTGGAACCCTGGTGCGTACAGAAAACGGTAACGTCTGGTTCTTCTCATCGATGAAGGGACTTTCTTCCCCCCAAAAAAGGGTTGTACCGTGACCGGTGAGAGCTCTTAGGACTCAACCACAGTTCCCATCAGTGTTGCTGTTGCGGTGGTCCGGTCATTTAGATTTCATGTGTGTATTAGGTGTTTTAACTTGTTTTAAGGTAACCTACTCTGCCTTTATTATTTTCTAAATTAGAGGATGGTTCAATTTCTAAAAGAAACATAAACGATTATGTATGTTATCATTAAGTGTTTTTATAATGTTAGGTGTTCATTATATTCCGAAAGCTAATCTCTAAATATCATCAGACATTGAAAAATACTCTAATTTAGCAATTAATTACATTTTTTGCCACGCAAATCATTAATTGCATACAGAGAATAAACTTAAGTTTGTGATCTTCAGATCAGTCTGTTCTATTCAGGAAAAATTGTTGCAAATAAGACCAATAGGCCAAAATTATTTAGAGTCAAATAAATGTCTAACTTGTTTATTTAAGAGATGTCAATTGCTTTGACATTAGCAAATTTGTGATGCATTTTATGCAATGATCTGGTAGATAAACAAATTTTGCTTCATGTTATTTTAATATCCTTTTTATTTAGCACTTAAGAAAAGAAGATTGATAAATTATACTGACATTCTACTCTTGTAACTGAATATTTAGGTTCTGGGTGAATTTTGGACGGAATCACTGGATTGCGTGACTTATTGTCAACTCTCAAAAAATCGACTTTTGAGCAAAATTATTTTTTTGCATTTTATCTTTTGTTTTATGGAAACAGTGTAGGAGCTAATTGCTCAAATAAACCATTCCGTGAAGTTAATACCAACACAGAAGACCCCTTTGGATCCAGCTCAGTTGATGATATCTCAGCTACGGAACTAATATAATGATTAAAATGGAACCTGAATATAAAACATGAAATTAATGAAGTAAGCTCTTCAAGAATTTATCCAAAGCACACAAAAGGTATTTTTTAAAACTGCTCGTTATGAAGCTTAAAGAGAAGCATTAAAGAGAATTTTTCTAAGCATTCTTCGTTAATGAAGCGTATGGTATCACTTTACGTATACTCTATAAAGTAATTAGCTAATACTTTTTTGTCGTAGAAATTTGAGGCTTCTGGATGCATTCAGACATCATTATTTAAGTAATGATATTCGAAATAATTTCTCTATTTTCTCAGAAAAATTTTATACAAAAATATAAGATATCGAGGAAAAAGTTTTAAAATCAATCTTTATAAAAAATATTTAAAAGCTTTCTTTAAAATAAAGGAAATCTTACACTAAAAATTATCTTTTGTTCAAGCAGTTTCTATTAGAACCTAATGAGTAGGTAGTTATATTTTCCGTCCGAAGAAATGGGAAAAGACCTATTATTTTTTTAATATATTTTTACAATTGCAAAAGACCATTAAATAAGGTACCTAAATATCTAAAAAGAGTATGATTTCCCTTGAATAAAGCAATAAAGTATTACAAAAATTAGCATTTTATCGCCTCTTCCCCCCGTTTAAGAAAAAGTAATCTGCGTTTTCTTACTCTCATTTTAAAAGAAATCTCTAAAACTTCATGAAATATAAAAAGGAAATAAATTGACTTTAGATTATTTTTTCATATCTCTAAAAATTATTTTCGAGAAGATTTTGCTGTATTTTTCAAGAACAATTTACATATTACGAAAGATCAGTAATAGGACAGGGTTAGATAATAAAAATGTACTTATTAAGTTTCATTAAATTTTAAAATGTTGGTCCGATAATAAAAAAATTATGTAATTAAAAACATTTTCCAAGTGGATACCTTTGACAAATATGCATTCTTGTGCAATGCATAATTTGTTATTAAAAAATTATTCCAAATTCATCGGCAAAAATCGAGAGTTTGTATTTACAAATGCAATTCATTTCTTTATTCAGACAAAATGTCAATCAAAGCTAACAAGCTGTCTGAATGTATACATCTCATTTTGTTCTACAGAATAGAGTTAAGGAAGCAATTTTTTAAAATGACACACCATACTTGTTTAGAAATCGTCACTGATCTTCGGTACCAAGGGCTTATTTTAACGAAACCTTTAATTACCTTTCGAAAAGCAATAATCTTGAAGATTAATGATTCTATCTCAATTAAAAACATTCGTCTATCAAAATACACTCAAATGCAACAATTTTTAGTGATTCTAGGTCTTATATGTGCTATTAAATCAAATTTGAATAGGTTAAGTGTCACTATAAAATTTGAAAAGTTTGCAGGAGAATAAACTGAATCAAGTGCACAAAATTGGAAAATTGATATGCTTCTCATTCAACATTATTGCTAAAGTCAGTCTGAAACGAAATTTCAGAAAATTTAAGTCCTTTATCAGAAAATGGCTCGAGAGACGACACTCCTAATTCCGATATTTTTGATAGGAATTGGTCCTTCTATTAATTATACCTAATTTAAGCAAGCATTTCACCTTGTTGTTTCCAAATAAGTCCAGAAAAGGTCTATCAGCCCCTGTGGACATCACTTGCAGAATTAACTATCAATTTGGCATGGAAAAAACTGTCCGAAATTAGTTTAAGACAGTCCCAGCGCAACAGTCGAGACAAATTGGAGACAATGACCACGCGTGGCAGTTTTGATTAGGTTTCCTGAGAACCTTATTCCTGAGTGAGTGGTTTGTTTTTCTAGTTTTCCTCCAGAGTGTTTTGAACGATGGCTTTCGTTCGAAGATGTAAGCTAATTACAAAAAGAAACTTTTAAGGCTGACAGGAAGACGAGGAGACCAATTAGTGAGTGTTTTGGGTGAACGAGATGAATTGTACTGAAATGGATGTAGGTAATTCTTTCGTATTGTGGATGGAAAAGTTTCTTGTTTTGATCATGAATGCAATTTCACTCAATAAAATATAATGCATTAGGGTTATTGAGTTGCGTGTATTGTGTGATTATAATTAAAGTTAAATTTTCAAAAATTGATCATTTTAAAACTACTATCTTAACAGATTAACAGACACCCATTTTTGATATTTACAGAACCGTGCAAAGGAATGAGGGTTTCGTCAGATCACAGATGTTCCATGACCATCCCTTGTCCACTTCTATCCGAGCAAGAAACCGTAGTGCAAAATATTCATGGGAGGTAAATTCAAAAAGGTCATCAGATAGCAAATACTGCACATGAATTATCTTGCACAGATAACACAGCAATATGTTCCATAGGACTTTACACACCATGCTGATCCGTATATCCAGCATTCTGGCAACTCCCAGAGTGCTGCTAATTCCCTCATCACTGTAGACCGTTCATGTAATGCTGTAGACACATCTTCCACTGCCACTGCCGAAACTGGTGTCATTCCTCTATCAGGTTTCATATCAAATTATCCTTCCTCTGTGAAATCAGCAATCCTTTTTTGCAAATCATTTGTGATTGTTGGACCCATTTTTAGGGATTTTAATTACCGGAACTTCATGATAGCTGTAAGTGCACGGTCATTGTTCTTATAAAACAATTTCATGGACAGAGCATGATCCTTCATAGTCAGAGTCATAAAGAAAGAGTTGATGATCCACATTTTTATGATAGCTATGTCTGCGATGAGCATGTCACGAATGAGTTATAGGCTTATCTCCAGATAATGTGAACTCTGACAACACAATTTGTCTGTTCATCTTGGAACTATTTTATTCTATTGCCAAACAGAATTCCATTGCCTCACGATTGTTCTGAAAGATATCAGATTATTCTGCCTTGTAGATTTTATATTATTGATTTCTGAAATCATAACTTTAATTATAATCACACTGAACATTAAAATGCGTTATTATACCTAGTAAAGTCTAATGTTTCAAATTGAAATTATATATAGTTATATGTATGAAAAATGACTGAATTTATGAGAAGAAAATCATATTTAATAACTGGTTACAATAAGAAAAAGAAGTAATGAAAAAAATTAAAAAATTTCAAAAGTAATATTTTTTATTATATCAGTGATAGTTAAATTCATCATTTGAAAAAACGAAAGACTCAAATATTCTTAGAAATTATTATATAAAAAAATCATTCACATTCTCACCAATGCTATGACAATTAATGCGTTGCGCATTCTCTACATTGCAAGAAATTATACTTCTACCTCTACAGCTGGGTTTTCCGCTTATTTTCTAAAAGCATTATACCGCTATTGGCCAAGTATAAACCTATGTGCAGCTTTGGAAAAGTATCATAATCTCAGTCTCTAAAGCATCACAATTAAAAAAAGGAATATCTCCTTCCAATTCATCTTTGTCAGAATGTTTCCTCCTTCCGTTTGGGTATTTTTTTCTCTTCCTTTTTTGTAACTTGTTTTTTATCCATTTTTTTTCTAAAAGACATTATTATAATTTCTTAGAGGTGGAAAAAAAAAACTTTTTCCCATTTCTTTCATTATATAATTTTAAACACTAAATGTAAAAAGTGATACTCTGGAAACCTCAACATACATGATTTCACAATTTATAAAGACTAATTTTTAGAAAGTGGGGAGATGGAGTGTTTCTAATGCTTGTTAATGAGAAACAACGCAACAAAAAATATAATTTTATGTCTTTATCTTTCTTTTTTTAATCCCTCCCTCGAGATGAGAGACCGGAAAATGGATTTTTGTGGGTAATAAAGTCATAAGAAATTACTCTCATATCTGAAAATTAGCTTTTTTATTAGAAGTCTCTTTCCCCAAGTTGCCCATGTTCTGAAGAATTTCGAATCTGGCTAATTAAAGTACCTTAAATAATTTATCTATTCTATATGAACACGACTAATAAAGTCATTTAATGGCAACTGAAGACATATTGAAAACAGATTTAGTGTTTTCGCATAGTTGCAAATTAGATAAAAGCTTGGTACTTAGTTGTGCTATTCCAAAGAATGACAGGCAGTTGAGACGATACTTCAAGTATAATCAGATGACTTGCATGTTTATTAATGATTATACGTTTGAGATACACAGACACTCATCGTCAAATTGTCGCTGTCTATGCCAAGTGTATAATACTGTCGGTGATATCGAGTAAGAATTATGGGGTATGTGTTTGAGTTACACATTAACTCATCACCAAAACGTCGCTGTTTATGCCAAGAGTGCAACATTGATGACGGTGTTGAGTAAAATTACAGGCTATACGTTCGAGTTACGTAGGAGCTCGTCGTCAAATTGTCGCTATTTATACTAAGCGTGCATTAACGTCGGTTATATGGAATAAAATCACATACTATAAGATTAAGTTATATAGAAATTAAATGTAAAATCCTCGCTGTCTACACCATATATGACAAACCTTCAACGATATCAAACAAGATTGTAGATTATACATTTGAGTTGCATAGGCATTAATCTTCAAATTATCACTGTCTATGACATGCATACCAAATTGTCAATAATATCAAATGAGATTATAACTATACGTTTGAGTTACACTGAAAACCATCATCAAAGGGTCTGGAATGTCATTGTGAGGAATGTAGTAATATCTAAATGACGTGAAGATGACCGGACATATATCACTATCGATTATTATCTATTCAAGATATCCGTCATATTCATAGCTATCGATTTTAGTTGTTAATGTCGAATGCTATCGGTACTGAAAAAGGCTGATGTGAATGTTTTTAGAGAAAATCTGTGCAAAACACCTAATACAAAGTTGTGCATACTTGATCTTTCATCTGGTAATATGCATTTCACTATTCACAACAGCTATGAACCTTGAATTTTGATGGCTACACAAAATGTTGGCGGTTTTGTTGCAAATTTCTATTAGAAATACTACAAAAAACTCTAATGTTACTTAACTATTTACGGATAAATTGAAGTTTCATTGTTTCATTCCCAGAAGTAAACGGAATCCAATGAAATGGAGGCATAAAGCCTCTTCCATCAATCTTTGGTTGAGAACCATACAACAGTTATAGCTTTCGACTGTGAGAGTGTTTTTAAAGCTGCGTTCATAACTACAGGAGTGAAAATAGCAGCCTACTTAAATATATATATATATATATATATATATATATATATAATTTAGAAATGGAAAAATTATCGTTGCCATGACAAACTAAACATTTGCATTAAATTGCATCTGGGTAATGAATTCCTATACTCCCACATAAGACATATTTTTGAAAAAAGGAATTCAAATAGGATGTCATTACCTTTTTACATTTCTGGCTTAGCACCGATTGATCTAGCTAAATTAAGAGTGACTTCGCTTCCGAAAACTCTTTAACGGATGGGGAAAACAAATTCGTTGTATTGATATTATTGTATTGGTTGTATTGATGCTGAAGAAAATTTCTATTTTACTGCAAAAGAGAAATTTTAAATACATTGCCATAAATGTTTCCATTCATTTGTAAAATACAATGATAACGAATGTATGCACATTTCCTTTAATAAAGAATCGTTATTTGCATTCGTCTTTTTATTTTGAGCCCTTTTTTATTAAATATAATTCATTTTTTAATCACCTGTTTATAATGCGCAATACAAGATTCAGCCATATTAGAAGTTTTTTTAAAAAATATAATTTGATAATTCAGTGAGTAATTTCAAATATTCGTTTTACTTAAATGATACATCTTTTCTTCCGTATGAACTAATAACATCAAAGATTGAATACATAAATTATTTCTCAAACTTTTTATATAAATGACTTATAAAATAATCTATTAATTTTTAGTACTAATTAAAAAAATCCTTAGAAATATGTAGTTTCCTAGAATTATTATTAAAAATATATATATAAAAATTATTTTTACATTTGAATTTTTTTGAGGATATTCTCAATATGATATCGCTTATCTCATCAGATTCCTTTAGGTTTTGAGGCATTTTCATAAAAGCTCATTTTCTGTTTATCATGATCATATTGAAAATGAATACCAAAATGTTTGTATTTTTTTCTTGAAACTTGATTTCTCTAGGGAAGAGAGCAATGTGTTTTGTTTCATAACATTTAAGCGGGATTTTTTTTCCAAATATATTTGGATACAATAGGGGGCCACGTTGCTACAAAAATACTTCAAACATTGAAACAAAATTGCAATATTGAAAAAAATGCAAATATTGAAGTAAAATTTTTCTTCTGCATTTCTTGAATTACAAATATTACTATACCATTATAATCTCCCAATTATCTCTCAAATCAAATTAATATCTCTTCTCTAATCATTCTGATAATTGCATAAATTCATTTCTTTCTAAATTTATTAAATTTTTTGCAATTGATAGAATTAAAGGATTGGCAACACCATGAATAATCGAGGCAAGTCACATATTTCCCAATGTTTTTCAAATATATTTGTCATTCCTCCCACCTGTAATATGTTTATTAAGACACAGCAAAAATTAAAGAGATATTTTTTATGTTAATGCATAAAAAATAAATCAAATGTTGATTTGAGATTTTAAGAAGAAAAATCTGAAATCCTCTGAAGGTGCTATTGTTCATTTAATCTATAAATGAATATCATGTAATAGTTAGCAAATTCAAAGCTGTAATTTATGTAGTTAACTAGTCTAATTTACAACGCTGGTCAAGTGTTCCATTTGATATAAATATAACTAATTAGTTAGAATTGATTTGCATTCTAAATATTGTAATAATATAGTGAAGGTCCAACATTCTTAATGCGAAATCTATATTAATAATCAATATCTATTATGTTTCCTCAATAATTTGATTCTACATAAATAAATAAACACATAAAATGAATTTTGTTTGGAGTGTCGAATAAATATAAATTGATATTCATATAACTTATTATAATAAATCTATTGTCAAGTAATTATAAGTATAATTATTTTGCAAAGAATAACTTGTTCTTTGACAAAACAGCGGCCCGGAAAAAATAAATATCATCCATTTGTAAAATATGTTGCAGTCCAACTTAGCGGAAATGAAAGTAAAATAATAATTTTTCGATCTAACAATAGACACTCATCACTATTTGACTTCTCACTCTACTGTATGCAATTCTGAAATAAATTGGGAAATAAAAAGAATTCAAAACTGTCGACTATTTTTTTGTTTGCTAATTTTTTTTTTATAATGACGGAAAATATATCGATAAATAGTTTTGGTACTTACTAGATCCCATAACTTACTCATTTACAGAAGGAGGAATTGTTTCTCCTAACCATTGCCATATGCAATACAATGAATAGATGTATTTGTGTATTGTTAGTCACCCGTTATTGGTGAACAAGAATTAAGAAAGTTCTTTAATTAATAACTAATATTCAGTTAATTCGGGGATATTAAAAAACCCGATGTGTATTTGGGAATTTTTCTTCTAAATAATTAAAACCGAAATTTGCACAGAACTATAGTTGTAGTCATAAGAACGCCAAATTTCATTTATTTAATTGATTCCATTGTGTAGTATTGCCTTTACATGCATTAGAATGTACAGATCAACAGATACTCAATTCTTCGATTCTAATCTGTAATAATGAGTAAACATTTTTAAAGAAAGAACACGTAAATTTATTTGGAAGAAACAACATTTTTATCAAATTTTCTATAGAATAAATCTGATATAAATTTATTTATCGAATTTAAACGTAAGGTTTTCTAACTTACCTTACTTTTGAATAGCATTTGTCTTATCTGGAATTAGGAAATTAAGAATATTATTCAAAAAGACTAAAGAACAAAATGATTTATACTAAAAAAAGAATAATTTTTGGAGTGATAAAGTTGAAGGCAATTTCGTTTGCTTTTAAAACCAGCTCAAAGAGTTCACTAAAATTTTTTCACATATTTTTTAACTCTTTACTTAATGTATTCCAGGGATCCAAATTCAAGCAGACATTCAGAATTAAATTTGATACGAGTAGAACACGTCTGTACTTTGCATGTATGTCCTTGTTTCAATATGTCATTTGCCTTATGAATAGCCAGCGATTATCATCTGCTCTTTGATTATACAGTTTTCTCTACTATAGTTAAGAAATAGCTAAGATGTAAGCACCTCATTAAATGGTTGTCCAAATTACATGCATGAAGCCTGACATGCTATAGGCATGAAGCCATATGAATAGCCTATGGTTAACATCTGCCCTTTAATTATACCTTTTTTTCTTTACTATCATTAAGAAATAGCAAAGATTTGAGCATATCATCAAATGGTTGTCCAAATTTCAGGCTTTAAGTATGGCAACGGACATGTTATAAAGATGTTATCCTTCCTCATCTTACATGCAATTTTAAATACAACGCTTGTTCTTATTCATATCTGAAAGTTACACTCTTTTTAGTATGGTAAAGAAAACTAACACTTGTTTCCTAATTGCGTGTCAAATTTTGTTAATAAATACCAATTATATTTTTTAATGATTAAACGTTGATACATACTTAATACTCAAGTACCAGAAAATTCATTATTCAATTTAAACATCTTTTCTACAACCGATCGAATCAAAAATTTGGCACATAACTGCAATTTTAATCATAATGTAATGTAGCAAATTTCATTCAAGTCATCTCGGTTTTCCGTAATCGGGTTTATATGCATGAGAATGTACAAGCCGACAACCGATCAATTCTTTGATTTTAGTGGCACAATCTGATAGGCGCCCAAGTAACTTAAAGTTAAAAAAAAGAGCTATGATACGTTGTTTTCACATTCTGGTACTTTCATGGACAAAAAGCAAAAAAGGACACTAACTCACCATTAAAGGAAAGGATAAAAAACAACCCCGTTCGAACAAGGAGTCGAACCCAGAACGCTCAGTTCATGGAGTAGAAGAGTTATCTCTAGGCCATTACGCCGACATTTAGGCTACAAAACTGGCATATATCTCACTTTGTTAACGAAATTTCTACAAGTAATTCTACAAATATGCTTAAAAATCCATTGATTGACAATCCCTTAGTAAAATAATGAGGTACCTTGGGATAAATTTATTACATTTCGCTTTCTTTTAAGAATAGGCAACTTTAATATCAGCAGTCATATCTACAATATCAAAGCAATAACAACTGAGAAACAAAAAACCAGACTCACTGAAGTAGATCACAAATTCCCTTTTGAGATTCGGAGAAAGAGAAAGAAAAGTGAAAAATGAGAAATAGTGGAAATATCGCGCTGGTTTTTGTTCTGTATTTATGAAGCTCCCCAGCGATATGCACGATATGTTGTTTCTTTCCACTGGTTCCTAGAGTTTTTATCTTTATTTTCCCAAATGCTGCAGTTGCAGCTGTCAGAATGGAGCGGGATATCTTATTGTTTGTGTAATAGAAATGTGAGTGGATAAATGCAGATAGGACAATTTTTTATTGACTTCGTTTTGTTTTTAAATCATAAGCGAATGATATTTTCCAGTCAT
This sequence comes from Argiope trifasciata, assembly GCA_026543055.1. Taxonomy (NCBI): domain Eukaryota; kingdom Metazoa; phylum Arthropoda; class Arachnida; order Araneae; family Araneidae; genus Argiope; species Argiope trifasciata. Next base: position 1,627,100 of record JAPMOQ010059770.1, read on the forward strand.
AAAATTATTTTGGGTTTTTAAATAATTTACAAATTTCTTTGCTCGAAACATATATGATTAGTTTAAATAAATTTTACCTTTTTTATAGCAATGCTATAAAAATATTGAATACTCGAATTTTTATTCTTGAAAATGCTAATTTTTTATCCCCTTTTACAAATAAATACGTAACTTAAAGTTTAGGTGAAAGCAATAACAGAAAAAACATTATTATGATAATCATCCTTTAGAAATAACCGAAATTATTTCCAAAAATTGAATAGAAATCTATAATCGACATTTTGAAATTCTAATATTAAATATAAATTATGCATATAATACAATAGATTTGGCTTTATATATAAAAAAACTTTAGAAAGGCTGTTATTTACAATCGATTTATGAAACAGTAACTTTTCATAGAGTTTATTAGTAGCGTTTTCAAAGCACGAGCGCATAAAAAGTATTATATTGTTATTCATATCAAAATATTTTCTATAGTTTCCATAAGATTATAAAACATCCACTCAATATTCTAAGATAACACAATTTAAGAATTTGTATTCGTTTCATTTGCATAATTACAATATTAATATACAGAAAAAAAAAATTCCGCTCAATTATTCATGAGATTTTCAAAACTAAATCAGCAGTTTGTTTGGAAAAAGAAAAAGTGCCAAAAAAGTGGTCTACACAAGTGAATTATCTTACGGTTCCTTATTATTAACTGTAAAGAAGAAGCGAAAGTCACTACTTAAGAATCTAGTCTAAAAAATAGCTAATCTAAATTTAATTTAGGAACAATAAATAAGGGAAATTTAAAGCTTTATTACTTCATTGAAAAAAGTTTTGTTATGTTATTCTTTCCTCACTTGCTTATTCAATTAGTACATTTTCATTTTCAGAATCCAACAGTATAATCTTTTCTACAAAAATTTTGATGGTTAATTTTCTGGAAAGAATAAACTTCCTGCTTATCAATTTGAATCCGAATCATGTTAATATGTGTTTTTTCAATTATCTTAATTTTCAACACACTAACTATGAAGCAGACTCATATTGTTTACTTAATTTCTGTCTCTAATACTAATAAAAATCAATGTGTGTATGTGTATTAGAGCGCCAAAAGTCAGACCCTTCGATTTACAGTTCTCATTTATATCTTGGAAGTGGGAATATGTATTCGAAATATTAGAATTTTAAATAATTAAAAATTAAGGTGTATTTCATAAGAACATTTGAGAATTTTTCTTCGATAATTACCTAAAATATAATTGCGCAGAAAGATTTTTTTTATGCAATTGTGAAAATTACAATTCAGTAATCATGAAATCCTTACCTGGATAACACCAATTCCTTTTTAAAAATATTATTTTGTCTTATTTACAACAATAGATTCTGCTGTTACTCAAGTTTAACACATTTTTTTCATTCCTATTTAATCACTCGATTTTCTTCTTATTTGTATCTAAATGAGGAGAATTTATTATTATGTGAGAACATGATCCTGCGTTCGTTAGGAGGTTTCGAATAATTGAAGGCAAAATATAATTGAAAATTGAAATCGCATAGGCAAAAAATAAAGAATAAATGTCAATATTCATCAAGGTATTTTATCTGCAAATATATATATTTATTTACTTGCTTTTACAGTATTGCATTATTATTATGTATGTTCCTTTCAAAGCAGATATGTGTTTAAAAGGCTGACCTGCTTTTACAGTATTAATTTATCTCTTTGAGGTTTTTGAAGTTTCAAAATACGCAGGCAACAAATTGTTAAAGCCTCAAAATTCCTAAGCAACAAATTGGCGATATATCGCTTTTGAGGCATCTATTTTTTTGTTTTTTGGTTTATTAGCAAATAATGCAAAATGTTATCCCTTTGGCGATTTTCTTACTTAAATTACATCATGATTTCAAAATTACTCCTTCTCTGAGTTCTTAAGTCATTAAATTAATTGCGACTAAGATTTCTGAATTCTTAAGTCATTAAAACCAGTTGAAACTGGTTAATGACTTAAATTAATTAAAACAAATAATAACAAAACAGTAATCTCACCTAATAACTTAAAATTTGACAACGTAGATTTCCTTTCAATAAAATTATTAATTAAACTTTGTGTAATTTAAGAGACTTATAAATATTGAATGTACAATAATACAAATTTTAGAATAAAATTAGCAAAAAATATATGGTTTTAATTCGCTATGGTTCCATGGCATTTTTAATCGTGTAGAATATCATGAGAAAAAGCGTTGTTCAAAGAATTAAACATTTATAAAACAATTAAAAAAGCATGACCGTAATGTCTGACAGTCTTGAGGAATCATGGTCTTGATCTAAACTTTTAAAAATGAAATGAAATATATGTATCTCCGATGTACCAACTTATCATTACTCTGTCTGCAATTCAATATAAATGGGTAAGAATTCAATTTTAATACGATTAGAGATTCCTTAAAATAGCAAGAATATCATCATTTCTTTACCATATTTACTAAAATCAACATTATTAGAACATCTTAATACTAAAAGTTTTTCAAATATATACTTTCCCAAATAGCGTACTCGGAAATTTAAAATATAATGGCCTGAATATTTGAAAATAAAATGTTCTATAAATTTATCATACAAATTAAGTGGCATAGTTCGATTGGTTCGTATTTTAAAAATTATTACATACATTTTTAAAAAGTGTAGCAATTTTTTCTATGTATAAAGCTTATATGCTTAAGCTACCTTATTCTAATAAATTCCTTTTCTTATTATACATATTACATAAGGAAAAGCGATGGTGTTCTTTTTCTTAGAATCCGTGTTGTTTAATGAGGCCTGCCATGAAGATTAATGCAACGAATATTTTTGATCTACTTGAGGTCTAATGATTTTAAGAGTGGAGCAAGGGATTCAACGTTTCTTCTAAATAACCGGAAGTAATAAAGGTATTGTGAAGCTATTTCCTTTTCTTAGATGATTATCATCTGGAATGTGATTTTTTGAAGGAAATTCTGACGAAGGTTGGTAACATATACCAGGAGAGAGTAGTCGATTACTTCTACATGTATATAGATTGCCGGAAGTGGGAACGAATCTGTATCCTTAATAGGGCATAGGAATGATTTACTTCTTAGTTTCAAAGATATTTTTTTCTGCTTTTATAAAAAAAGTAAATTGATCATTAGGAAAGAATAAGGTCTTGGAACTTCGGATTAACATTGCGATTTGAGAAGATTTTGATACGTCTTTTCCCTTTTCTCAGAATCTAATTTTTATACAATGTTGAAAGTTTTATTAATGGTGAAGTATTTGAATGAATGTTTTGAATGAAATAAATATATTGAGCAATAATAGAAAATAAATTGATGTGGTGTTGGAAAAAACCCATCAATAGAGCTTTGCTTTGAATAGTGATACAAATACTGTTGGAAAAAACTATGTTTTATTTTTTGTAAAATTATATTTTTACATTGCAGTGAATAATCAGAATTATTATTAAAAATTTATATTTTTCTTTGAAAAATATTTGATCGATTTATATTTTTATACAGTTTACTTTTTTATAGTTTTTATTAGATCCCAGGTGGCACCTTGAAAAATTATGAGATGCTTCCGGTATGGTGGTTGAATCTCGCCATCCTGGTGGGTTCATAAATAGGTGGGGAATCTGGCTTCTCCTATCGCTGACAAGACGTGTTTCCTTCGGGGATAGTTGAACCATGGCTCTTGGTGGTCTTTAGGATTCGACCACAGTTCCCTTCAATGTTGATGTTCCAGCGGTCTGATCTTTCTGAGCTTCCTTTGTCCATGTTTCTTCGAGTTGGTTCGAGAGTCAGTGATATGTCTTCATATTTTTATTAAACATACTTTCATACATTTATTTTGCTCATGATTATTTTTGTTATAGCCATTATATTAAATATCTGTCTTTAAATATGAGTTCAATCAACAAAGAAAATATTAATTCAAAGGCCATCAATGTAAAGTTCACATATACAATATTTACTTAACCCTAAGCAATAATGCATACATTGTTAAAATCGTCAGGCAGGATCTTTCTTTTTGATTCTTTAACTTTAAACTTTATATACATTTCTAATATTTGTTTTAATTTGGTTCAGATAACAAAATCCTTTTGAAATATATTCAGGCATAACTATAATTATTAAGATATGAATAACTTATGGAGTTATTTTATAATGAAAATTAGTTTATTAAATGCATAATCATTTTCACTTAATATATTAAATATTAAAAATAAAGCACCAAGAGTTTGTAACTTCTGGCCATAGATCACCCCAAGCTTTTTTTAATTGTCTGATTATTTATTAGTTTGTTGTTGTAGTATTTTTCTTTTGGGGGGTTAAGCGCGCCGCAGAAACTGCACGAAGGTTACGGGTTTTGTTTGTTTGTCATCCTAGGCCACCAATGTTGCTATTTGGAGATCTTGTGGTTCGTAGTCAGATAACATGACCTCAAGACTAAAAACAATCAATCAATACTTGAGGATGTTATCTGGCTTATAAAGTTTCCACTACAAGTTCTAAAGTAGTATGCTTATTTTAACCACACCACATCGCTCTTTACGAACATGAAAAAGTCGTTAATAACATTGAAAAAGAAAAACAGTTTCTGAACAGGATAATTTGTGGCAGAATCAGTAAAAATTCCATTTCCGATTTTACAGTAAACTTTCAAATACTTTTTTGAATAAAGTAATTGCCGAATACCACTAAGCAGATTAATGTATCAGGTCTGCACGAAAATACTTTACCAGAACATATGAAATACTGTAAAGTTTTTTTAATGTACCCGAATTAAACAGGTGACACTCTTTCCTTTTAAATCAGCCATAAGAAATAAAACAGCTAAAATTGTTCTAAATCACAAAGAAAAATTTATTTTTCAGTAGTGAATGAGTGTCATCATCACCAAAAAGTGTTTTTCTATGTCATTTTTTCTTAGGATTTTATTTTACTGGAGTTGATATACTCTGATAATCTTGGATATTCAAAAACTCTATTTATATGATCTTGACAATTATTCATGTCTGTGATTCAAGCCACTATTTAGTAAGAAGCTCATTTCTTTACTATCTCTTAATGCAATAGATAAAATAATAGAAAGTAGGCGTTTCACATGGTGAACAAAGCGTTAAAACAAAAAGATATAAGATAAAAATGGGCATGCTACACTTACATCAAATTTTACACTAAATGTGAACATTTGTTGCCACTTGAATATGATAAGAATTGGAGTCGCAATGTTAAAATGAAAAGTTTCAAATTATGATGTATTTTTATTCTCCATTATTGCTTATTAAAATCTATGAAAATAGGAAACATGTTTTGCCTTGTATTAGAACATTAATTTTTTGATCAATCTTTAAAATTCTTTTTTTTTGAAACTAATACTCTAATCATTTTTTGAAGGGTTTTTTTTTTTTTTTTGAATTTTTCAAAGAAACGTTTAATGCGTTTCCTTAACAGATTAACATCCTTCCTACTCTGTTAAAAAATATGAAATTTTCTGCTATGTCTTCAGTGACATTTTTAAATGAAAATAGATGAAATTTGCAGACATTGTAACTAAAAAGGAAGTGAGAATTTTCGTTTTCTACATAACTTCATGTGTTCAACACCCAATAATGACATTTTACAAATCTTTGTATTATGATCCTTTTCTTATCCAGGTAAGCTGAATAGCTTAGATATTCCAAACCTTCGCATTTTTTCTTTTCTAAAGTATTCAGTAAAATTTCCTTAAAAAATAAGGAACACAGTTTGATTTCTGACACGAGATTGATTAAGAAAGAACCAGACAATTCAATTTCAAATGAATATTAATTATTTCAACTAACTAATACAGAAAATATTTACATGAAATCAGCGAGAGTTATGTTGTAGTGGGAGCTTTACAAGTCAGATAACAACCTCAAGACTAAGTGCTCACTTTTGTCTTGTAGTAATGTTATCTGGCTTCCACCCCTAAGGCAGGGAGCTCGATCCTTGCTATCGCCAATCGCTATAAGGTAAACCCTCTTAGGGTGTCCAAAACTTTCTTTCATAATTTATAATAAAGTTACTGTCTCAGAGAACACCTTGTTTGGTAGAACCAGAGCTTGGCATAATAATACTATAGTAACAAAATACATTTATTTTGTGGGAATTCAGTATTCTTATTGAACCTATCGAGTAATCACTGACATGAAGTTAATGGCGATAGAAAATCGTATTATAGTATTGGAACACGCTTTTCCCATCTCATTGAAAACAAAATATGACACAAAGCTAGTCCCGAAGTGAAAAAATATTACATACCACATTTATTATCTTCAAATCATTCAATTTTTGAATTTTCAATGTTTACAATTTTTTGAAAACACAGACCAAGAGACAATAAACTTTATTGGATTTGGATTTTGGATTCGACACAATTTGGCTGGTGTTTACACTCCAGATTGTAAATTTGTGTGCCGAACCTTATCTCTCTAGCTCACTTCATTTTGTGGTAATTGTGCTAACTTCTATTCGAACAGATAGACTTTCACTGAACAGATTTTAATCAAAATTTAATAGAAATCTGAAAATTTAGTGGAAAGAGATCATGCAAAATTTTAAGAAAGTAAAAAAATAATGATATATTCCATTATTTAATTTTTTTCTCTTATACTGTATTCTCTCATTTTACTAGGAAAAAAAGAACAAATTTTGTATTAGAGGGGAAAAAATGTCATACATGTAATTGAATGTTCGCCCATAAGTGAAATGTTACCTCTTGTCTTCAAATAATAGAAAGGAATCACTAGATCGCGTGACTTTATACCAACTGATACAAAAAAGAAATCTCCACGTAACACGAGTGGGCAGTTGACCGTAACGTTGAATGAATATAATCTATTTCTTGGCCTTCACTTTTTAAGATTAGGCAGGGAAAGGCAGAAGAATTAACTACTCAAATTAAATGTTTCGCAAGATTAATGAAAGTGTTGAGGAGCCTAATTTTAGCAAATTCAGATGACAATTCCTTCTTTAAGGAACTATTCAGGTGAGTAAAATGGAATTTGAGCACTGAAAATTTAACACTGAGATAAATGTTACGATTTTTTTTATCTCTAATTGTAAATTCTCACCCAAAACTAATAATGGATTTGTTCTAAAATGATATCATTAAATAATATCTAATTATAAACAGTTGAGTGAAATCACTTTAAAAAACTGTTTACGCATTATTTTAACGAACAGCAGGAAAATACCATGATGAAAGAATTTATTATTGAAAAACTCTAATTATTCAATTAGAGATTAAAATCATGAAATTAAACCTATTTAGTATTTTTTTCTATTGAATTTTTCCATAATTGCAAAGAGAGTTTTTTCTTTGTAGATTTTTCGAATTATTTTCTGATAAGCTACCTTTATGCTTATTTTTTCTAACTCAAGATGCAATAATTATTATTTTCAAAAATTGTTTATTTAAAATTCTATAAAATAATGAAGAATCCAAAATTAAAAATATAATAAGGGCTGAACTTCATATTTTAGCTCCAGGTCATTTAGATAGGTACTAATATATTTCAATCGACATATCTTCTCTGCAAATTTGAAATATATTGGACACTTCGTTTTAATGGCTCAAAACTTTTGAGATGTCTCTATCATTTCTAAAACAGTTCAAGTATCTCAGAATACTGGAGGTCAGAGTTTTTTTGAAAGATAAGAAAGATTCTTTACCCTCACTCTAAATAATTCAATGCAATTCAATAATTCAATGCACGTCCCAGAGACGTCATTGTATGCGATGCGATTAAAGACTGAAATGCGAAAAGATAATTTAGAAATTATTCTCTTCTGTTTATTAATATTGTATTTCATAAAAATAACTATGAAAATGTAATGAAATAATATTGGAAATGAGAAAGAATTTTTGACTCCATCTCTTGAAAATTGAAAGACACATAACTGTTGCAACCAAAACTATTTTAAATGTAAGATGTGTCTCTTAAAAAAAGACATATAATATAATTATCATTTAAAAATACTATACACTATCCCTTGTAAAGAAAAAAAAATGTCCCTTTTTACAACAACATTAAGGACATTGAAGTGTTGCAAAAGTTCTATATTAGATAAAAATAAGGACCTCATCAAGACTGATTATTCTTATTTTTTTATTTAAAAAACAGCACATATCACTAGTAAATAAAGAACTTGATAAAGTATATTGGAAACCAATAATTATCTCAGTTTTTGAATTTCCCATTAAAAATAAAGCCTAAAATTTTGCCATGATATTCAAAATTGCAGCATTCCCATGCAGTATTCCTTGGACTTTTTCTTTTACCATAACATTTTTCCTTGTAAGCTTGAGATTCTTTTCTTTTCATAAATAAAGAACTTTATCCCTTTTTCATTCATGATATGGTTTTTAAAGACCGAATTTGATAAGAAAATAATGGGGCTCATACCATTACTCATCTCTAAACCAAAATATAAACTATAAAAAAAGATAGTAGGGGATACTGCAAATGCATGATAATGAAATACAAGACTGAAAATTTTTACTTTCATCTATGTTTTTCTAAATTCTCTTGTCTTAAGATGAGAAAAAGAAAAAAAAGGATATTCATGAATAATAGTTGAAAAAAATTACTCTAAAAACCAAAAATAACTTTTCTAATAAAATTGTCTTTCTTCTCATTAATTACATTCTACAGTATTTAGATTGAGGTTAAATAAAATGTTTTTTGAACTTTTCTGCAACATATAATTTACGGTATACTACGTAGTAAAAAAAGAGTTTCACACAAAAAAAATAATGTTTATTTTTATTTTATTTTTGTAAAACTTTTTCGTGAAATTAACGGATATAAAATAATAGTTGATTCTTTCTTCAAATTTCATTTATTTTTGACTTTTTCGTATAAAATTTGTCTAATCAATAAATATATATATTTTTTTACCTAAATACAAACAAAAAATGTAAGAAAAGTTTTTATTTGCATTTTAAATTACAATTGAATTTTTAGCTCTCCTTATATTTTTGTAATATTATAAATTATTCATTTCGTCTTAATGTCGTTTTGTAAAAATAATTTAAATCTGTGGTTAATCTACTGGATGCGATAAAGAAGCCAGAATAGTTTTCTTAGATCTGAAATTTATTCGCTCTTATAATTATTCGAAGGGACACTGGCTAGTATATAACGTGAAAGTATTGTAATCATGGAAATGTTCAACCAACACACACTAATCCTTAGATTATAGATTTATCGGATTCTGCTATAGATCTAGAATAAAGATTTATAGCTGCAAATATTTAAGATGAAATGTTTGCTATTATGTTTATAGGCATGTTGAAGAAGTGCAATAAGTTAGATGACTGAATTTTGGTATGTAATTTAACTACTAAAATTGTACATTTGCATCAAACTTTGGTGAAATCGATGAGAAAAAATATATAAACAGGAGAACTTTAATGTTTGAATTCCTAGGAGAGATCCTAAGTGGGAAATGAAATTGTCGGTAGAAGTTTTCGAAGCTACCCGGATTCACTCCTATTTTAGAAATTCAATGATTTGAATAAAATAATTTGTAACCAAAAATTGTAAATTTGAGTCCAATTTTAAAGGAAATCGATTCTAAAGAAGGTGTTTAAAAGATGTTTCTCATTATGTTACAAAGTTGCACCCTATTTTGTTACTAGCCAAAAGAAGAGTGAATAGGTTGCACTGCACATTTGTGTCGTGGGGTTTAAAGGCTTTTTACCTTGCATCCGAATGCAGAGGCATTAAAAATATAACAGCTCAGGGCTATCCAACCTTACTCAGATTTTGAAATTTGATTGCATAGTTAATAGGAAGACTACAATAATCACCAGGTATAAAACTTCCAAACTCTGGGTAAGGTTGGACAATCATGGTTTGATATATTTTTAAAGCCTTTGCAATGGGTGGCAAGGTCAAAGCATTTAAAATCGTGATATAAATGGACATTGAAACCTTACAAATTCCAAACTCTAGGTAAGGTTGGAGTTGTGAGGTTGCAATGTCACTCTTGTTGCCCTGAGTTGTTATACTTTTAATGCCTTTGCAAAGGTCAAAGCATTTAAAAGCACGATACAAACTGGCATTGCTACCTTTTCACTTTTCTTTCGACTGTAAGGAATAGTGAGTGACTTAACGAGAACATTGGGACACAATGAAATAAAAGTACATCCTTTAGACACCTTCTTATTCTTTAAGAAGACCGAGGAAAAGCACTGACATTGATTTCCTTTTTTACATGCGATTCAGGTGATGAAGCTCCATAACAATCGTAATATCCTGAAATTCCTTAACAAACACAATATACTAGAAGTTATGCCACTATTTTTTAAAAGTTAAGTCTTATTATTAAAGTTTTAATTCTTCTAAAATGATAAACATTTCATGAAAATTTTGTTTAGAAAAAGTTTTTAATACTTATAAAAAATAATATTAAATATCGAGCAAAAGCATACTGTATAAGTATGATATCTAAAACATACCATATTTCAAGAAAATAGCAAATCAAGGTTTTTAATATGCTAAAATAGGATCATTTTAAAAAATTATAAGACATATGTTTTGAGGCATCGAAGTAATCTTTTCCTTAAAAATATCGCTCTAGGAACTTAATTCATTGAAAAGAAATTTTGTAATATTTAATGATTGTAATTCTGATATTGTCCAATATATTATATCAACGATATAATAATGAACCCTCATTTTGATTCAGATTTTAACATCACAGTTATTGCTTGATTATATACAAGAAGTAACTTATAACAAATATCTTCAACTTTCTTCACATACTGATACATTATAAATATTTATATTATATTTTTATTCTGTTATAAGTTACATATAGTTCTATAATTAGATAATAGTAATACATAATACGCTAATTAGTGGAGGTTTGTCATTAAAGAGAATAATAAGAAGACGAATACCAAATAAAAAGTTTTTGAGTTGAATTTCTGTCTAGAAATGGTAACACTTGATTCAAGAAGGCACTCAGCGAATTGTCTACTGTGCCTCCACTCAGTTAATCTGAGAAATTTCTCGATTACAGAAAAAATATAAAAAAAACCCTCGAACTCATGTTTGGTGGTCTCCAGTACATCTTCCTTTAATTTCTTAAGGGTTGAAGCTGTGGGAATTGAAACGGAGGGAAAGAATTCAGTTAATGAGAGCTTCAAAATAAGGTGTTTCTGATAAAAGTTAAAATGCAGTTGTCGTTAAGGACTGAAAATCCTTTATCAGAAAATAATTTATGATAACCGCATCTGTTGGGTTCTAAAGTTAGAATAAGGAGATTATTCCCCCAATTTGAATGATATTTCATGTTTCAATAGCAAGAGAGTTATAGGGAAATGCCTTCTCTCTTTCACATTTATCTCTCTCCCTTTCATATAAAAACCACACTTGCTTTAAACACTGAGATCATCATAGCCCCTTGAATTCAGTTTTAACATACTAATAGTATGAATTTTTGTTTCTTGAATGCAGTATTCCTTTAGGACCCTTATTATTTTTTAGTTAGGGTAAATACTTTAATATTTTATGGTCACAGTTTAGTTAGGGTTAACTCATTCTTCTATGGTCAAAGCTATTATTTATTTAGAGTGAATAGCGTATTCTTTTCTGATCATACTTATTTTATTTAGGATAAATATATTAATCTTTTACGGTCATGATTAGTTTTAATTAGGGTAAATACATTAATCTTTTGTGGTCATCATTATTCTAAAATACTAATGATATAAACTATTTTTTCTTGAATACAGTATTCATTTATGGTCCAAATCAATTTTAATTAGGTAAATACATTAATATTCAATGGTCACAGTTTATTTTTAATAAGGGTGATTTCTTTTATTTCCATAACTATTATTTACTTAGAGTGAATAAGTTATTCTTTTGTGTTCATCCCGTCAGAAGGCGCGCACTTAATAGTGACGAAAGAGATGGCTTGGGGTACTGAGTTCCCCCAATCCATTTTATCTAAAATTTTCCATAAATTAGAAGAATAAACACATGTGAACTATAAATATTAAAAGTGCATTAATTCTCTAAGAAAATAAACTTCTTAAATTCAGAAAACTGTTTTAATATTTAAGAAAATTTTACATTAAAAAATTACATACTTTCTTTAAGAATTTTAATTCTGCATACACTTATGGCAAACATACGAAGTATGATTTTTACATGTAAAATTATCACATTTTATGCAAGAAATGGTAGTTTTACTATCTTTAGATCTTGGACATATAACACATCGTCCTTTGTCTTGTTTCAGCAAGTTTTCATTTTTTGTTGGGATCTCCTGTGATCCATTAGAAGTGATGGTATACATATTTTCACGAAGTGTTTTAGGTAGCATTTTCATATCTCGCCTTATGTTTATGTGTGGCTGAATAAGCGATAATGCCAATTTCTTCAGAATTTTTTTCCTATTTGCATATCCAAGGGAGGTGTCTTTATTGCCATTAGAGCTACTAGGACACTTATGGAGGCGACTTTCCACGCGCAATAGAAAATAACCATTGGCCACCTGTTGGTTTTTCGAGCTGTTGAATCTGATGACATTTCATCAGCAGTGTGACAACATTTCGTCAACAGCAATATAAATGCAAAGAAAGAGCTACAGAACGCAAAATTAGGCTGCTTAGAATGAGAAATTTCGAAGCAATAACAGTCGCGTGGGGAGAGTGAGTTCCCCCATTCCCACTTGAATTCCAAGAAATGATTACTTCAAGCGCAGAAAGAAAAGAAAAGTAAAAATAATACTTCACCTACCAAGGGGACTGTCAGATAGGAAGGTACTGAATGGGCGATTAATTACAGATAAATATTTACCCTGCGACAGGTGTTCGGATAAGAATGGGGTGACTGTGTGCCCCGCGCGATCCCTCTCAGGTCATACTTATTTTTAGTTAGGATACATATATTAATCTTTTATGGTCATGATTAGTTTTAATTAGGATAAATTCATTAATCTTTTGTGATTATAACTATTTTAGCTAGGGTAAATTCATTATTCTTTTATGATCATAAGTATTATTTAGAGCCAGCGTCCTGGCAAAAAGATAGAGTGTATTCCCAGTGACCTGAGAGTCCTGGTTCTACCATGGTTGTTATTCTGTGTTCAATCTGTGAGTAGTGAGAATGTGCCCTACCCCCCCTGTAAAAAGGGTTGTGAAAACGAATGTAAAGCATGAACTAGCTAAGTCGTACTCTTGGCCCTAGTTGACAAGACTGGAAAAAAACAACCAGGAATCCTAAATTAGGTTTAAATCACTGACAACTTTCTGTCAGAGGGCTTGTAAAGTGCAAGAAGCAACAGCAACGACAGTATTATTTAGTTATGGGGTAGACATTATTATTTTAGGGTCACAATTCTTTTTATTTAAGATGAATATCTTATTCTTTCATATTCATAATTATTTTTAGCCACGGTAAATACAATTATATTTTATGGTCACAATTATTGTTTTTGTCAGGATGCCATTATTCCTTTATGGTCATACTTATTCTTTAGATTGATTGAATTATAAAATGATATTAGCTAATATGAAAATTTGTTCAGAAAAAGTAAGACTGGACATAATTTATAATTAATTACCATTAATCATCATTTACAATTAATTGCAGGGTCTAAGAAAATTTGAAAATAATTTTGTAGTAAATCATTTGAAAAGATGTTGCCTTTAATACATATTTTGCTTGATTCATATTTCTTTCTTACAAAGAGAATTTTCAATCACTCTGGAAGAATATCTCTGAATATCTTTAAAGAAATCAAAAATAACAAATACAAATCTAAACTTAAAGAAATGTCACAGAAACTCCCTTCTGGATATCGAAATAAAAAAAAAAAAATTCAAAAATTCAAATTTAGAAGAAAAAAGCCTTACTTGTTTCATAAAGTTCCCTAGTGATCATCATGGTGTTTTATTTCACCTTGCATCTCAAAAGTCCTTTTTTTTCTTACAAAAGGTAAAGTTTCAGCTGTCAGAGTGGAATGTGATTCCCTATTGCTTGTGGTTCAGAAACATGAGTGGGAAAATTCGGTGCGTAAAGTGTTTTTGTTGTTCTTGCTTCGCATTCAGAAGCGTATGAAGTATTTCTTTCTGTTATCTAAGAAATTTCGCCTTGTAAAAATATTTTGAAATGATCATCAATCTAGAATTTTATAGAACAAAACTTATTTTTTTCTTGAAATAAAAGTCATATAGAATGCTGCGTTTGCTTTGCAAATAAAAATATTTTTTTTTTTTTGAAATTTAAAGCAGAAAAATGGTTATCATATTTTAAATAAAATGGCTACAATGATTAATTTTTTATTCATTTTTATGCACTACAGAAATTCCTTTCAATAATTATTCCATAATTGCTTATGATTTAAAAAGTGGTGTGTTTTATTAGGCGTTAATATAAATTCTTATACATTTAAAATAATTCTTAAAAATCATAGGCAAGAAAAGTAATCTACGGAATATTTAATGATTCCATCAATGTATCTTAGGCGCCTTGAGTTTGACAATGTAAAATGCCCTCAGGTATATATGGATCGGAAGTGTACGGATGGAATTACGGATTCAGATAATTATGGTACATAATTCTTTTATTTGACCTGATATTTTGAAGTTCTGTCTCTCTCTCACACACATAATAGGCATGTTTTGTTAAAATGAATGAAATGCATTGTTTGAACAGGAACACAAAATAACAGTCGTCTGAAGTTTATATATTAGTGCTTTTACTAAGAGATTCTTATTAGGATGCTTTGACACGTGTTTATTTGGGTAAGGGAGTCCTAGATATATTTGGAAATTATACCGCGTATAAAAAGATTTAATCCCTTCATTGAAGCGTGAGAACTAAAGCGTCAGCAATTTTTTACATTACGTTATCAATGTACGTTATCAATGTTACGTTATAAAATAAATGAAAAAGAAATATTTATTTATACCAGGAAGTAAGAGAAAAGTTTATATGTGTGTATGTGTATACCTCAAATTATTGTGTTTTGTGTTTATCATAAAATATAAATTCATTCGATTCTTAATCAATTGAATATTAAAAAAATTAATTCTTTTAAATAAAGTTCTGCCCGATGGATTAAAAAAGAGAAACTTTTCACAACATATTTCAACATTTAAAAAAATAGCACAGTATATTTTTTGCTATCAATAACGTAATTAGCATTATTTTATATTATTTTTATATTTCACGATACAATATAATTCACTTACATCCTTATTCTGATAAAAATTGGTTTATTTTGATAATTTTGCAAAAATACATACTGAAAGCTTAATAGCTTAATGCACACAAGGTTTCAAGATCAAAAGGAATTTAATTGCTCAATTTTATTATTTAAACGGATTATATGTAATCTTATTTTCACATAATCATGAATATACAAATAATAAAATATGTGAAATAGAATTGAATGAGCTAAACTATAATTTTAATTTTTTCAGATTTCCTTTTTACTGCAGTCTTATTTCAAATACATCGTCCTATTTAGAATTACCCCTCAGTTTCGTCTTATTCAATTCTTTCTTAAAGAAAGTGTTTTTTCATATTTCAGTAGATTTAAAGAAACCTAAGAATTGTTTTGGATTAAGTAAAATGACTTGATATTTGAAATCGTTTTTTAAAGTGGTACTACATTATAAAGTTGGATTAGTGGACATATTCTTAGAGCATGAATTTCAAAGATTCATTAATTGGAACGAACCCAATTCTAATAAAACTCATACATTTGAGCTGTTAAATAAATAAAAAAACGAAGCAAATTCCTGCGATTGTTTTTTTGCTTGTACTCCTGCCATATTAATAAGATCTGCCATGTAGATTAATGTTTCAAATAATGTTGCTTCTGAGCTCCTCATAATTTTCGAATTCGAGAGAAAGTGTGGGGAGCGACGGAAACTCTCCTAAATACCGGAAATAATAAAGGTATTATGTGGATTATGTTATTTCTTGGAATGATATTATCATTCAGAAATGTGTTTTTGTAAGGGAACCACATATAAAGGATTCCCGTATAAATTGGGAGTCCTTGAATGGCAGAATTGGGATGTTTTGTATCATTATTCCTTGAGCGAATATAATTATAGATAAAGTTCAAGAACTTCAAATAATTTTGTTTTCATGAATAAATAATTATCTCAAATGCTTGCAATCTAAATATCTACAATCTTAGATTACAGAACTTCTTCTAAATTCCTCTATAGAAATTCTTTTTTCTACAAGGGAAAAAGTAATATTTTTGCTAAAAAAATTATTCAAATTTTATCTCTTTCTTAAGTGTACAAACAACTTATTATTTATAAAATATTTCTTTACTTATTTTATTGATAATGAATCTGTTGTCAGTATGATGATTTCAGGTTTTATGGATAGATACTATCTTTGTACATAATTTAAACGGATATTTCAACAGGAATCTTTATGATATGAAATCACCAGTGAGTAGTTCTGAAAATATTTTCCCTTATATTTCAATGTTGATTATAATATTCACAATACGTGTGAAGTATATTTGTAATTTGATTTCTATATAAAAGGATGTCCAAAAATTAAGTCAAGATTTGTATTTGCAACCCTTCGTGGTGTAAAGTGTTGATATCCCTATTAAAAATCTTTGACGGCTAATAATTTAGAGTTGGTAAAATGGAACATTACATAGTAGAACAAAATGTTTTTATTATTAATCGATATTTCAAAAATAAAGAAAGTATGGAGGCCATAGTTCAAAAACTTGATAATTGGTCACCCATATCATGTGATGTAACGCCATTGGATTTCTTTTTATGGGGTTATTTGATGTCAAAGGCCTTTGCTTACAAACCCACAATGACACATATATTGAAGGAGATGATTCAACGCTTCGTCAACACAATTCAGGCACGTTTATACAACATAGTGATGAGAAATTTCGCATTTGAGCGAAATTTCCTGCTTGAATTTTCAAAATTCATTTCAGACTGCGCATGTGCCAGCAAAGCCGTGAAGGCTGTTTTCCCCATATGTTATTCCATACATAGCCCTATCCTTTCCTTTAAACTGTTATGCTTTTATGATTCAATAAATGTAGAACATTTTAAAGGAAATAAAAATATTTTTTATAGAATTCAAACGTTGCTTTAACTGGTTTTCTATCGTGTAAGGCTACATTTTTACTAACCTCAAAACATCTGTTATGAAATATATTTTTAATAGATATTGACATTTTACTGCACGAATGGTGGTAAATTGGGATCTTGCGTTAATTATGAAATACACTTTATTATGAAATGGAAGATTTTGTTGCAAATAAAATACAATTTGTTTGCTAATCTTGCTTCAGTTTTTGAGTTTTATATAACCTATGACTAGATGATTATATTTTAAACCTTACATCAAAAAGAAAATTTCCATTCATTTTCATTCCTCCTCTGGAAGCTTGCAGACAGAAAAAGGGCATCGGGACATAAAGAAATTAAATTATTAGAGTTCCAGAAACAAAATTCGTATTTATTCCATGCAAGCATTTTGTTTAAGCATACTGGAGTTCAAATTTTATCTAAAATTTAGATAAATTATCCCACTTTTTCGTCATCTATTTGATTCCTGTAAAACAATTATCCAGCATCTTTATTTAAACATATCATTTTATATTCCGATGTTAAAGAATTATGAAAGAGTTTCTCTTGAAATCTGGATAAGGGTAATAGAATCGACATCAATACGGAAACTCCAACCTAACTGATCAATGATTTATTTGGGACAAACACAATCTAATTAATTATTTGAAAGGAATTTTCCTGTGTAATGTGATAATTCAATATAATTCTCGCGAGGTCAGAGCCTTCCGATTGGTCAATCACACAATTTTTCTATCGTTACGCCAGAAATGGAAATATTATAACTAATCGGAACAGATTACTTTCAAATAAAATATTTGTTAAAAATGTAGACAGATTTGCTTTGAAGAAAGTGTAAAAGTTGAAGAAAAGCCTGTTTATAAAAGTGCATTTCATTTATAATACAGTTATTTATATCAAAATTGAAGCTAAAATCATGCTTCGTTTAGTTAAAATTTGTACAGTAATGACTCTCTGAGTATCTTTACTTGTTACTTTATTCATTGCAAAAGAATAAATGCAAGAGAGAAAAGAAAGTGATAATTACTTTATTCATTTTCCATATTCTTCTATAAAATGACTTGTTTTTATACGTTTGTCTTAGTTTGAATAGTTATAACACCATTGACTGGAACCTAAGATAGGGGATAAAAATCTTACATTCCGATACCTGTTATCGCTTCTCTGGCGAATATAACAATGCTATGTAGTCGATTAACTTTCATTCCATTGGGTATATCTTCTTCGCAAGATATCATGATGTGATCATTGATGATCATTAGGAGCTAGTTACCATTCCCACCTTTTTGTTGTAGCGACAACGGTCATTTAACTATTCCAGATTATTGGGCAAGTCAGAGCAATTTTGCATATGATTACAACTTAATTTACAGAAATTACTTTTGGAGGTGCCCCATAATAAAATAGTGTACTTTCAAAATCTGGATGAAAATTATAAGATGAGGAAGAATTATAAGATGAGGAGAAGAAAAGGACAATTCACGAGTAAAAATTTATGAAATCAAAATTTGCCACCAATTACATGGTTTCAGTACAAATCATACATATTGTTAATATTCTACAAGAACAGTTACTTTTGTCTATATACTTGGCGAGCAACAAACTTTCTGTAGAAAAAAGCAATAATCTTACGACAAGCGCTGATTTATTTTGTATATTTTCTCGATAATTCACGCATCCCAGTAGAATCTGAGGAGAACATATTTCCGTACTACACTCCAGAAACCCGTCATAATCTCAGTTCCTGAAATATCTCAACAACAAAAAAGAGAAGGAAACCAAGAATATCTACTTCGAATTCATCTTTGTCAGAATTGGTTTTTTTCCCTTCCTTCTGTTTTCAATCCTAGTTTTTTTATCACTGTATTTTCTTATCTATCCCAAGAGCATTATTTTTCTTACCACAAGAAAAAACTTCTTCGCTCACTCATGATATGATTTTGAAGACTGAATATGATCAAAAATAAGAGATGATATTATTAGTCCCCCTTCCCAGATGTATCCGTTGATGGAGGAAAAAACCACTGCGTGACTAGGGAGGGAGCATGGGATTCTACTAATGCGTGTTAATGACAGGGGCACAAAAAAGTCGGTGGTTTTTCTCTCTCCCTCCCCTTTTCAACCCCTCCCTTGCGATGAATGAATGGGAGAGGGATTTTCGTGGGTAATAGAGCTCAAAGAAGTTACTCTAATAACCAAAAATTATACTCTTTTTTAGGAGTAGCTTACCCCTAGTCATCCGCAATCTAAGCTGCTTAGATTCAAGCTTAGATTTTCTTATATTAAAGTATTCGAAGCAATTTTTTCATTGTTAAATATATGGGTATCATCGAGTTTAAAGCAGAATTGAAAATATATATTTTTTGTCGTTTATACATATTTTGTCATTGGATTTATTTACTTTCAATGTTTGGCATCGATAAATCTTTTTTTTTTGTCATGCTGACAGGACGGATTAAAAGAAATAATCTATCAATTCATTTATTTTTCATGTAAATCATTAAAAAAAAATTCTAAATTCGTTGATTGTTGAGAAAACATACATTAATATTCCCATATATTAACGTTAAAAGATGAAAATAACAGTTTTCATACATCAATCATTTTTTTGAGTATCTGTATTACATGAAAACGATTTTTATTCGTAATTTCTCAAATAAAAATTTAATATCATTCCCAAAAATGTGAATTATTTTTAAAACTGCTCAAATATTAAAAATAAAATTTGTTTTTTAAAATCAATGAGAATTTTCAAGAGAGTTTCGACAACAATTGATTTTTTAGAATTCTTGCATCAGCTGGCTATGAAGTTTTTGATGCCGCAACACAAATTTGGAAACTGTCTATTTTTTGACAACAAATTTTAAAAACCTTGCTCTTTTATTCACGAGTTAGGATGTTTTTAATTCGCCGAAATAGGAGTAAGAGAAAAGCTGAACGGAGGAAAGTTTTACACTTAATAATAAAATGCAATCGGATTATTCGCGGACTGAATTAAAATAATATTGTCAATTACGACACGATACTCATATACACGGGAAAAAATGAACAAAATAGTATCTAATAAGGCAAAACTCAAGTTCAAAGAATGATAAAAAATTCTGGACATGGCCTCATTCTTCCGCGTCTCTTCCTTTAATGAGATAGAATCGTCGAAAAGGGCTGCCTCATACTGCTGAAACGAAGAGTAACTGGCTTTATTGTGCTGTGTAGCAAACCTTAAGTTGCAATTCACAAGATATATTTACAGGACAATTCATTCTTCTTTAGTTCATAAAATTCAAAGGAATAAATGCTGTAAAATCGTACATATTTAATTAACTTGATAATGAAGAGTCGCAAAAGGAATACAAGATTTTAGTTTATGTATAAATTATCTAGAAAAATAATGACTATCATGGTATGTATGGATAACATTATATATGTTAGGAAGTATTAAAAAATTATAAATAGTTCAAACACAAATTTATTTTATGAAGACCAAAGGGATTCTGTAGAATATGAGTTACAGAATTTATAAAATTTACTTTGTATGACAGTTGTCTTTGGCAATCAACTAATTCGCTGGGAATGTTCCCCTTACTTCATTCTGTCGAGTCTTTTCGATATATTTTCTTGGTTGAAATTCCACCAAATTTTTAAGCTTTGAAGTCATGTTATTTTACTGTCTTGCATACACTATCATCCTCTAATATCATAAATATATGATGTTAAAGTAAAACTTAAATATATTAAAATATATAATATGTTAACAGTATTCGTGGAATAGTTACTTTCACTTTTTGTTTGTCCGTTAAACTATACAGATATTAAATATATATTTTTTGTTTACTTTTCAAGAATGGGATAAAAAAAAGGTATTTTATACTTGATTAAACAATGAGAACGACTTCAGTTTTAGGGGCATAGTATAATTTAAAAAAATAATTTTAAAAATTGATAAAATTATAGAAAAATAAGCACAGTTATTAATTTCTATTATTAAAATAAGAAATTTTAAATATTGGAACTGTGTAAATGTTTAAGAGTTGTAATTGTTTGGAAATTATTGCGAGAAAACCATAAATTTCAGTTTAGCTTCTATTAAATAACATTTCAAAATAGTTCCTCTGATATACTCATTTCAAGATGTATATGATAAATTTATAGCTGTAGGTGAAACCATCTGGCCTTTAGAACACTGACACGCACATGCACACGCACTCAACAAACTTACACACTCTCTCATACACACACACACACACACACACGCTTGCCCATGCATACACATGCACCTTTATTATTAATAAAGACTAACACTCAATCTCGGAATAAAAATTCTAATCAAAACTGATTCCAGTGACAATCTCCAACCAAGATTTTATCTGCGTGAAAACTTTAAGATCATTAGAAATTTATGCCAATAAATAGAGCAATCTGAATCTTCAGCTACTAAAATTCGAAACATTTACTATTAAAAATGGATATGTCGGTATTTGATGATATTCTTGGTCAGATTAAGATTATTAAAATATTCTTTTTTTCTTAAACTTACATTTCTAATTTATATTTGTTCTTCCTTTCTATATGAGTTTGGGCCGTGGTGGCTTGGATTCGGAACCAGGGGGTTGCTGGTTTGTGATTCTAATCCACCAAAGAACCGCCTTGTAAGCCGGTCTGTTGACCGTTAAATATGTCGGGGCCAAACGTCATCCTGCTGGTGTGGTGTGAAAGTTTGGAGAGGAGGTGCCAGCTCAGGTGTGGTCCTCACCATCTGACCGAGCTTCAAAATTACAAGGTCTGTCCTAAAATAGCTCTAGTGTCCCTTCGAAAACGGGACGTTAATTAAATTAAATCTATATAAGTTTAGTACACAGAAGTTCCGATTTCATTTAACTGTTCTAATATTATGTTTTTATTCCCTTTATTCGTCTTTAAATTTGATCCTGAGGGTTCAGAACATTATTCAGTAAGTTATTGAGCTATTTAAATAACTAGCAAATTTTCTTGATTCTTGATTTCTTTTCCAAATTTTCTTGAAGATACTTTTTGCAATTAGGGATTTTCAAAATATATATATATTTTTTTTAATTCACAAATATATCTTTTTTTTTTGTAAAGATAAATGGTTAAACAATTTTTTTTTAAATCTACGAGTTCCCTGCCTTTTCTGTAATGCACTGCAAATATATATCAAAATTGCAATGCTTTATTAAATATAAATCTTCATCAAATTTTACCTACCATTCTCTTTTGCTCCCTTGAAGCTTTTAAACTGAAATTTCACTAAAATTATTCTTCTTTTAGATTTTTCCTTATTTATTTCTTTTATTTCTCGCAGTTAAAATTCAAAGAAAATTTGCAAATTTCTGTATAACTCACAACAACAAAATTTATTCCTTCGTCTTTATTTTTTTTTTCCTCTTGTATCCAATTCCAATTTTAGTAACCAGTATATGCAAAACATGCAACGCAAAGAATAAGAATGCTTGAAAACTGAATTTTCAGAACCTACTGAAAATTTAAAGTATTAGGAGAAAAAGAAGAATGAAATTTAAATTTAGAGAATCGTGTGCAAGTTGTGTTTGTTTTCAGAGTATTATTCCAAGAAATCATGACTGAATTTTTTTTTCACCTTGCTATTCAAGTTTCCTTTGTTTTCCCACAAATGGTGCAGTTTTAGTTCTTGGAATGGAATATATTTCTTTGTTACTTTCTAAACATAAACACGAACAAGAATATAAGTTATAAAAGAACTTTTTATGTTTCTGATTTTTCATGATAATAGTATTTTGTATATTGCTAAAAATTATCTATACTACAATAAAAAAGTGGAAATATCTTAACATATATTTATTTTTACAAAGCAAGTATTGAAACAATGATATAGATTAAGCGAGTAAGTGCATTTAATTTTGACGAAAAGAAGTTAGATTTATTTAACTTGAAATTATGTTTAAACTATTTAACCCATAACTCGAGACAATAATCAAAATTACTTTAAAGTTGCTCTTTGACTTTGGTTTTCTTGCTCTTTTTTAATCATGTGAAAACATGTTGTATTTTTGGTTTGATATTTCTGAAGCATGGAAAAGCGTAGTCAACAAATTGCTGAAGCCTGATAATGCGTAGACAAAATGGCAATTTATGGAATTTGAGGCATCTACTTTTGACTGTTAGGGTTATTAGGATTTTATGCAGAAGATGGTCACATTAATGATTTACTGCCAACTAAAATTACAACTGGATTTCTAAATTATTCATTCTTTGAATTCTTACGAATAGTATTAATTAATTGAAGTCATCAGCCAGTTTAAACGGGTTTAAAATAACCATAAGACTATCCGATTACGCACGCGCCGATATTTAGAAAAACGATGGGATTTTTTCATCTCAAAATCGGTCGCACTCCAAAACTTTGCCAGCTAGAAAATTTAGAAATGAGATGTTAAAAATAATTGTAATTATATAAAGAGAAAAGGAAAAAGAAGCCTCACAACTTTTTCAAATCAGTTTAAACTGGTTTATTACTAATATTAATTAAGACGAGTAATGACAAAAATAATAATCTTCTTACATGATAACTTGAAAGTTGCGATCATAGATTTAATTTTTAATTTTTTTTGTCCTTGAATATAATTATCTTCTCAATAACATTAAGCGGTATGCACTATGTTCTTTCAGCAGTATGTTGGCAATATTCTAAGTATAGGCATGGGCTTAAACGGATTTATCACCTATGGAAGTTTTAATTGCTGTTTGTGGAATCATTAACTCCATGTCTTTGAAACTGCTTTTAATTTGGATAATTCAAAAAAATGAAGAAATATTCTTAAAATTATATTTTAAAATATTGCATTCTTTAGTTTTGTTTATTAAATTCTAACAGTTATTAATATTAGTTTAATTCCGTAATATCAAAATGAAATAAATACTCTTAAAAATATTAAAAGGTTAATTTGCATGATGTATTCAAAATAAATTACAATACTGTTTAGCAGAGGAAAATAAGTAAACCTCAATGCAGTCTTTTTTTTTTTATTTGAAGAAATTCGTGTTCCTAGTTACGGGATAATCAAAAGATAAATATGAACCAGAAGCTGAATGGTTTTATTCAAAATATAATCTTTACCAGGAAAACAATAAACTATTAACATTTAAACGTAACCTAATATTACTAACTTTTATTATAGACTTATGATTATATTCAAAAACTCTCAAAATAGAAATATAGCAGAAATTAGTGTATGTTCCAAAGTTTTGAAATATCTATATCGGTATCACCTTTTATACAACGTTTCAAAATCTAAAATTGAAAATGACACGGATATCCCATGTTGAGTCGACAGAAATATTTAATATCTATATGTATAAAAACCGCTGGCGTATGGGTATAAAAATTGATTTCAATACTTAATGTCAAATGGTTATTAGAAGTTGCAAACTTGAAACTAAAAGAAGTATGTAATATGGTTATTTAAATTTTAATTGGGGTAGTGGAAATTTCAATTTGATTTTACCAATAAGCAAATATTTGGAATCCTAATTTATGTTTTCTTTACTCATGGAAAATCAATTTTGTGTTTCAGTAACTTGACACTACCAACTTTTTTTTCTCGTTTGAAATCTTAGATCTAAAGCCAATTTTAAATACTTATTATTTAAATGAACAGTATATACTAAATTCTAATATCATATTTGATTTTTTAAAAGTAAAAGATACTTTAAAATGCTTTTGGAATATGACCCTAATTATATTTTGCTACTTTTGCAATATCCATATCATAAATTTGATCTTAAACAGTAGCAAAAAATCAGACTTTTGATTACTATTGAGATACTATAGTACAAAAAAAAATGTGTTTTGTATGTTTATGTTTTCCAACAAATGCGTGAAAAATAACCATGCATTACGTTATTTGATATTTCTTGGCAAAAAAGCTCTACTTTTCAAATATTTATTTAAAAATAATAAATTATGTATAGCAAATTTATAATAGGTAGGAAAAATTATATTTGGGAATACAAAAAAATGAAGAAACTTTTTTTTTTTTTTGCTACAGAATCATTAAGTTTATCATTTTCTTTTTCAAACGGTTTTAAGCATTTTTCTAGAACATGTACAATTTATTTAAAAACGCTTTTTGCATTAGAAATATTAAAAAGCATAAATTAATCTGATTTTAACTACTGGGTTCTATACTCATGTTTCTAATTAGAAGTGAATTATAAGTCAAAGAAAAAGAACAGAATCATCAATTTTTCAGCATTAAATAGTGTTGGTTAATTTTTTGAAATTAGATGTATTATCATATTATTCAATTGGATAACAGGAAATATATACTTATAATAAAGTTCAATATATAATATGTGTGTGATTGTGTTTGCCACTTTACAAGCCAAACCGTTGGACCTACAGTTACCAAATTTGGTGCGTGTATACTTTGGGAGTACAGAATGTTCTTCTCTGAGCGATTTTTTCTAATTTTTAATTAGAATTTGAATTAATTAAAAGCTAAGCGAAATGTATTCTACATCATTCGTTCAGAATTTCAACATTGACTTGTCGTGGTATCTTTCATAGGGATTTCTTTTAATTCGATAACCATAATATATATGTTTGTAAAGCAAATAATGATTTAAAAATTCTGTTGAATATACTTTTATTTCCCTTTTTTACTTCTTTTTCTAAAATATTCCTTTTTTCTCTTTTTAGGATTTCCCTTTTTATCTTTCAGATCATTGAATTGTACATCATAATTGTTCGATTGCAATCTCTATAAGAGTAAATTAAAGTTAACAAAAAGTTTAAAAATAAATTGAGCTCTTAAAAATCCCAGTAGTTTCGCAGGGTCATTTATCTTATTATGTTTTAAAACAAATTAAAAGAAAATACACAGTTGATTTTGAAAGTTTATAGTTTTTAATAAGATAAAAAGTCAAATTTTTGAAAAATCTGAAATTTCAAATTGAGTGTTGAATTGAATGTATCGAATGTATCTTTATTATTAACAATTTTTACTTCCTCAAATATAATAATTCAAATGTATACAAAGTAAAATTATTTTAAATGTTAAACATTAAAAAAAGCAATTTAAAGTCGTCACCATGTGCGTAATAGACTGAAGAACAAAAAAGATACTTTTCATTTACAGCAATAAAATAATAAACTTGACTCCAGTTCCAAAGCCAATTTAAAAATCAATTTTCTCCCCTAAGCTGAATCCCGAACTTATGCAAGTCTCTTTTCACAACCAATCTTGTAAACTTTTATAAGCGAATCTCTTACCTTCCCTATCTTATTACTTTTCTCCCATTTTCTGTCAACCCGTAATTTAGACGTTACCGATATCTGATGAAAGGCATCTCACAGAAGACGCCATAGAAAGGAATCATAATCGAAAAGTCTATACGAATCTTGAATTTACGATGTCTTTATCGTTCTAGAAATGCCTAACTCCATCTTTGATTTCATTTAAGATGCTGGTGAATGAAAGAAAAAGAAGATATCTATCACTACATGGCAGTAAAAAAGGAGTCCGAAGAACGAATAGAAAACACAAGGCAAGAAGGGAAATAACTATAGGAGGATCTAATAGTCTTAGCGTTAGATAATATGGTGGCGCGTGTCAACTGGAGACAAAATGATATGAAGTGAATCTGTCCGTTCTCTTTTTTATTCATAGTAGAGAATCTCATGCATTAATAATCTATATATATATATATATATCATTGGTACTTGGATATAAATAATTAGAAAACATTTAAGTTAATTGTTTAATATGAATGCGATACATTAACTTATTTATCTCTTTGATATAATTAATTTTAAAAATAAAATATTTAAAATTTGTTCTATTTAATTGTAAAGTTTTCTAAAGCAATAATAATAATAACAATAATGTAACGTTCATCTGTCTTATTCACGAGTAGTGGCATTTTCCCAGAGCTACCACCAACTGTAAACATGCCCACCATTGTTAAACGCAGCAAGCTTTCGAGATAGTGAATCTCCTTCGTCGGTTGCTAGCATCTGGTCACTACACCGCACTTGAAATTCATTGTGGAGATGAAACTTGTTACTTCTTCAAAGGAAATGCGTCCAACAGCTGATTGCCGGCAGTCCCTTTGTGAATGCATATCATTAACACGCGTTCCAGCGTGGTCTATTGCTATGACGTGTCATTGATGATCAAACCTTGGACACAAATAAGTGAAATTTTGGCTCGGTGACTGACCGATGGAAGCTGAAATGTGTGAATGGAAATTGAGGAGGTGGACTTTGGACAACGATAGTGCCACTTGGTTTTTCTAAATAGAGAGAGATACTTTTGGATTCTGGACTACGATTTTGAGACTCCACCCTGAAAGTGGTTATGGCTAACACTCTGTTAGCGTCTTGTGGTGTTTTTCTTGGAGTTAATGGAGGGCTCTTTCCCTTAACTGTTTTCACGATACACCTTCAACCTACAGATGTTTTGTAACTAACGAATATTTAACCTATATGATAGCAAATGTTTTTTCGATAAATACATACGGCTGTAATTAAAACATTTGTCTGGAATTCCACTCTTTTATATGATCGGTAGCAAATCAAATCATTGCAATAATAAGCTCTAGGATATTACAATTATTGAAACACTTCAAATGCAATAGTTGTTCTTCATAATGAGGGGCTAATTTGAGTAACTGGACTTAATTTCCCTTCTTCAATATTAAGATAGTTACAGCCAAGTTAAAATTTCCACCCCCCCACACTTCCTTTGAACTAAATAGAACACCTGCTAACTTATCTTAATTTTTTACATTTCTAACAAAATATTACAAGACAGTTAAATTCGAAATAAAAGTACTCTAATCATCCTTTTCATAGATAACATAGATAAAACGCTATACACATATATAGGTGGTTTTGGAAACTAAGGACCATGATTGTTAAAGGACTGAATGAATTTTCCAAATTCTTATCATGACAGCCATTGCAATACATAGTTTTTCTGTAGAGATCTACATAATGAAGAAAAAATGGATTTAAAAAGTGGATTATTAATTGATTTAAAGATATGAGTCGTTGAATTTAAGTACTATCTGTGAATAAAAAATATCAGTACAAAATTAAAGCAGTCCAAAATGAAGCTATGAAAGTCTCATAGAAAGTTTATTTTGCCTTCTTTCAATGCTCTATTGCATCAACATTTTCGTCTACTAATTTATCTTAAATAATAATTAAAAAACTCCGTCTTCCTCATATTATAGGGGGAAAAAATGTGTGCGTGGTCGTATTATTTATATGAAGGGGTAATTTAGAGGTTAAGTAGCCTTTTTAATAAAAACATGATGCAACTCATCAAGATAACATTGAGTAATATTTACCCAAGTGAAGAAGAATTCGCTGGAGCATTCAATAATATCGGGCCTTCGAGACACGCTTGCATGTAAAATGCAGGACATTTTATGGTCTCTTGTTTTTGATGAAGATAAATAAGCGGATATGATAGAAATTAAACTTAAAATTTTTGGAAAAAATTTGGCAAAACTTTTCGGAAGCTCATAAAAAAAAACTCAACCCGTTAATGGACACTGAAACGAACAAATGTTTTCAAGATCAAATTAGGAGGAAAGAATCGAGGAGATAAAAAGAACAAATCTTTTCAA
The DNA here is from genome assembly GCA_026543055.1 of Argiope trifasciata. Lineage (NCBI taxonomy): Eukaryota > Metazoa > Arthropoda > Arachnida > Araneae > Araneidae > Argiope > Argiope trifasciata. The sequence goes on from JAPMOQ010059770.1 coordinate 1,655,895, forward strand.
GGACTCAATTTTAAACGAGTAGTAACGGTCGCTAGTTCACAATGGTCTTTGTTGAAATGCGTAAATATAATAAATTTGTACTTCTTCTTGGGTTTTTAATCAGTTCTTGTTTTCAAAATAAAATAAAATAATCATTTATGCCAATGATTCTGACCGAATGTTGAACTGTTGGGAATACTCAAAGCAAACATTATTCACAAGCCTTATTCATGTAGGAGCATTTACTCCTATAACCATTCAATAATTGCCGTATCCGAGTCTGGACTGAAAAAATTGTGACAATGTTTTGTTTCTGAAATGAAAATTGATTTCTGCAATTGAAGAAGTGCCATGTAGAACCATAAACGAAGATGTGATAGCTAAATCTGATTCCTGAGTACTTAATGGAGTATTTTAGACAAAATAATCAGTAATAGGATAGACATCCTTTCTCTAAATGGATAGCTTTTTAAAGAAGAACATTTTAACATTTTAAATTTAGCACGAAATAGCTTGTATATTTTCAGTTCCATATCTATTGAGCAGTTTGAATTTGACTTCTTGTATTTGAAATAATTACATTTTGTGTTAGATAATGTATGAAATCTAAAATAAAAGCAATTAGAATTGAAAATGATTATAGTTATTGTTGCTATTTTTTAATTTTAGAAAAATAATTTTTTATCTCACTAGTAGTTTCCTAAAGCACCACATAAAAATGGCATATTTACGAGAAATTTATTTTAAAAATTGCTTTGTTACTCATTATTTCAATATTTATCTCATAATGAAACTTCCCTGAATTTTTCATTATTTATGCGCATTTAAAATTTTTGAGGAGAATTTTTCATTTAAAATTTCAGTTTCAGTTAAATTCAGTTTCGTATCAGTTTTATAAGATCATTTTTGATTTAATTGCGTAATCAAATGGATTTTATTTTTAGCATTAAACGTACTAAAATAGCATGATTCATATAGAAAAATAAATAAAAATATTTTAACATATATTTTCTAGTTCTTATATTGAAATTGGTTTCTCTTATCACATAAATCTTTTATAACATTTTATTGTAAAAACTATGTTATACAATAATTACACATCAGTTAAAATTGTTCAACATCATATAATTATATTTAATATCAAACAGAATACTGTTTAATACCAAACAGAATTGTTCAGCATTTTGAACTAGCTTGGAGACTCAATGTACCTATCGGCTACTGGGAAACATTGCATGCATGGCCTCACCTACTAAATCCCACATTTAGTACTGTTTTGAAAGTTAATTTTATTACTTGCGCTAAAGACAAAATTTAATGTTTATTCATGATAAATAAGTTCCCACATTCTCATAATCATAGCAAAAAATGTTTTATTGTAATAACTCATCAAAAGGAATTTATTATGAAGAATCCACAGGGAGATTTTTTTTAAAAAATTAGGATACTTTATGGTAATTGGAAACGAATTATACTGATTTGGTCATTTTCCACAATATGAAATGATCGTATGATATTGAAAATAAGCCTACAAATTATGTGAGAACATAATCTTAGTTTAAAGGACGTCTTAAAAAATTTTTAAATCCAGAGTGATAGTTTGATCAACTAATTTCAGTTGCTGAGATAAAACACAGGCAAAATATTATATATTCCGATAGAGATAAAATATAAAAGTTTACTATTATTCGGAAATTTCCAGTAGCAACTAAGTTGAATTTAAACTATAATTCACAGGCTAGAAAGGAGCCAGATATATTTTCAAGAGAAAAAATTAAATTATTCATTTGAATTCTGTGTTCCAATTGTCATTAATGTGAATTTAGTAATAGAATTAACTATCACAAAACATTTCGTTAAATCGTTCTCCAACGTAATCTTCTTTGTGAAACCAATTAAACAACCCATTCTAACATCTGCGGTAAAAAAAATGTTTGCTAAGACCTTTTCAAATCCTATTAATTAAACTGTGGTCATGAAATCAGCTTTTCTTTATTCAATTAGAGTCTTTGTTTCTATAATTTTTTAGCATAAAATTCTCTCTAATTTGAACGGTAATATTTTAAGCAATACATAAATAAGGATAGATCTATTACAGGAAAATTACCTCAGAAAATTGGGTATTAGATAAATCATGACTTTCTTTGTAGTTTCATTATTGAGAGGTGAAAAATAATAATGTGTAAAAATAGAAAAAAAGTCACATGGCTAGGAAAAAATAGGATCTTTCTAGTGTAATTAAAGTGCTGATGTTGTGTTATCATATTTGTTGAGCACCACAATTATTAACTTCTGCGTAAAAGAGCTGGGAAAAGTGCACTGTAAAAACAACTGTTTAATAAAGTTGAAAGTGTCTATTAACACCTTAATGTTATCTCATAACATAAAAAATGTAAATTTAAGTAATTTAATCATTTTTACATTATATATTTATAATGGCAATATAGTTGTAAATTCCTTTTAAGATAAATGATAATAAATGACAGAAGTTTTTAAAGTTGAAAATTAAGATCAAGATTTATTATTGAATCACTAATTTTATTCCTGCAAATTATGCAAAACTGTATCAATCTTTAATTGCCTTATTACAGTTTCAAATAATCCAAACAAGTACATCATCATACTTTCCATATACAGCCTTAAACTTATATACAACGGCTTTAAATGGTTTTATGTTATAAAAACAAATGTAAAGCTGATTCTTGTAATAGAATTATCTTGGCATAAGAAAATGTTTAGAGTTTCCTTGTAAATATATTTTTAATAATTCAGATTATTAATTCATTTTTAATATTCATGATACATGAATCCAGTGAATAAAATTAGTGTAAATAAAAAATGATCTTGCAGATTTATAAAAATTGAGAATAAATCTAAAGGAATTAGAATGTATGCCTTAAAAGTCAATATCTTAATTTTTTTTTAATTATCCTAATTTAAATTCTTATTAAATTTCCCTAAAAAAATCCAATTAAAATTTTGAAATTCCCTTTCTAAACATTATCCAAGAAATAATTACTAGCAGCATTTATATGCACTAACGATCTTCTTGTAGAAAACTTAAAAGGATTTTTGATTACTTCAATTTACTACCGCAAATAAATTGTTTGGTATTGTATAAATAACATATTGAAATAAATGAAATCTAGTTAAAAAAATTACTTGGAAAGAAAGTATTACTAATTTAACAAAAACCGTTGGGAATTCGATGTTCTTTCAACTTAAGTCAAATGCAGCAAGGTTTTGGCATTTGTCCTCTCTAATCTACTCCAGTAAAACTTTGAATCTCCCAAAAGGCCAACATTGAGAAATGAAGAACCAATTTAGTATGGACAGAAGAAATTGGGCAAAATTAGTTTAGGATAGTTCTAACATAATAGTTGGAATAAATTGGTGAAGGTAACGACGGCATGTCACGGTTTTGATAAGAGTTCAAGAACTCTTAATTCCTAAGTGAATAGCTTGTTTTTCTAGTTTTCCGTCGGAATGATTTGAACTGAAGGAATGTTCAAATATGTAAGCGAAATACGCAGTTTGACTAATATAAGTGGGTGTGGATTAGTAATTGTTTTGAGTGGAAGAGAATAATTAGGAAACAATGAGAGTCAAGATAATAGTTTCTTGCTAATGGAAGAAGTATTCCCTACATTTTGTCAAGCGTATACAGCTTGAGTTACATGCCATGATGAGTAGGATAATAGAATTATTCTTTCTTGTGTTGCTATTATATGTTCTTTGAGGAAAAGAAATATTATTCATGATCTCATTAACGAGCTATTTAATATTTTTATGAAAATTTTTATTTTTCCTTTTACATTATAGTAACAAATATTTTATTCGGAATCTTTTTTATATTGTTGGAGATAAAGAAATGGAAACATCGCTTATTTTTGATAAAGAATAGGTTTCAATTTAAAATACGTTCTTTAGATATATTCTGAATTTCCGATACACTTTCAATTTAAGTTTCACTTCTCAAGTAAAAAATGAAGATATTTTTTAAATTGCATTTACTTTTTAAATAGGCTCCCTTTCAAAATTCTTTCTTATGGTAATAATCTGAGTAATAATTTTTATTGAATAATTTTCAGAGATACCACAGGTATTATAAAAATATTTTATAGCATACATAAGACAGCTGCTGTGCTGAGGGATTTAATATTTCAAATGTTTATTTTAAAAAGCATATTTGGTTTCGGTCAATAAGATTGATTAACGGTTGAAGTTTATTCACTTCTGTATCAAATTAAATTTTAAATTCTATTTGGGGGTATGATAGAACATGGAGTAAATGTATAGTTCAATGAACAGAAGATAATAATACTTTTAAAATAGTATAGATTATATGATTATTAAAACTTGAAGCTTAGAAAAATTTTGGTGAAGAAGATATTAACATCAAGAAGCATAAAATATCTCTTTGTAAATTTAAGAAAATATAATATTTTGTGAATCAGTTGGGCAAAGACAATTAATATAAAAATTTAATTGCAATTTTAAGCCCCTAATGTTGTCAAAAATTTGTTAGGAGTTCCGACGCAACCTTTCATATTTTGCTAATATCGCTGTGGTACGAAAATAAATTCATATTTATGGATGAAATGCATTTTAAACATATATTTATCTTTAATTCCTTTCATTGCATTTTAATTTTGTTTTTAGACTCCAATGTTCTGAATCATTGTTACAAATTTCTAATCAGCATTTGTTAACTTTGTGTATCTCTGAAATTTCTAAACCTCTGAAAAATTACGTGATAACCCAACTTCTGAAGAAAACAAAATTATTCAAAAAAGAAAACCTTTTTAACCCTTCTTTACGTGATTTCTTCTCTTTTTTTGTGAAATAAATCAAGGCGATATGACTAATGCCCAACATTAAAGGGAAAATGTTAAAAAAAATCCAAGTATTGATATATAAAAAAAAGTATGAAGGAAATATCCATCATCATGCAAATTTACATGTTAAACTCAGCACAAATTCCTCAGTGTCCTTCTCTTCGAAATTACTTCACACATTATCACTTTTATTAGAAAAAAACCACAGATTAGTTATCAACAATACTCAAGAAATCATACGTTTCTCCCAACCACAACAATGAATAGAATGCTAAGTTCAAGTCCTCAATAAGGATTGTGGCATTTGAAATTTTTGTATAGCTACGTTTCTGTTCCTATTATCACTTATGGCACTTTGCAAGCTTCTGGCAGCTTCCTTTCTTGTTACACAGTAGTAGTGAAAAATGTTGCCTTCAAAACCTATTTACAGTAAACCTGTTTTGTGTACAGCTTTTTTTCACTGTTATTACTTATGGCTCTTTACAAATTTCTGTCAATTTCTTTTCTTGTTACGAAATAGTCATGAAAAAGGTTGCTTTAAAAACCTATTTATGGAACATCTGTTTTTAGTACAGTTTTTTTTTTCACCGTTGTTACTTATGGCACATTACAAGCTTCTGACAGCTTCATTTCTTGTCAATAATCATTAAAATACTGCATGCAATACCTATTTACAGTGCACATGTTTTTTGAGAACAATTTTTCTTCACTACTGTGACGTATGGAACTTTACAAACCCGCTGACAGTTATCTGCCAGCAATTTAAGCTTAGTGATGGCCTTTTGTTTTTTCAGTAGTATCAACTAAGACCAAGAGTATGACTAATCTACTTTATGGACCACATTTGCTTGCATAACACCTTTTTCAGGGAGGCACATTCACTCATTTCACAAATAGGACACAGAAGAAGAACAATCACGCCCAAACCGGGATTCAAGCCCAGGAAGCCCAGAAGAAATACTACCCGTATGCCAGGAAGTCAGCGTTTTGTTAACTAAATGTTATGATGGAAATTTCTATTATCATGCAAAGAAGAATTAATAATATAAAGATTCTCAAAGACTTTTCAATACATCTCATAAAGCCATGCAGTTTTATGTTCATCAATGAGAAACTAATCCACAAAAGGAATCACCAAATTCATAAAATAGTTCATATGTTTTCTTCTTCTTTCATTCGAATAAAGACTTATTGGAGATTCATTGGGCGCACTGTTCCAGATGCCTCCTCCCGATACCGAATCAGAATGAAAGAGTTCCTCCAAAATCTCTCTCAGAATAATTAATACAACATCGAAACCCAAAACTCGAGTCCACCTGCCAATGATTTATTTCCGACACATGAAGTATCCATTAATCAGTTTAAAAGGGACTGTCAATGTAATCTGGTAATCATTTTAAACACTCGTCGTCATTTAGGAGTCTTCTGATTGGAGAGTTGGAAAATGAATGTCATTTAAATCCGTGTTACGTTTGTGAGGTAGTTACGTTTATGATATTTTCTTTTAGTTGGACAAATTGTTGTGGAGAGGACTGATTGTTTATTAACCTTTGTTTGACCTATGAATTTACTTAACTTCCTAATTAGATGGCACATCCTATTTGAGAACTTTTGTCATTAAATAAATGTTATTATAATGCCATTTTAGTAGTAGAAGCGTTCCCAATTTATTTTTGTATTTTTAATTACTTAATATACTCTCTTAATAGGGAATTTAAAATTGTGAACGCAGTATTTCGATGCCAGTTAGAATCGTCATTGTGTGTGAAGGGGTTAAATAGTTTGATGTTTCCAAGAGGAAGAAACGACATAGTTTCATTTCTATGTGTAATACAAATAAAAAATATATATTTATGTAAAGGATATCACTAAGTGAATGAGGAATTAAAGTATCTGTATTCATTGATTGTAAAATTTAAATTTCAAAATTATACATAATTCTTCCTGACTTAATGGCTATTATAATTCAACATACTTTTAAAATGAAGATAACTTGGTAATTCATATTATAGCTTGAAATTCTATTCTGTTCACCAACATTTCGATTATTTTTTGTGAGATTCTTTTCATTTGACCATAATATGATAATAATGTTTTTTGACTTAGTGTCACTTTAAAATGTTGACTGTTTTTCTAAAACTGCTGAAACATAGCACATGCTTCCAGCTGCCTTTTGTAAAAAGAATTAGATTTGATATTCTCAGATAAAATTGCAGGCAATATAGGTAAAACATATCCAGCGTTAAATAAAAAACTGCATTTTAAGGCTTCCGACCGGGTTTGGAGGGAATTTTTCAAAATAATAAATATATATTAATGTTTCTATACTATTCATTTTTAATATAATAATAACTGAAATATAAAAGAGAAATTATTTGAATTTCTATGTCTCCTTTGAATAAAAAGCATATTTTGATGTAAATATTGGTATTTGATAACGAAAAATAGGATTGTTCTAGAAAAAAAAACTACAACAGCCTTTAAATTTTCTTTGTAACATATACGCAAAATATATTAAAGTGTTATCCATGATAATCCTTTAGTCATATTGGAAAATAAATAATTTTTCTGTATACTATATGGAATTATCTATAAAAAATTTCAACAATATCTACATTTAAAAAATCATAAATATACATCCGCAACATTCAACGTCAAATGTATAGTTCATTACATTCTACATAACATAACAAGCATTCACTCTATATTTAAGATATTTTGATTATTTTTTGTGATACAGCGATCTTGGTACAATAGAATAATTAAAAAACTGGTTCTTAAAAAAAGGCAGCTTAGTTTTTAAAAGGCTTATAAATGAGCATCATTTACATGTATATTATTTGATACAACTTTTCTTCTGATCGACACGGGGATCAAAATCATACCTATTTCTTGAAACTGTTAAAGAAAATAAATAAAAAAAATCCAAATTCGTCCTTTTAACCTAATCAGATAATTTCATGTCAATGATACAGGCAAAATATCATTGTCTTTAAAATGCATGTTTTAATAGAAAAACAGAATTAAAGAATTTCATTTGCAACGACACACATAATTAAAAAATGTATTCCTAATACGGTTTTAAATAGTCTTAAATGCTCTACCAGCACATTTTCAAAACGAATGAAATGACCATTTTTATTACACAAAACAGTAACTACGACACCTCATAACTGTCTTTCGCTAAGCATCAATCAGCTACATAAGCCTCTGACGATTATAAATATCGATATTAAAAATTGCTATAAAAATATAAGAAGTCATAAACATTTAGTTATTCACAATATATCTTTCTGATGTAACCCGTTTTGAGAAACTACTTATTAGAATAAATTTTGTGATACTTCCATTAAACTTCTACTTATCTTCTCCAACCATTGTCCCTCGACCTTTAGCGTGATTTCTGTTTAAATGTTTATATGCGTATTTAATTTGAATTGACAAGTATTAAGTTAAAGAGAATAAGAAATTCTCAGTCGAATTCATAAACGAATCATCAAAATCAAGTAAAATTGAAATAATGGAAAACTGAAAACTTTCTCCTTGACCTCTTTATTATTGAAGATTGAAAGATAATTCAAATTAATCATATTTTCGAATAGTCATGATGAACATTTCTGGTAATGAAATTTTCTGATATCTATGATTATTTAGAAGCTAAAAGCCCAAAATGGATTTTTTCTCTTAATTTTGTCGGTTGAGCTTGTGACATTTTGTCGAAAAGCTCTTATAAGTGCTTATTCTTCTACATGCAGATGTAAGCATGTGTAAGGGCTTATGCTTGTATCTGCATAGTTAATAGATGAGTATATGAGATTAAAAGTGGAAGCGCTGTAGATTGGTTAGAAGACTTTTCTTTATATATTTACACAGAAAGATTTTGTATTCACACTCTGGTCAACTGAGGTAGTATTTTTTTCTGTTTTGAATTTGATTTATTCTTTTCTCTTCTTTATTGATATTTCATTATCTATCTTGCAATAATTTTATTTATTTTTTAATTAATGGAAATTTTTTAATTAATGGAAAAAAATATTTTTATTTATTTATTTATGTTATGAATTTATTGCTTGAATGTAATTAGATATAAGAGACTCGTATTAACAGTCTTTTCAATTATATGTTAAATAGATTAAATATCTGTTTATTGGAAGGCAGTAATGGTGATGAGTATTATATAAAGGCTTAAAATAATATTAGTGAAAATGTAATTTTTTTTCTCTCATTTCTATTTTTTATGCTTAAAGGAAAAAAAGGTATTCGTAGGTAACTAAATCAAAGAAGTTATTTTAATTAACCAAATTCGATTTTTCATCAGATAAGAATTTTTATTGAGAATAAAAATATCCAAAGAATTAAATATGTTCCAATTCGCAATGTGAGTAATTACACTGAATACTATCCAGCAACTCCCAGCATAGTTTCAAATTAACACTTCTTCAAATACTCACCGCCTTCTGTTTTATATTTTCAAAATGAAGGGCATTTTACAAAGTATATTTCAATTTGGTAAATTTTGAAGTACAATATAAATTTGCTGATTAAAGATTCAAATCATAGTTTGCTAAGGAAATATAGAAGCTATAGCTTTGAGATGTCTTGATAGCTTTCAAAAAGACTAGGAAAAAACATGTTAGTAGATTCCGACATCCTACCGGATATATGAGAATTAAAACGACTTTCAGGAATTTGTTAGAGTATTGTGCAATTTCATTCTGGCCCAACCTTTCCTCAATAAAATACAAGCAATCGTTGATAATGTATCAGCTTTCTGTATTATTTAGGTAATTTGTCAGAAAAAAATGCTTCGATTTTCTTCTCTATTTACTAACTGCCACTCGATTTTCTTTTAAAAACAAAGTTTTAACAAAAATATGCTAGTATAGAAAACGACTTCTTACAAATTTTTTTCATGTTACCATGTTGAATTTGCATTGGGAATTTTAAAATAGTATGATAAATACAATATTAATAGATTCCCCATTGTTTAAATGAAATGTACCTTAATTTTATTTGATCGAGGGATTGAGTTTAGTAATTTTCATAATATAACAGATTATTTATTTTTTTAAAAATAATTGCAAAATAAAAATTCCTACTAGTGATATTTTTTAAAGTTTTAATGAAAATATCAATCCACAAAGAATACAAATTTTAAAATCAACATACCTATGCAATTTTAACTTTTGATACAAGTTTTTAAAAAAATATTTGTTTTTCATTGTAGAAATGTATTTAATTTTAACAGTTTTTTTCTTACCGTTTCCTTATATCTAATATTTTTCTCTTTGTTTTTCAGAAACTTTGAGGTTAAAATTCATATCCAGAATGCCTAAAGGAAGAATAAACAAAATTTTTGAAGTGAAAAACCGAAGTTACAAGAAACAGCCAAAAGTTTGTCCTCGAGAGTTCTATATGAACGAAAAAGAAGTGTAGAATTCGAATATAGAGAATATCGTACTGCTTTTATATATATTTTTTATTTTCATAGTACTCTTAGTTATTCTTAAGATGTTTCCGGTTCCAGTTCCAGAGTTCTATATGAACGAAAAAAAAGTGTGGAATTCGAATATAGAGAATAGCGTACTGTTTATATATTTTTTTTATTTTCATAGTACTCCTAGTTATTCTTAAGATGTTTCCGGTTCCAGTTCCAGAGTTCTATATGAACGAAAAAGAAGTGTGAAATTCGAATATACAGAATATCGTACTGTTTTTATATTTTTTTTTATTTTCATAGTACTCCTAGTTATTCTTAAAATGTTTCCGGTTCCAGTCGGTTTGGATGGTATTCATCTTTGTTTTCACAGATAGCAGAGCTGAAGTTTTTTGAATCGGTAGTGATTTTTTATTGTACATAGAATAGAAACAAGACTCTAGAAATGAAGTTTTCAGAACCAAATTTTATTCTCCATCGTACGTAATTAGGAATAGGACTATTTGAAGGAAGTATTCAGAATCAGACATGATTAGTCGTTGTGCGCATAATAGAAGTATGTTTTATTTTGGAAATGAAGTATTCAGAAATGGACAGTCGAACTTGTACATAAATTAAAAATAAGACTTTGAAAAAAGTAGTTTTCAGAATCGAATAATTATTAATTTAATTGAAGGAACTATTTCATAAAGATACTTCCATACTCAATAACTAAGTTAAATATGAATTTGAAAAATACGACAGAAACCCCACATATATATACAAATAAAGTTCAAAGTGCATACATATAAAAGGCTGCAGTTATCTGATAAATATTTATGCATGATGAAACAAATAAAACATGACTGAAAAGTTGGTAAAAAGTGAACTCCATTCAGTAGGAGGCGACAATGTGTTAGATTTGTAATACAAAAATGTTTGCTTTGAGTTTTAAAATTCTTGTATTTTGAATAATTTAAAATATTTTTACACTTGCACAGTAAATAGAATTGGATTTTTCACCGGTACGTTAAAAAATCAGCGCATCAAAAACATTTTTTGACTTTTCATTCCACGAACAACTGGGGAATCACAACTCCTTACTAACAATCGAAACATAACTATTTGTAAAAATAAATCTGTTATTTGAAAAGCAAGTTGTAAAGCGGAATGAGTTGATCAACAGCGACAGAACACGAAAAGTCCAAACGAAAACTAGTACATTCTTTTTGAAATATGAATTTTAGATTTGCATTTCATCTTTTTGTTTCGAATTCTCTAAGGGTATTTTTTAAACTACTTTTGGTTATAATTTGCATATCCCAGATATTTTCCCGTTTCATTTCCATCGATATGAATAGTCAATCACACCGGGGAAAAGCAGACTGTAATTACAGAGAAGAAATTTCTTTTTCATTGAGTGGCTGATTTTATGCATTGCTAAAAACATAAAGAGTTTTAAAATTTTCTTAATAGCGCAAAATATTCTGTTGTTTTAAACTCACAGTAATAATCCTATTTTGATTAAAAATGACATTTTTCTGTTTCTAATTATTTTGGAATAATATTCTTATTATTTTTTATTTTTGAAATAAATATAAAAAAGGACTGTCGCACTATTTTAAATATATAAAATAAATGAAAAATCGGAAAATATGATTAAAATATCCATAGAAGAGGCTTCACTTCCGTTTTATCATATTATGACTGCACAACATCCTTACCAGTACTTTTCATAGCATTATTTTGTAGCGTTGTTTATATTTTATGTTTTATACTTCTAACTATTTTTAATTATCTATCTTGTATATGTAAATTTCGATTGTAAATAAGGCTAGCTTGCTCAGTTAGCTCAGGCTAATCTTGTCTGAATGGTAACAAGCTAAATATAATAGTGCCTCTTAGGCACATATCTCAACACATACAAGTTCAGTTTTCCCATACGTTTTCGAATCCGACAAAGAGAACTGATGATGTTTTTGGATTGTCTTTTCAACTGATGTGACACAAAATTCGACTACGTTTTGTGTAAAAGATGACAAACCAAATTCATCATTTATCTATACCACATTGCATTTTAAGTTATCGTTTGACACTGAATAAAATTTTCTAAAACTTTTAAAATAAATGCACTTAATTAAAAGTCCAAAAACTGAGCCTTTTGGAAAGTTTGTACCAAAATATAAAAAAGATCTATATTTTAAACAATAGAATTACATACTATCTACTTATCACCGTAGTGTTTGAATTATATAAATCAAGGACATGGAAGGACGAGCAGAAATTTCTTTTGTTTCACTATTTGAGGAAAATATGAAAATTCGGTGCTAGCATCCTATTAAACCAAATTTCATTCTTCTAACTTTCTGAGATCATATACCATCCAACTAGCTTACACATGAACTACGTAAGTTGTAAATTTGTTAGTTTATAAGCTGGTTAATGAATTTGTCTTGATGTATTATGTATAGAACGAAAAGTTATTGTTTTCGGAAAAATATTAAACAACGCGATACGACAAAATTATCGGATTAAGTTCTTTTGGATCTGCAGTGAATTCAGTTTCTTATGTGAATTAGGCTTATATCCTTAAAATATGCTTAAATACGTTAAGTTGGGTGGCCTGGTGGTAAGGTCTCGACTTTGAAACAGGAGGGTTTCAGGCTCGAGATCTGATTCCACTGAACTAACATCGTGTAAGTGGGAGCACGCTAATTCCGTCCTGGTTCAACGTTCTCTCACTGATGTGGTGTGAAGAAAGGACTCAGGTATCATCTTTGTCATCTGAGCGCCACCGGTCGCAAAGTTATGTGATAAGTCCCAAAATAGCCCTAGTGTTACTTTAAAATGGGGCGCTAATACAATTAAACTAAACGGAAAAGTTAGACTGATATGAAAATGCGGAAGATGATGCAAGTAATCTTGAAATGAAAAATATGAGGTAAAAGGCATTGATTAAAATCTTTTTTTTTTTTTTTGTCTTTTCCTTTGATTTGCAAAGGCACTGAGGATAACTAAATTATCGCATTCATATATTATACGAAGAGTGTGGTATTTAAGGTAGTAGATAATATATATGAAGATATAATTTATATTATCTCTATTATTTGTTTCCTTGTCTTATATAACAATTTAAAAATATTATTAGTTTTATTTCTATTACGATATCTAATTTATAACAAGTATTGGTGTTTCTAATCTGGGAGTTTCAAGATTCCCCACTACTGTAATTTAATACTTTTATTTCATTAAAAATTTGGCAGAGCTTCTGAAATAAGTTGCAATAAACTAGTAAAAATAATTAAATAGATTTCAATAATACAATTATAATGAATCAAAAGCTGAAAATATTCTGAAAAGTTCAATGCAAATACATCTGCAATTTTTTAAGAGCTTAAAAATGACTTTTCGAGTAAACCATAAAATACATAGCAGATTAAACACTTTTTTAACTGTTGGTTAGGATGACCTGATTGCTTTAGGTATCCGAATATGTTCGAAGAAAAAAAAATTAATTTGATTTTGTAAAACTATTTTAAGTCATGGTTTTGGATATATTTCCAATTAAACTACAAAATATTATAAACACAACAAAATTATTCGAAAATATAATATATTTTGAGAAATAGGAAAATTTATAGTAAATGTTAATGAAATTTAACCAAAATGGTAAACATTTTAAGCATAATACAGAAATCTTTTCTTTGTACGCAAGTTATAGAGTATAAAGATGAATGAAATTAATCAAAATGTAAGAAGAATCTTGAGATGCAAAGATGTTATGCATAAAAGTATACGTATACATACATTTTTTTTCATAGATTCGCATTTTAATTTTACTAAAAATGCCTATAAATGAAAAAAAGTATTTCACTAGCTATAAAACCTTTATTGCCTTTCATTGCCCTTATTATTTAAAACAGACCCTGAAATTTTTATGTGAATACCTCTAGTAGTTTTTGAGATGCCAGGTTAATAGTGGAGAGCTTTTATAAAAATTAATGTTTGGAGAGAAAACTGTAGTTAAAAATAAATGATGCAAACTTGCATATCCTTTATTTCGTCATGATTCCATATAATGCGTAGTATCTAGCATATTTATTCCTGACTAGACCTGGACGAAATAAAGCGTAACAAAAGAAAGTATCAGGCCTAGCAAAATGCCCCCAAAAGGGGAAATACAAATAAAAGCAAGCGATTACTAGTTTTGACAAGCAGCAACGTAATCTGAGCTATCACAAGTGTATTTGAGTCGTATCTGGGAATACAGATTCAATTTGAGACGGCATTCTAGATCAGAGAGAGGAATACTTAAACCTTTATATCAATTACAGCGGATGCTTATCGAATTGTAAGAGTTAATAAATTGTTATTTTGTTATTTTTTTTTTGATTATTTGCACTTAAACTATTTGTATAATTCTATTTAATTTTCCTTTTTACCACCAACAGCAGATTAGACCTTTATTTAACTGTTGGATTGGATGACGTGATGCTTAATGTGATGGCAAACCCACTTTAAACTACGAAAAGAAGTTGAGTATCATTTACTTCGTCTTAATTCCACTTAATGCGTAATATATAGTATATTTATTCATGACTAGACCTGGATGAAATCCCAAAGCATAATAAAAACAAGTTTCAGGCGTAGCAAACGGCCTTCACAAGATGAAATACAAATAAAAGCAAACGACAGCGAGTTTTGACAAGTAGCAACATAATCTGAGCTATCACAAGCGCCTTTGAGTCGTATCTGGGAATACAGAATCAATTTGAGACGGCAAAATAGATCAGAGTCATACTCAAATCTTTAGATCAATAGCAGAGGGTGTTTCTAGAGTTGTAAGAGTTACTGAATAGTTAGTTTGATTATTTGCACTCAAACTACTTGCATAACTCTATTCAATTTTCCCTTAAACCATTAAAATTAAATTCCCTATCAAAGCGAATATTTAGTGCCTACATTATTGATGAAAATGATTCTGAAAATGTATCCTTATTTCTCCAAGATTCGAAAAAAGTGATATTTTTTACATTATTTCTATTTTTTGGTTTTTTATAATATAATTGTTTCAGATTTTGATAAATCAGTATAAAAATTTACTGACTAATTTCTTATGAATAAAATTGCGCTAACATTTTAATTTAAAACAAACTGAGATGTGCAATTATTATTATTATTCAACTTAGATATATCTCTTTTTAATGTATATGATAGAATTGAGCTTATATTGTTTTGTTATTTTTAGAAAATATATTAAAACTAAAGTAAATATATAATACACCAAAAATTATGAAACTTATTAAACATTTAACATTTTTCTAGGAACATTTAAATACCTTGATCCGAAATATCTTCTTGAAAGAAGATATTTCGGTTTCAAATGACATAATTTTACCAATATGCTGCCGTTTTTCTTGCTTCTTGCTAACACACATTCGTTAGAAGTGTCTACACATTTGTCAATAAGTCCATCAATAAAATTTTCAAATGATTATGTATTTGAAAAAAAAAACATTTTTTTTTCAATAGAGATGTGATTTCAAATTAAAGTTTTATTGTTTTAGGTATTGATTTAATGGAATCGAAATAATCTACTATAGAATAGCATAGCTGGATACCATAATGTTAAGCATGTATCACCACTAAAGGCAAGTCTTTAAAAATCTTTAGGTTACTCCTAAATAAATGCTTATTGTTTATATGATGTCTTACATGCCATTGTATCAATCAAGCGGATTTTAACGATGTTAATTTTGCAACCATAAAATAAGAGGTTGTGAATAGTATTTCAATAAATTTATGTAACTAATCTAGTACGTTTGGTAAAATATATCATTTTAATAGATGCATCAGAAAACATATGTTGAAAGTTTGTGAATTCATGGTCTACTGAAAATGTCTTGTATAGTTCGATCTCCACGTTCTTTATTTTATATTTGAAAACTGCCCCATCATTTTTTTTTGGATTTACCTATTAGTAAATTAGTATCAATCAGCAATTCCTAATAAACCGAAATGGAAATTTTTATACCAGCCATATGATTTCTGGCAAAAACGGTTTCTTAGGCTTGAGGTCCCTCCAGATCTCAATTATTTGAGAATATTGGACAGGACATATATTTCATTCTTTCATTAAAAAATTGAGAACACTTATAAATAAAGAAAGAAAGAAACATTTGAGAAATAAAAAAAAGTCTATAGATTATTTTCTAATACATATATAGATAAAACTCATGATTAACTAAGGTTAATACCTTAGTTAATCACGAGTTTTATCTATCTATTTATCTATATATGTATTACCACCTCGTACGCTTTCTAATTTTACTCCAATTTACTTTTTCCTGAACAATTAATGAATTATATTTTTCCAGTATAGAATCTTTTACATGAGATATCTTAAAACACAGTTCAGGTGATTAATAATATAAATTTAAAAAATAAGTTTACAAAATTCTTAATGAAAAATTATAGAACGTAATACAGCAAACAAATTCTAGAATTTCAAATCCTGGTAAAGAAACAAAGAAATAAGATGAGAAATAGAGAGACTGAGAGAGAAAAAAAAAAGATAAGACATAGAGAAAGAGAGAATGGGAAGAGAAAAAGACGAGAAAGAGAGAAAATAGGAAAAAGAATGGAGAAAGCGAAAAAAAAGAGAGAGAAAAGGAAAAATAAGAAAGAGAGAAAAGAAAAAAAGACTTGAAAGAGAGAAAAGAGAAAAAGACGAGAAAGAGAGTGAAGAGAGGAAGAGATAAGAAAAAGAGAAAATATGAGAAAGAGGTAAGAGAGAGATGGAAGAGAAAAAGATAAGAAAGAGAGAAATTAGAAAAAAAAGTGAGAGAGAGAAAAAACAGAAAAAAGAGAAAAAGAGACAGGAAAAGGGGAAAAGTTGAAAAAGTGAAAAGCGAAAAAATATGAGAAAGAGAGAGGAGAAAAAAGATGAAAGAGAGGGAAATATGGTGATATAAATTTAAATACTGACTAAGAAGATTTTTATACTTTCGACAAGAAAGAGATGTCTAGAGCAATACTTTTTCATTGTTGCTCCTTGTGGAAGGAAACCTTTTACTACTTTCATTTCAGAATGATGTTCAAAGCTCTGAAATTCAAGAATAAAAATAGCGATAATAGGCACCTTTTGCTTGATTTGTGGAAGTAATGAGAGATAAAGTTACTCCTAGATCAACCATGCTTCACGAAATTTATTTCCATACTACATGATTCCTTACTATTTCCATAACATGAATGTTTATTCCCTTTGTAACATATAATTCAACTATATTTTTATTCCATCAACTGCACCTCTTCTGTAAGCAAGAATTTAAAAACCCGCTGAAATTACAGAAAATTTATCCGTAAAAGTTAACTTCTTTTGCGCTTTAAAACAAGTTGTATTCACATTTTAAATGAGCTATGTTAATTTTATGTCATTTTTTTGAATTTGTTAGAAATAAATACTTACGACAAAAGCAAAGTTCAGTTAGGTTTGTTAATTAATGTATTCCAAAACTTACTATTCAGCATAATTGCTATCTCTCAATGATTATACAAAATAAATTAGCAAATATTCATATTCTAAGTGAATTAGATTAACTCACATAAGTAAGCAATTTGTACCTGAATAAGCTTAAATTGGGTAAACTAGATCGCGTGACCTACTGTCAAGAGCAGTGTTTGCAAAAGAATGAAATGTCCACCAACCATGATTGATCTTTTCACCCGCAAACTTTTTGAACAGAATACATTCCTTAGTCCTTCACCTTTTATTTTACAAGAATGCTTTAGAAGTTAATTGTTTGGTGTAGTGAGTGTTGACATAGACGATATTTTTAAGCTGGACGTAACTGATAATACCTCAATTAACACTAAATCTGAAATGGAACCTGAATACAAAACATATAATTAAATGGTATAACCTTCGGAAAAGTTGTATCCATGGCTCGAGTGAGGGCATGCACTAAATATAAATTGTTACAATGTAAAAATTTGGGTTAGATTATTCTTCTTGTTCTATATTCAATATATAAATAAGAGTTTTTAAAGAACTCTGACAAAATTACCAAATAATATCATTTAAAAAAATCTATATATATAGTTTTTATCTTGGTAAATGAACTTCAGAATCATATATTAAATGATAACTGAATGATATTAAATTAGAAAAGAAGTGAGAAAGGCATGTTTCAAATGTTACTGATATATATATATATATATATATATATATATATATATATATATGAATCCTGGGGATCCCTTAAAGCTTGCCCCAATATTTATGGGACACCCTGTATGTGATTTTAGTTTATTGTCTCTTTTAAATAAAAGTGTTACTTAAAATGAAATTACCATAAAAGTGTGCCGTTTATAGCTAAAGTCAGTGAACATATTTGTTGCAATAATAGAAACTTATGATTTGGAATGTTCTATCGAATTAGCTAAATCCTCTTTTTCTATCTCTTAACTTTATAGAAAATGGTTTATGTAATTCAAAAATATGCATGAATCGCAGGTGATTATCATGATAGTCAGCGTATGAAGAAACCTTTAAAACGTTCTGAATGAATTCATAAGTTCAAACATTATCTAATATTAAAAACTAGTTTTCGTTGTGTGTGTGTGTGTGTGTGTGTGTGTGTGTGTGTGTTGTCAGATTATATTTTTTTTAAAGTGTTTGTCTTTTCAAAGTTTTTTTTTCTCTTACTCTCAAGCAAGCCACAAATTACATTTATAACATTAATCGGCAATCGCTTTTAAAATAGTTTCCACATTGGTACTTTCAACCTAAATTTTCATCGAACATAAAAACCATTATTAACATGTTAAATTTAATGTTGAAAAAAGATTGTATCACCAAATTTTAACCCGTTTGCCATATATTCTTTGTATTTACTTCGTTCTATCAATTGTAGCTTTATAGCAAATTTTCAATTATTGATATTCATTTAGCGATAGTGCCTTTGATTTCTTTTGGCATGCTAGAGAAATTTAAAGCATTAACGCCACCAATTCTCTTAACTCTTCCCGAGTGTTTTACCTTATTTGTCTCCAAACAACGACAGCATTGTTATATACGTCCCCATAGACCTCCAGTGAGCAATGAACTACCAGTTTAACCTGGAAAAAACCTGCACGTAATTAGTTTAGGATGGTTCTGACACGACACTTGGAATAAATTGGTGAAGACCACGACTATGTGAGGCAGTTTTGATTAGGTTTCTGAAAGACCTTATTCCTAAGTGAATAGGTTATTTTTCTAATTTTCTCCCAAAGTGCGCGAAACAGAAGCAGCATTAAAAGCTGTAAGCTAATTACAACAAAAGCTATTTAGTTTGATTGGAATACTATGAGGTAAATTAGAAAATACTTTATTGGAAGAGAGGAGTTGGTCTTGAATAGAAACGAAAGTAATTTCTTTTAAATTGAGAGTTAGGACATACAATGAACTATGGATATACCTTATTTCCTTGAAGTGATCCGAGATATATGAAATCAAATCAAGCAAGTAAATAATTTATATTGCAACTTTATAACCGATTAATAAGGGGTATTTTTATTCACCTATGAAACAAATAATTTATCATAGAATTTTCAACTTTTATCTCCATACAAGGATTTAATTCATCATTTTGCTAAGATTGCTATATGCATCTGAAAACTATTAATACTCATTAATTTTCCTAATTAATTTCCAAAGATTAACTAATTAATTTTGACTGTTAAGGATTCTGTACACGTAACTACTAGTGTTTCATTGGTAAAAATTAGAATAGATTAAATTTCTAACATAATGTGATTGAAAGAAATTCACTCAAACGTTGCGTTTAACTGTTAGAAAATAGTAAGGTTGCTATGCAAACAAATAAATAATTTCAATATGTTATTACTTTTCTGAATTTAAACACATATTATTTAAGAAGCACCTAAATAGCACTGGATGTCAAATTTATTAATTTCTGCAAGAGGTAAAATCTTGAAAGAAAAATAGAAGATGTAATGGGCATTGAAGAATGTGACTATAAACCTTACACTTTTAATGGAAGTAATAGAAAGAGAAGATCATAAAACCAAATTGACTGACTAATCTCAGATATATCTCTGTCTATTGATAGAATGTGATTGGAATCCATTAAAGGCCAACAATTACATGTCCAAAACTCTTTTCTTTCTTGTCAATAGCATTAGAACGGTATCAGAACTGATCAACATTCATATCATATATTCATATTTGCAACATATTATTAGTTATTGTTTAAGAGTGATTTTATTACTTTTATCCGTACATTTCTTAAGCATATTATTATTTCTCTATAATAACAGGATGGACAAGCCACAATTCATTGGAAAGTTTGATAGAATACAATTTATTATGGATTTTCAAATCCCAGTTCCCCTGCCAAATAGAAAGAAGACGTCTAGTTAATGCTTTCTTTTCATCGCCATATGGTAATTCTTGGAGAAGGAGCAGTTTTTACTACAAAATCAGCTACTCAATCATCATATATTCCTACATGACTCGGAACAAAGCTAAAAAGTATATTAAATCCCTTAGTCTTGAGAGTCAGTATTTCTAGAACAAATGAAGGCAACCGATTGTCAAAGCGGTATATTGCTTCTAAAGCGCTCATGCTATCTGTGTATATAATAAAATGACATTGATTGGCAGATGAAATCTCCTGAAATGCACAAACAATTGTCAACAACATTAAAAAATACAGAACAATAATTATGTAAATGATAGCTAACTGTCTTGGATAGAATAATAATGCCAGGGCCAACATATCCATCCGACTTCAAGTCGTCTGTAAAAATTGGTGTGAAAGCTTAATATTGACAACGATGGTACGGAACTAGCTGTTTAAAAACTACTAGAGCGGCTGAGGATTTATCAAATCCAATAATGGGATTTACAAAGGAAACTTGTGGCAGAGCCCAAGGAGGGAAGGACAGCAAATCGATTGATTTAATAGAAACATCGTTAAGTTTCGACTCGTGCAGAAAAACTTTGACTCTCTCGATGAAAGAGAAAATTTGAGAAATGCGAGCAGAATAGAGTCTTCGAAGATTAACTGGAAGTTTCATTATGAAAGGAAATGATTCGGAACAAACATCACTTTTTAAAAATATAAGTGTGAAACTTTTTTCGCGTCTTATATACAGCGGTAGCTAGTTACATGTATTATAAAGGATTTCTGTAGATGAAGGACGGAAAACTCCTGTATATTTTCAGAATGGTGAAATATATTCAATCGTCGTCAAACAGATGAGCGAGCAGATCCATACACCATGCACCCATAATCGAGACGGAAAGAATGACTGCCTCTTAGATACGTAGATGAGAGGTTCTATCTGCTTCTCAAGAAGTTTTGGAGAGCACTTTTTGATATTCAAAGATTTTTCACCTTTCTTACGTAAATATAAAGTAAGATTAAAAACACTAAAATGAATGATAAAAAGTGTAACACTGAAGACTATGAAACTACTACTACTAACTATGAAAAATTCAGCAAGGTAAGAAGTTTTTTAAATATATAGGCATGTTTCCTCTAAAGCCCAGGTTTAAAAGCGTCGAAATAGCGCCATAGCGCCATGCTTCATCATATGTGTTTTCGATGTCAAAAAGAAAAAAAACACGTGATTCCTCCAAACAAAAGTATTGCGAATATGGGTCTCCAGGAGATCGAAGTCAAATTGACTGGATTCCATATAGGATATACACGTTTCATACGTAAACACCTCATTTTGGCGAAAGCTTGCCTGTGTGCTCTACTTATCATTCTAACTTTACAATCTAGCACATTTTGATCGAGTGTTCTTCTTTTAATAATACATCGTCAGAACTTTTTAAATTTCTTATCGGTTATCTTGGGTGACTTGATGTATGAAACGCCCCATCCAAATCTATTTAATTTCTTGAAAATAATTTGGGTTTTTTTTTTTCAGTATATTTCATACTTCCTGTTCTTTGCTTACGTTGTAAATGTTCAAGTAATTATACAAATTTAATCAAGTTTTTAGCGCATGTTTCAGAAACTTCTGTTGAATTTTAAATATTTTCATTTAATTATTTTTAACTTTTATAAGTATGCATGGTGCAATTTAGCCAAATATGGTTCTTGTGCCAAAAAATCCCAAATACCAATATCTATAATAGCAGGATAAAAACTATGACAAATAGTCAGTATTAAAGGACAATATTTTGATCCACTTGATAAGAGAATACCTCTGAATATTGGATAGGTTCTAAGGTTGATTATGAAACATGATGCCGAATTCAGATGATAAAAGCTGGGAAAAACCTGACATGACTGAAAAATACAAACGATTTCTTATTTTCCAATCTAATTACTATCCTTTAAATAGATATTTTACGGTTTGATAGATAAAATTTTACATTACTCTTTAAGTACATTAGAATATCAAACTGCCACCTTCAGAATTTTCCAATGTTTTTTAAAAATAATTATCCATTAAAAATAATTTGTCTGTATAATACATTTCGATTGGGAGTCTACTAAAATTCCCTACAAAATCTGCTGGAATCTGCAAAACTCAAGTTAAAAATGCAAAAAAGCATGAGAGAAGATGTGCAAAATGCATATGCAAAAGATAAAATATTCAGATATTTTCAAACACTGAGCTATCTTGACTCGTTTTTTGAAATACATAGTTTTTCGAATGAGTATCGTTATTTTTCAGTGAGTAAAAAGAATAAAGTTATATAGTTTCCGGAAGAATGATTCAAGTGTTAAAATCCTGCTCATTTTTAAAACGTCTATATTAATTTCCATCTGTAATTTGATTCTGTATGTTTTATATGTATATTTTTCCTAAGATGATGGCAATACTATTCCATTCGTATTTTTACTTTTAGTTCCTATAACAAACTTTTAAATTTTACAGTAAAGTGCACAACAATGATTTGTAAAATTTACTGAAATGGAATGAAAGACAATAAAGCAAAATTAAAGTCCTCTTTTGTAATAAAAAGTTTGTCATTCCGTTTTAACAGGAATAAACTGTTTTTCAACTTGTATTAAATTAATATATTTTCAAGAAGCCAATATTTTTTTCTGTGATGATTGATTTCCTTTATATGTGAAAAAAGGCCATAAGACTTTTATCCCTGACATTCAATGCAATTTTAAATATGCACATTGCAAAAATGTTTTTGAACTATCTCTCTCCATAAAGTCCAAAAACTTGCATCCAAGCAGTTGTTTTAAAAGTACCTTTTTAAAACAGCATTCAACACAACAGAAAGGCAACCTACAAATATTTTAGAAAAGCTTTTAATAAATTATTTCCTACTTTTTAGTCTTAAATTTATGTCATTTTTATAAATTTTATAGGAACTTCAAGTCAGAACTTCATTAAAATTCATTAACAAATCATTAAGGGGTTAGCATCAAAAATCATTGTATCGAGAATTACTTAATGTCTTTATTAAATGCATGGAAATTATATTCTGGAAATAGTAACATTGACTGAAAATATCAAATTGATGTCTTGTATTTGTAATAAATATAAATAAAAGAAATGTCGAAATTCTAACAGTCAGGAAGTGTGAAATTTGTTAAAAGTTTATATTTTACAGGCAGCGAGAATTAAGTAAAAATTTACAGGGAATTAAATGGCATGAAATGCTACTGAAATCTCTTCAACTAACAAATAAAAGAACAAAAATTAGAAAGAAAAATATTCCAGAATATTAGTGTTATTTTACATCTGAAATAACACAAATAATTAATTTAATAAAATGAAAAGATGTAAAAACTAAATTTTTCTCCAATTTTCATTCTTTAAGAAATAATGCTGGAAACCAGATGGTTATAAGACATAAGATTGTTAATATATTTCCACAGAAAATCAAGGTAACTAATGTATAACAAACTCTCTTGGTACTAGAAACAAAAATCTCTCTACAACTATTAAATATTTTTCTTTTTACCATAAATATCAATACCTAGGAGGATAATTATAAACTTTTATAGAACACCCAAGGAGCCTATCATAATCTCAGTTCCAAAATATCAGAGTTAAGAAAACCAAGAAAGTCCCCCTAAATTCATCAAGATGTTTCTTTCTTCATTTTTGAGGCTGTTTTTTCCCCTCTTTTTGTTCCATTCTGAAAACGTCGTTTTTTTACTAGAAGAGAGATTTTTCCTATTCATCCGTTCATGATATGGTTTTAGAGAGTGAATATTATGAGAAAAAGGAAATAAAATTATCCCGACTGGAGAAGAAATGTAAAAACGGTGCATGAGGAATAGAAGCATGAGTATAAGAAAATAAAAAATTAAATTCTCGATTTTATCTAAGTCTACGAAAAGAATGATTGTACAAAAAAGGCTAACAAATGCGAAAAATTTGATTAATCCTTTTATTCAAAACAGCCCTACATATGAAAAAGGATTCTATAAATTATTATATGTTATTCAAAATGTTTTTACATGAAAAAGGTAATGTACGTGATTTTTTTTATTTAAGCAACGAAGCGTAAGTTATCAAATAATCAATAAATATATAAAATTATTTCATTTGAAAGAAAATCTTTCTAACTTTATCAGCATTATTTTCCAATCAATAACATTACAAATTAAGAGCAAAATATAAAAAAAGATGTATGTTTAAAAATACTACAAGTTATCTGTATCAAGTATATACATATTAAAAATTCGAAAATAAATACCAAACAATAATTTCAAGAGAAACCTTTTACTATTTCATTGCTTTCAAATAGGCAACAAAAGAATGCTTTTCTTGGAAAATGCTTTGGGATTGTAGCAAATGTTTAATAGGATTTTTTTTTTCTTTCCAAACAATTGAAAAGTCGAAACTTTTCGAATGAATGTACGACACTAAAAAAGAAGAAAGGAAATATATTGTACAACTTAAGTCCGTATCGCTTGACTTCTTTTCCTCTTTCTGCATTCTTCTCTGAGCGAAAGATCAATTTATTGGCGAGAATCAGAAGAGGAAATAAAAAAAGTGAAATTTTCTACCGGAAAATTTCCCATTTCCAGACACACCACTGGGGGATACTGGACAATGGTCTACCCAACCAGAAAATTGGAGAGAGAGGCATAAAGTTTTTAACCTTCGTCCTATCATTGATATCAATACTGCAGCAAATACTAAACATTCATAGTAACATGCTTATGGGAACAGCCATAACAACTCCTCTTAATTATTAAGTAAAAAAAAAGAAATTTTATATTTATTAATGAAATAAGAAATTATTGAATATTTCAATGTATAAAACTTTGTAGAGAAAATGATAAAAGTGCATATTAATTTTGTTAAGAACTGCAAGTGGGATTATAAATTATAATTGAACAATTAAGTAATATTTAAGTAATTATTTGACATGCTTTAAATAATAAGCAATAAAAAAATCACTGTTTCCTCCCTGTTCTTCCAAAACGCATGCTGAATTATTTCCAAAAACATGAATCATTTTATTTCGCATTTTTTCTAAATTATTCTTTTGCTTTTCATGACGATCAATTTTAAACTGAGAAATTATTTTCCACCAATTTTAATTTACAACAATAAAAACAAATATATGAAATCATATTTCTTTGAATGAAATCAATATGTTGTAATTTTTCCTTTCTGAAATAAATTTGCCAATATTTATGTTCTAGAAAAATTCTTCAACTAGTGACTTACTAAAAATCGAAGTTTCTTCTATGTTTACTTCAGAAAAGATAGCACATAATATGAATACAAATATTCGTATACTATTTATTTTATGAACGTATATGTAAACTATCTCTGTATTTAACTTTATTTATTACATGATTATAAAAATGATATTCCATAGTAATTTTTCACCTTTTCTGATGTACTAGAATATTGAAATTGCATATAAATTCATAATATTAATAGTATACGAATATTTGTATTCATATTATGTGCTATCTTTTCTGAAGTAAAATGCCAGTTAACAGCTAGATTTATTTTTGAAAAAGTAAATGGTTTAATATGAGTAAACTGGAGAAAAGGTAGTAAAATCGTGAAAATCATTTCAAGAATCAGTGATATCCATAACAACAAATTATAAATTAAATAAATGACAGTGGAAACTACTTTTCTCTCAAATTCTAAATTTTTAACATAGTATGTAAATTGCATTTTTGATAAGCATTATTATCAAAATTATTTGTCTTTATTTGGCTTCTTTTTTACAAAAAGAAACTCTTATCTAAATGTTAAGAGGGCATATGCAAAAAATTGCAAAAATAATAAAAATATAAAGCATATAAATTACATACTTAAAAGGACCGAAAATGCCACCGTGGGAAGTGCGAGTGAAAAATGTGCAAAACAGGGGCATAATGCTGCCAAGAGTAAGATAAGTTGTTTTAAAGATTATGGTTTGTTTTCGCCATTTTTTTCCTTGTTTTCTCTTCAATTGAGCTGAAATATATTTTTGGTAATTTCTCTTTTCTCATAGAGAAAATAACAGTGAAAGAATTCAATATGAAATGGGCATCTGATTTACTATTCCTATTATATAACTGCACATAGTATATCAAAAAATATTAAAGTCGAAGCTCTTTTGAATCGTAACATCATTCAAAAAATTTTATACTTTTAAAGAAATATATCCTCAATGCAAATTTGAAATAGATCTCGAACTATGCATTGAGCGTGTAAGTAATGTTGAGACATTAAAGCATTTTTTAATTTAATTTTTTTAAGAATGTTGTAATAATATTTGTCTATTATTAATTTATTCTATATAGATCGTTGGTGTATATACACTGAGGTAACAAATTCCATTATATACAAATATAGATATACCATTAGTATAACCTACAAAAATTGTAAAATGGACATGACATTGGAAGAGATTACATTTTGTTCAAGTGATTCATGTCGAATTCTGATGTTATTATGGTTACATGAAGGAAATAATCAAATTTTGATTACAGAATGGTATTTGGAGCTCGACTCTTGGGACATTCTATTTCAGATATTTCAGTTGAATTCAACACTCGGAAATTCCTTGTGTCAAGAATGTGCCTAGAATATTTGCTTTCAGGCATAACTTCCCACCATGGATAATGAACAGCAGCCAACGGCTGCACTAACTTTCCGCACTGATTCTTGCATGTAGTAACCACAGGAATCAATGTGGAAAGTACAACAGACTTCTTTGTTAGAAGAGTGAGGTTTAAATTTTTCTTACCGAACGATAGTAGCAGCACGGTATCACTTCCAACGATTTTGCTGGGACAGTGACCTAATCAGTTAAACTTAGACGACTGGAAGAACATGGTCTTAGATGAATCACGATTTCAGTTGGTAGAAGCTGATTTTTGAGCTCATACGTAACACATATCTCACGAGTTGAGGAACCCACGTTGCCAGCAAGAAACAGTACAAGTTAGTAATAACTTTTTAATGGTGCAGCCTGGTTTCCCTGGTATATGCTGCATCTTTTAGATAAGCTAAACTACCACTTATTTATGAACTAAATTTACCCGAACTAGGATAGAATCTTAATGAATGACAATTTGTCATATCATCGGGCCCAAACTGTTTGCGATTGGTTTGAAGAACCTTCTGAACACTATGATTTTTCCTCTCAGATAACCTGATTTCATCAGATAGACATTTTAAATTACAGACTGTAATTTAAAATACAATTGAAATCCCCCTGTCATCATTACAGAATAACTATTTTTTCTACCATATTTGAAAGAACAGGAAAATTGCATTTCCAAGCAGTAAATGTCAACTAAAAATATCGTTAAAATTCTTTTATTGTTAGTTTAATTAATTAAAAAGGTTTTTTCTTCTTTTTCCTATTTTTATTCTGTATCAAAACTTAATTAATGGTTCAAAAATAAATTTGAGAAATTGATGGTAAGTGATTAGGTAAATAATGAATAAATCTCATCGATATTCATGAGAAATAAATAAGATATACTGAGGCAGAATGGCTCAATATTTTTGCGGGAATCTTCCAACAATCTATTTAATCAATGCCACATCGGGTTGCTGCACTTTACAGGGCATAATGAGTTACAAACACGTTATTTGAAGCTATCCTACAACTTTTAAAACCTCACTTTATGTTTTCCACTTGTTGAAGATCCATTCTATTGTTGCAAAAATATTGTAAAAGGATAGGTGAAGATTTAACATTCGCTAAGAATATAATAATAATCCATAAAGTATTAATTTTATTATTTGATCATAATTAAATTTTGAAATGTTAATTATAATTACAATCTTCCATTTACCAAAATTTTTTTAAGTCAATGAGTTCCATTATTTTTAACTAAATTTCAACTTGGAAACTTTTCTCAGAAACAGATTAAATGTATTAATTTATTTATACTTAAATACTCTTATATCAAATGAGCAACATTTGTTATTGAACCTAGTTAATTAAAATTCAAATTTAATTTTATAAACTTAAAAAAATTGTTTGAAATACTAGGCTTATCTTTAAATTTGTGATATTTCTATTATGAGCCTATTTAAACTTCAATTAAAATGCATTAATATTTAGGTTATTTAATTTTATAATTGTTTTATATTTTCATTAACATGAAATTTATTTATTATCAGTAACGTCATATTTTATTGGATAAGCTTTTTTCTGCTGTGTAAATACTTCTGGAAAAGTTTCCTTAAATGTTAAATGAGCTTAAAAAACAGCCTCATTAAGTGTTTAGTTTTTATTTGAAGAAATTTTATGACATTGTATTAAAAAAACAAAGCAAATTATTTTTAATACCCAAACTAAATAGTAAATACATTCTCAGCTTTTTTTATTCTTGTCGCTCAGTAGTAATAATACCTATCATTTCAAATTTTATTAGAAGTATCCTTGATAAATATTTTTGACGCTTCATATTTCATAAATTAATGAATGAACCAGAAATACTTTAATATTTTCTGCCAGTTAATCATTATGTGACTTCAAAAAAATTATTTTGAGATACCCCAGAGTAATGTCCGGTTAAAGGGTAAAAAAGCTTTAAGGGAATGTTGCTATTTTATCAGCAGCATTTTTATTACTATCAAAGTAAACATGTTGTTGACGACATATATATACTATAGCAATAGAAATTCTATACTAATATTTTTGCATCAAATTGTTAATTCCTAAAAAACGCTCTTATACTATGCTTCTAAATTAACATGTTTTCATGTATTATATAAATCAGTATTACTCACCTCTTTAGAAATTTTAATGATTACTTATTCCAGAAGATCATACAATTGAACATTTACATAATTGTTTAAGGTCCTATTTCTTCATTTAACTTTAATCCATCAGCATTCGCACGGGTATTTTTGATCTCATCCTTTCTGTTTTCTAGAAAATTCTAAATGCCTGTAATGTTATTTCCCATAACTTCATGGTGATGCTAAAAGAAGAAAATTAGAAGTGAATAAATTTATGAAAAAATATATATCATTTTTTACTGTGAAGTGGCGTCAAATTTAGATCTCTTTTGTTAACAATTCGGATTCTTTTAATGTTATAATTGTAAGGGTATACGAACGTAAATTGAAGTGATTCTTCTTAGAATGGCTCTTATTCAAAGAAAAACCAATAATAGTTCAGATTTATCAGATATTTATGAAATTTCGGAAATTAATCATGATACAGAATCGTAACAAAATGCAGATTCAGAATATTTTAGAAAATTTCATTGAATATCTTTTCCTGATCGTTAAAAAAGAAGGAAATCTTTTTTATAAAATTCATCTCCTTATAACATGAATAAATGGTCTTTAAATTCTTGCTAAAATCCCATTTTATTCTAAAAGAGAAATGTTAAAAGTATTTTTGGAATATGTGAATAAAAATCAAAAATGAAAGTTATTAAAGATCAAGGTCTTTATTACTTAAACACCATTTTTCTAAAATCTTCAAATGTAAATTGTATGTAAAACATAGATTTTCTTATTCTCTAAATATTTTTAAGTGGGAAAAAATAATGTTTTATGTGAATGGAAAAAAAGGGAGGAGAGGAATAAATACTGTAATATGGAGAAAGGTAACTGGATTTTCTTATTAAAAATCGCTTATATGCCTTAACTATAATATTTTTGCATGAAAAGTTCGTCATATACTTTTAACATAATTTATTTTTATTCAAATAGTCAAAAAGATATAGAGTAAGCGCTTAAAAATTTGGTGTCAAAATGACCCCGCATGCGTGTGGGGTGAAGGTGTATGTTCTATGTTAAAAAACAATCTAAAGCATAGTATATTTACTTACAATATATATATGTCCAATGATTATCTTATTTAAAAGTAAAATTGTTAAGGGATTTTTTAGTACCTGATTTTTACATTAACAAAGCAAAAAACTAAATGAAATAATTCATTACTCTATTAAAATAATTTTTTTATAAAAATAACAAAAAATCATATTAATTAAAACTTATTTAACCACTGTCTTAACCTAACCTTCTATTTAATTACTAATAATACATTCCGAAATATAAGTCAATTCAAACTTTGTTCCATGTTTAGAGAAGGAAAAATTCCTTTTTATACATATCAACTAGCAAACTTAATTACTATCCACCCTCATTCCGAAAAACATGCTGTAGCAATAAATTTAAATGAGTTGTAAATATCTTTGATCATAATTCGAACCAAGCATCTTTATTAAACGCTACCCATTTCTAATAAAACCCATTCCATATAATATATTTAAAAGGGAAGAACGACACAAATCTTGGAGATTCTTTTCATTGAGACCCATGTCGTGTAATGGAAACTGCCATGAAGATTAATGTCACAGACATTATTGCCTAAACTGAGCTTCTTATGATTTTAGATATTGAGCGGGGATTAAAAAAAATTCCTTCCAAATAACCGGAAGTAATAAAGGTATTGTGTAGGCTATTTCCTTTCCGCAGACGATTATCATCTCAAACGTGTTTTTGTGAAGGAAACACTGATTAAGGTCCTTAATATATACCAGAAGAAAGTGGCCGATTACCTCGAAGTGTATATAAATTACCGGAAGTAGGAATGGCTCAGTATCCTGTTAAGCAAAAGGTGGAGTTTTTCTTTTTTGTTTTAGATATCTTTTTTTATTCTTACGTAAAAAGAGGTTAGTTGGTCATTAGAGATTATGGACGGCAGGTTTTATGACATATAATTTAATGTCTTGCTACACAGTAAGTGTGATCCAAAAAAAGTTTTTTTCAGTATTCTAGAATTTATTCAATCAATTGGATTTGTTACTGGTTGCTTTTTTGAATTCATTTAAACACTTCCTTTAAGTATTCTAGAAATTAATCAAGATTTATTTTTATACTCTTTATTTTTTTCAGTGAATTTTTTAATGTTTAATTCTACTTCTATTTATTCATTTCGATTCTTTTCATTGATTCTTAATATTATATTTCTTTATTGTTTCTAATATTAAAATATCAATAATCATTTGTTTTTATTTCAGATAAAAGCACATTAACACATAAAATATAAAATTATATAAGTTTTGAGTGGCATTTCAGAAAAAATAAATTCCACCTTATGGCTCTTTCAAATATTATAAATCCTTTCAGTCTAAATACTTAGACTCTTTTTGTGTGCTTATTTTAAATATCTATAAATTTTGTATACTTATTTCGAACCAAAATTCCCACTAGATACACTGTATTTTAATCCAATTAAATGTGGTTACAATGAGAATGCTAATTAATGAATTCACTATAAATAAATTGATGGATATATTTATTCGGATAATAATGGGAAGGCCGCGGTGGCCTGTTGGTAAGGTCGTGGCCTCGTAACCGGAGGGTTTCAGGTTCGAGACTGGATTTCACCGAAGAACCGTCGTGTGAGGGGGTCTCTTGCACGTTAAATCTGCCAGGCCAAATGTCCTTCCACTGGTGTGGTGCAGTGTGGAGAGGGGGTACCAATTCAGGTGTCGCCCTCGTCATCTGAACGTGGTTCAAAATGATGAGGTCCGTCCCAAAATAGCCCTCGTGTTGCTTTAAAACGGGACGTTAATATAATTAAACTAAACTAACTCGAATAATAATGGATAATTCTCAATTGCTATTGATTTCGCAATCACTTTTAACAGTTTGTACATTTCATCGTTTTTAGATTCTATTCACTTAGCACATCTTTTTTCCCCTCTAATACATTATGGTAGGTGGTGTTTGCTCGGAACTGAACTTGGGAACTTTTGATTAGAAGCCTTGTAACATCTACTAGACAACAGCAATTGATCTTGTCCATAGATGTTACCACCACATTACTCTCCCTCCAGTAAGTCGTATATCAGACGAAAGATTTTATCACTCCAGGTGTTACGATGGTCGACAAACGCTGTTTTCTTTGCTGTTGTTATGATGACTTTTGCTACCGGTAGAGGGAGACACGAAGTTTAATTGTCAGAGGTCAACAATGTGTTGCATGAGATTGACTCTAAATAGAACTTGGGGCATTTTGATTAGAAGTTTCGTAACATAGCCACTAGACAAACGCATTAACTCTTTTCCCGTAGATGATATGTGGCTTATGAACTTATCACCCCAACATCGATTATTTAAACATTTTAGACATCTGCAGAATATAAAAAAATTAGCAAATAAAATCATAAAAAATTCTAGGATTATAAAGAGTTTTAGTAGGTTTCATTCATTTGGGAATAATTATCTATTTAATTTTCAGATTGCTATGATCTGTAAAAAAATCAATTAAAAAGATCAGCAATCATATATAATATATGATTGTCTATATAAGATGACCAGTAAAGCTGTTAAAAACAACTTCTCGCACAGCTAAGGAATTACCAAGTACCTATAATTAATATAATAACCCCATGGTTCGTTTATTTCATTATTTGTGTAGTTTAGAACAAAAAGTAATGGAATAACTAAAAAAAATTAAACTGCACAGATTTTAATAATATGGAGATTGAAGAATTGGCTAGAAAGTTCGGCTGGGGTTTCGCTGCTGATTTGAATTCTTATTTTAGGATTCTTCAGTTTTGCACAAATCGGACGTATTAAAGAAATCAATTTTATATATATATATATATATATATATATATTAAAAAAGGAGAAATGGAGTAAGAAATATGTTACAGAAACGATGACAAAAGAGCAAATATTTATATAATATCTTTTACAATCTTTTCCATTTTCAAACTGGAAATTGAAATGCAAAAATGTGGAATAATAATGAAGTTTCCCAGTGAAGTCATTTCTTACTGGTGAATTGCTATAGAAAGTCAAAATTGCTTTTTAAAATAAATTTTTTAAAGAATTGAAAATATATGCTGGTTGAAATATCGCTCAAACTAAATAAAATATTTTCTATTACATTTTGTTGCATTTCATCTGCAGATCCCCTAGCTTGAATTATTTTACTTCTAAGATGTTTGCAAGAACTTGCATGTTAAGAAAGGATATATAATTCCAAAAGTTTATTTTAAAAAGTACAAAACCAAGTACATTATTTCAATTAAAATGTTAAATATCTTTCAAAACGTAGTTTAAAGTCATAAAAGAATTATCGGTATTTACAATATAAGAGGGCATACAATGTCGTAAATATATTTTCTTAGAATTGACATACCTTTGTAAAATTTCTGAGAGTAACGAATGAAAATATGATCGAAAACAAATTGCCCAAAAGGAGAAACACAAAGGAGAGAAAGCGATGGTTAATATTGACAAACAACAATACAATGTGATCCTTCACAAGTGTCTTTGAGTCTGTGGCGGTAAATTCATAAGCCAAATAACATCTACAGGGCAGGAGCAATTGCTTTTGTCTAGTGACTATGTTAATAGGCTTCTAATTAAAAAGTTCCTAGTTCTATTCCGAACCAACACCAACATACCACATTAGTCACCTCGGACAATGAACCTTCAACCTACAAACGCAACCTTTGCGGCACCCTCTACCAGTAGCAAAAGTCACCATGCTCGCCAAAACGCTTGGCGCTATAAAACTGTGCGTCGCCGCCATAACACTTGGCGCGATAACATCGTTCGTCTCACTGTTGGGAGAGGAATGTGTTGGTAAGTTCATAAGTCAGATAACATCTACAAGGCACGAGCTTTTGTCTAGTGGTTATGTTACGAGGCTTCTAAGCTAAAGGTCCAGAGATCTCTTCCGAATTATACCGCCTTCTACAATTCCTATTTGGGGGACACAGATTAAATTTGAGATATCAATCTCATTTGAAGGGAAAGAAACTCAGACTATTTCTTTGATTGAATAATTTATTGATAGATTACTTTCTTTCGTTTTTTTTTCTTTGAAAGCATGCACTGTAGCCAATTATTGCAACTTTATTATTTATCATGTCTTTATACAGTATTTATATGATCAGTAATCAATACTTAGTAATTTTTTTTAAATTTGTATTTTGTAATTTTGTTTTAATGTGAAAAGAATTATTCTTAAATGTTTGATTTATTCTTCAAAAATGTTTGTGTTTTTCTTGATTCTGCATATATTATATCATTCCTGCAGTCAATTTCCATATCTTTATTTTTCATGGAAATTAATTTCAGGAAA
>JAPMOQ010059770.1:1710668-1743051 GCA_026543055.1 Argiope trifasciata
GTATATGTATATGTATGTATGTATATATATAAACTGAACCAGCATCCATTATTTGCTTATAATACAAATTATTATAAACGAAATATTCAACTTTAATCAGAGGAAATGATCTCTATCTAGTGCATATTTTAATCAAAACATTTCTTCTTCTCCTTACATAAAATTCTTAACTTTGAAGCAGTGCGTGTTTTCCCAAGTGATCAGAATTTTATTTTCAAATTTT
Source organism: Argiope trifasciata (assembly GCA_026543055.1). Taxonomy (NCBI): domain Eukaryota; kingdom Metazoa; phylum Arthropoda; class Arachnida; order Araneae; family Araneidae; genus Argiope; species Argiope trifasciata. The sequence goes on from JAPMOQ010059770.1 coordinate 1,710,892, forward strand.
CGCATTACATAGACTGTGTATCTTGCATTGAGTAAAGAATATGGATTTTGAAAATAATTTTCTTCGGACATTTAAAACCAAAATTTAACATAAAACTACTATTTTAGTAATATCACGTACATATTTATTTCAATCATTGCATTTGGATTTAATATAGTAACATATTTATTATAATAATTATACATATTTACATGCATACAAAAGTGCTAAATATCAAAGTTGAATTCATTCACAGATTTGGTTCAAATTTTATTATACGTTTTTGCTGTAGATTCTAAATATGTGTAATAAATTTTATTCTTTTACCCTTTACGTTTCATAGAAATCTTGTTCAATTGTGTTCAACCAATCAAATGGATATATTTCCAGGGAATACATTTCTCCCAAAATTTGTTAGATTTTTTTTTTACTTTGAAGCAACTTCATTATGAACAAAACGACGAAAACTGTTTATAAAAACTTTTACTTTTCATGTAGTACAAATCTTGATTGTTTTTAGAACAAACTATGACAATATATAACAATATGAAGCCTTAAGGCTTCTTTCAATTCATTAAACTAATGGAAACATATACTATTCTAATATAACTTTACATAGTTTTTTGTACTTTTTCATAAAAAAAAACAAGCAAAAAGGAGTCATTGTAATCTTTTAAAAAATAAGCAAAATGTCAAGAGTTTGTCAAATCTCTATTATTGAAGACTCTCTGAGTGCTAAACGCATATTTTTAAAATAATGAAAAATTATGTGAACATAATAACTCAGAATGACTTTGAGTTTGAAGTCTGAAATTTGGTTTATGCTGTTTATGCTAAATTTTTGGATTTATGTAAAATTTAATCATTTAATTTCTCATAACATATCTTCAAGTATTTCTTACTAAGAGGTAGTAAGAAGGGTAGGCACATTACTGTTTTATATATAGACTTATTTTTTATTAACACGATGCAATATACTTCGTCAAGCCCTCTTGTACGGTCCCAGTGTTCATTTGGTATATGTTTCTTTACTGAAAAAATGAATTGTTTTTGTATCCCTAACTTAGTCTTGGTTTCCAATTATAAAAACCGACATTTATAGAGAAACACTGATGCCATTTTTCTAATCTTTACCAGGATACTCGTTTTGAAACAACAGTTAACTACTTCATCAATGGCATATATTTAAGAAAGGAAGATATAATAAAAATTTTCTTCAGTAATAAAAATAAATGGACGATAGTTCTGAAAGAAGTATGTAATATAAATAATATCAATCAATAGATATATAATGTTGTTTACTTATATTTTCTTCTTCCTTTTTGTCTATTCCTTATCATTCTTGTCTTGATAAATATGATATATCAGCTTATTAATTCGAATGGGTCTTGAAACTTATACGAAATCGGGAATATCTAAAAATATCAGTATCATTGCAAGAAATTCTAAGAGATTTTATCGAAATATATGATTTAGATTTTAATTACTTTCATTTGAGAAATTTAGTTTTTTTTATATATTTTCAAATGCATGAAGAATATTATTACCTTTCTATCAAACAATAGAGAGATTGATATAAAAATCGAATGTTTCCATCTTGAAATATTTCATTCATTAGAAATTGAATGGTATGCATCGTTATTGGGTGCCAATATATTTTTATAAGGGAATTTGTGTTTCTGTTCCACAAACTTTTGAAATCAGAATTCGTTCTGAGAACAGAAACATCATGTTTTGAGAATAAAAATGCAGATAATGTAGGTCAGGAAAAATGTAGAAAATAAAAACATTTGTTGCGATGATCTCTGAGAGCATCATGAAAACAAAACAAATCGAAATCCACCTGATCTTCAAATTTGAATTTTACACTTTATTTTCTTAGTTTTGCGGCGAACGTTCCAATGGAATTTTTTTAGCAATTTTCAAATGCATTGTGTATTTTTGCTATTTCTTTCTTACTTTGCTCCTTGTTATGAAAACTAGAGAAAAGTTTCCCAACATAAACAAAAAATGCTGCATATTGAAAGAAAATGTACAGAGAGGTAATAAAGCTAGCTGAATAATTTTCGGCAAGAATTATTTTTCAGGATTTTCACAGACAAAGACGCCATTAATTTTTTTTTACTATTTACCTGATATGATAATTTTTAATCATTTACACGGATTTTAAATATATATTTAGTCCTACACATATTTATTTCAACTTGACCTTCATCAAAAAATTTCAAACGAAAATTTTCATTTTATATTAAATGTTACAGACAGTGGGTAATCTATAACAATTATTTCTTGTCAGAATAATTAGTTACTTCAAGTACATCTTTTAACAAAAAATACATATATTGTCCGGAAGATCAGATATTATGAAGTTTTTAACAATCCGATTTAAAGCTAATTAGTTATTCTAATAGTATCAGAAAATAATTATTCCTATAGCAAATGAGAATATGAATTCATACTTGACTTATGTTTGACTCGTTTCAAATAAATAAGGTTTATATCACACTTTGCTCTTCTGAGTGATTGTTTCGATATTTAAATTAGAATTTTCATTATATCAATTTGATCACCATGCAATATTTTCAATTATTGAAATGAAATTTTAAACACATTTTCCACTCTGATTAAAGAAACATTCTTCAGTGCAGTTAAGAAAACCAAATAGATTTCATTGTTGCAATAAATTATTGAATATTATGTTTTATCTCTTTCAAATTATATCATCTACTAAATAGTTGTTAGTAAAATTATATCATCAGAGCAGTTGTTGTACACATCAGACTTAAGTTATAGTTAGATTTTGAGTGTTTGATAGATAACGAATATCAGATTTATCTAACTATTCATTCATAGTACTTTTAATAACATTCCTATTAATTTTTCATAAACATGGATTCAATAGCTTCCCAATTCTTCACGTCAATTTTTTTCAATTTCTGATTATTCAATTTTTGGATAGTTTGAAATTACAAAATTATATTTGAAATATATCTTTTCATAAAGTATTTCAATGTTATAAAAAATAATCAATTAAAATACATAAAACATCCAACATTTCCGTTTTCTATTGACATTCCACAACGAACTTAAGAATTGAACGAATTCATTTAGTAAATGATCATAAAAGGAACAAAAAATATAAAGCAATTCCAAAAACAATTTGAAGAAAAAGAATTTGAATCTAAAGTCATTTTATCACTCTGCATTGAAGTCTTTGCTCCCAAGATTCACATAATGATCGTTTAAATTCCCATTTCCAATCTTGTTACCATTCCTTCAATTTCACACCTCTTAATACAAAATGTTGCTCTCCTTTCATTGCCTCCAAAGGAGTTCATAAAAAAGAAAAACGTAAGAAAAAAATTATAATTGAAAAATCTGGATGGATCTCAAGGCTTATGATGTATTTATCGTGCTGCAAATGCTCCTTTCATGCCTCGATTTCTTTCTTGATTTAGATGAAGGAGCGCGATGGAGGAGATCCATCACGAAGGAGACGAAATAAGTAGAAGGAAGAGTGGGAAACAGCAAAAGAAGAAAAAGAATCTGAGGAGGATTCAATAATTGAAGTGATTGTGAGGAAGATGACGGATGTCACTAGGAGATGGGATGGGAAAAAAGATTGTATGATATTTCCCCATTCAAAACAAATTTTAGTTTACGATTCTACATAAGAAAAACAACATTTTGTCTAAAAGGAAAACGAATAAAATTGTTTTATTTACTGGTTTATCAAACAAATAATTATTGATTCATTCAAGTATTTTTCATAGAGGGTAACAAATGCCACAAATCTAATATATAAAAATGCATGTTTATTTGTTCAAATTTTAGGCAATTTCATCCGATTATGATGAAACTTGGCCGACTTATTGCTTGCGTTTGTGTGGAGGTTACAGGCATAGAACAATTATTATATCAAATATATAAGAATGAGTGCTTATTTATTTGTATTTTAGATGGTTCAATACTGTTATGACAATACGTGGCAAAATTATTACTTTAAACCTAGAAAATCGAAGAATTTCCCATGGTCGTATGCTAGATGCTCACTAGTCAGACAACCATGAAATTTGTTTGATTTTTGCTGAATATGGAAAAAACTACTGCCTATCCTAATGCACTTGAATAATAAAGTACAAAATATAGAATCAATATTATTTCTCCTTCTTTTTTTATGCATCATTAACATTCAGTAAATACATTCATAGTCAAAAATAACTATCATTTTTCCTATAATTTGCAATTAACAAAATATCTATTACGGATTTTAAACAATTTTTCCAAAATTACGAAATAAAAATATGGGTTTAACATTCATAAAACAATTTTACCCTTCACACTTTTTTCCCATACTTTTAGAATTATATTTTCATTCGTTCTACCATGAAAAAAAATTAATATATCCAGCGGTAGTGGTTTGCAGAAACCTTTCATGCACATTCTCTTAATAAACACGATATACCTTTCGTGGCATTGGCATACAATAATTAAAAAGTATTAATCTTTTATGTGAATTAATCTTTTTTTCTGAATATATCATGTGGTCTTTGATGTTCAATCTTTGAAATCTGGTTATTAATAGCCAAAAATGTATTTTGCGTTATTCAACACAGTTAAAAACAAAAATTTTAAACAAACCTGCACTTACAGTCAAATAAATTTGCTTATAAGTTAGAAATATTTTTGTCGTTGCGTTTTTAAGATATCACATTAACATGTTTGTAAAAGCACTGGTTATCAGATGATCCACACTCTGATATATTTGGCATAAAATTTAATATGTTTGTACTACAAGTTTTAAAGATATGTATTAGATTTTATCCATCTTGCTCGCTTCGTTTTGCAGTTATTTTGTCCACTTATATTCGATGGACTGATCTTCTCCAAGAGAATTTCACTCAAAATTTGATAGAAATCTACAAATTCGGTGTAAAGAGCAGATACCAAATTTCATCCATCTTGTTTAAAACTCTTCCTAGTTATCTTTGTCCTAGACAAACACAACACCATCCTGTGCCCCAGGATTCCATAATACTAAGTTATATAACCAGGTGGATGGGCACAGAATGGAAGGAAGGGAAAAAATAAAGAAAGAAAAATTTAAAGAAAGAAGGAGACGACGAACCATCCAGGTATCTCCAGAGAGAATCCCATTGGTGTCAAATCCTACAAGACTGTATTCAATTTTTGGTGAAGTAATAAGTAGATGGAGGGAACAAGAATATCTAAACAAATAGTGACTATGTGTTGAACTTACAGGGAGATGAGAATACTAACTAAAAAGAAAATATCGTTGAATTATATTGAAAACCTCTGTGTTTCATGTATCATCAACAACAAAAAAAAAACAATCACTGTAGAGTCCCGATTCTACAGTGATAAGACACAAGGAAATTTTCCGAAAATGTATGTTCTGAATTCAGTGTGTGTGAGGGGAGGTCTAGAGCGGAGTTTCATCAAAATTGTGATATCGAATTTGTTAATGATTACTATTATCTATATAAGTTTACTATAAAGCAGAAACAGTGCATCATGGAAAACTTAAGTATTACATGGTTAATTTTGGAAGATTCACATATTACATGAGGCATAGACAATTAATATATGAAAATTTTAATTGTTCATTTGTGATTATATACTCAACCTCTTCATTTCAAATGACATTCAAAAAATTATCAAAAAAAATTGTCTTGGTCAAAAACATAACATATTTTTTTGTAAAAACAGTATGCTAATACAAGCGCGCATTATAGTTTTAAAATTTTAATGAACGCATAGCTTTATAAAATATCAAGACTCAGAAAATCAAGATTTAAGAGAAATTTCACAATAAAATCGAATTTTTTCAATCATAAAATATATTAAGTACTACAAAAATGTGCCAGAATAACAAAAAATTAATTTTATCAAACAATAAAACCAAATAGATATTGCGAAATAAAATGCAAAGAGTGTTCTAGAAAATTAAATAATATCTGCATTTGACTTTTCAATATTTTTATTCACGAGCCCCATTCTCGTATCAATTTGTAGCTTTTCAGAACGGAAATTGTATTATTCCTTTCTTAAGCAAACAACGAATCTCATATTCTCCGAGACAACAATTCACAGCGAAGAAATAACGAAGAGAAAACAACAACACTGCATCAAAACTTTGATTCAATTAAAGCGGGCTATAAACTTCCTCATGTGTTTTACAAACACGAAACAAACAGCGAAAGGATTCTGTTCAGAGAGCAAATATCTGATTAGAAAATTATCACCCTTAGCCTAAAAAGGCTCCCATTTAAATCCTTCTGCAGAAATGGAAAGTTTCTCGCACGACAAAAGCGAGTTATTTGAATCGCAGATTTTATCGAGTAGTGAACTTGATAAACTGCAGCGTCTAGTTTGCGAAAGGATCAATATTTTCACCTTCACTGGAAAATAATCAAACCGATCCAGATTGCTTCAATAATAACGAGTTTAGTTCGAAATGTGATTCAGTTTCTCCAATTTATTGAAAGTGTCGAAAAGGGTCGTATTTTTAATTAAAATCAATCCCTGCTTTCATCACAAAACCGATGGTATTTGGCAGAATGAAACAACTTAATTGTTTCGAGTTGTTTAGAATAAAAGTGAGTTCACACGACTCTAACTATTGTGTGCAATAGAAGATCACGCCTACTTCCGGAAAATCATGTGACCACAAGGTGACTATAGCAAATGTTTGTCCCGTCGGGTCAACCGTTGGCCATTGTCACAACGACGTTGTGTCCACTGTTTATACAAGGACAATACAGGGAGAACAGCAGAGAGGTAACGATTGCGAGCAATAGTTGGTCTCGTGTGAACACACCTTAATTTTCACATAAAGAGCTTTAAGATTTTTTAGAATTGCTCTTCATTAAAATATTGGGGAAAGAATTTACCTACTTCTGAAATTTATAAATAAAAGTGAATAGGTTATTTTAGCAATACTGTTTATATTGCTACTTGTATAATAATTACAAAAGTGAACAAAATTTAAAATTTAATGCATATTTTACCTAAAATTATAGTATATATAATTATTTTCTGATATAATTATGAAAGTTTTGATCAGATCTCATAAAAAATGCAGATCTAGAATCCTGCATAAAATTTCATAAAAATTGACCTCACATACATATTTTAAGTGAAATTTTATAAAAAGCATATGAATATATTTATGACTTGGCCCTCTCAAAATTAAAAGTTATATTTCTTAACTTGCAGGTTTATTATAAAACATTGGGTGGAACTCAAAATTATCAATGATAAAAAAGCTTTGAATTTTGGGGACATTTTGACTACTTGGTCAATTTTGGAAAATTTAATTGAATTTTAATGAGGAGTTAAAATAAGAAGGCATTTGGTTATTTGGTTAAATTTGATTAATTACAGAGAATAAAGTAGTCAAAATTTGAGAAGTTTTGACCATCCGATGAATTTTGGTTAACTTGCATGAATTTTAATGAAGAATTAATTTGTCAAAATTTAAAGGAAATGAGGCCATTTGTTCACATTTAATAAAATTGGACGAGTTTTAATTGAGAATTAATCTGTCAAAATTTGTGAAGTTGTGGACTTTTGGTTGAATTGGATTCTTCTAAATGAATCTTAATAAAAAAATTAGTAAGTCAAAAATTAACAAAATTTGGATGCATTTAATGAGAAATTTTATAGGAGGTTGAATATGGGTAATTTATTTAATAATATACTGGATATTAATTATAGAATTCATTTGAATGTTATTAGAGGATTAAATTATAGAAACTGGAATATTGAGAAGTATATGATAAAAGTGAATATTTATCTTAGAAATACTGAGTCTGTATATGTGTCCCCTTTATTAGATGGACATTCCCTTCAGGACCTAATGGCTCTTGCGTCAAAAAAACCCAATCCAATCCTTCAGGGCCTAACAACTTATTGTAACCTTAAGAGCATCAAGCAAGTTTCTTTTATTGTAATTGTTCGATATACTAATTTTTAAGTTTGCCGCATAAAAATTTCCACAAATTGATATAGAGTCAAGCCTGATGAAAGTAATAATTACTCTAGAAATAATGCTTTCAGGTATTTGAATAAATCTTATTTCTGTATTTCAGCAATGTCATTAAATGGATTATATCTTGATCCGATACTTCATCTCATAGGTTGATTTTAGAAAATATAATATAAAACCATAATGAAAGCAAAAAATTAAACTATATCAACAAAGTCATTTATTTAACCTCGTAACATCCAGAAATTTTTCAAATAATTCATTCACTCAAATTTTTATCTAATTTCCTGTAGACGATAGAAAGTTAATTTTAATTAGTATTCCATAGTTCTAAATACATATTTACCACTACATGTATATAGAAATTAATAATATTCAGAGAAATAAATAGGATCATTTTGAAGATCATCGAATAAACAAAGGATCACACCGAATAGCAATAAATTATTAGAGCTTCAAACATCTTTGAATCATATCCTTAGCAACGTATTAAAGATAGTTTGCGAAAGAGTAGATAGTTTTAAATTCTACAGAATATAATTAATGATATCCGAATTCCATGAACAATATCAAATTTTATATCATAATTGTAATTATTATGCTTTCTCTCATAGTATGCTGAATAATTACAGCATTCTTAGTTAAAATAAATTTCTGTTCTTGACACTGAACTATGACATTTACTTTGAACAAAGGCATTGAAATATTTTACTGTACCAAGAATGAAGTTTATGAATATGTTAAGTTCATATTATTCATCATGATTAAATTCTCAGTCCAAACTTTTAAATACTTAGAAACAAATTCAGAAATTTAAGAAAAAATCTTCATTGAAAACAATGTTTATTCTATTAATCTGAAACAGTTATGCATGTGCATAAATTGCTCCTCGATATCAGGATCATCAATTTTAAGTATTGAAAAATTCTGAAGACCGATTGATCCTCTAAATATTTCAGCATGGCCAAGCAATTATAATAATAAAGCCATACGTATTTTAATCCTTCCACCTAAATATTTCAAATACGTTTCATGAAAATTCGATATATTTAACAATGGCTTATGAGTTAAAGGTTTTCATGTGCTTGTTGTTATTGTATATGTTTTTAATGCTATTATATGCATTTTTTTATTTTAAATGTTTTAATATGTTTGCGATTCAAATTTGTGGTAGTATCTTAAAAAGCCAATAACAGCGACTAAAATTTGACAATCACTTTTCTCTTGCGGATATGTTACGTGTCTGTAAATAATAAGGTCGCGAGTTCGATTCTTGGCGGAATTTAATCATCCCATTGGCGCGACTCCACAATACGGATTACCACATTGGTGACCTTGTGCTATGAACACGATCTTCGCTCGCCATAACGTTTAGTGCTACTAAACGTCGTCACACTCACTTGACGCAACAACTCAATCACACTCGCCATAGCCCTTTTGGGCTAAAAAATCGTTTTCCTTTCCGCGACTCACTGATGATGGAATATTGTGGTGTTATCTTAATTAACCAGTAACAGCCACTAAACATTGATGATCACTTTTATCCAGAGGATATATTACGCTGCTGGAAATCGTAAGCGAGTTCAATTCTTGGTGAAATTCAATCTTTCCAATGGCGCGACTCTGCAATACAAACCACCACAAGCTTTTGTTTTAGTTTATTGCTTAACAAGAGCATTTCGTGCGACTTCATCTGTGGTTCAAATCAACTATCTGTTTGCATCGAACCGTCAATCTAATCAGATGATTAGGTCTGTGTTATAGTTAAGAGATAAATAGAAGTCCGAATAATAGGCTGGGGTTATTACAGTAGATGAATCAAATGATTTTTATATATTAGATTTGGTTTAACTTTTATGTACATTGATTGACTTATTGTTTAAATGATTTATTTTAAATATTGGTTCATGGTTTACATACAGAGGGATTTCAGGATACAGAAAATGTTTCTGTTTTTATTTTATACAGAAACGCGATGGTGGGAGAAAACAATTAGGAATTGTCTTTATGGCAATTTTGAGTTTGGAAGATTAATATAGCTTATATCGATTGTGTTTTTACTTACAGGAACCATAAAAGTTTTATTTTAAAGCCTTCATTCACAGCATGTCAAATGAACAATCCGATCAAAAATAAGTGATTTTTCGTATAAATGTTCCGTTAAAAACATTAAATTATAAGAACTCAGGTTTCGTTATTTTGTAACAAATTTTACATTTTATTACAAATTAATAGTTTACATTAACAAATTAAATCTGAATTTTTATTAGTGTATTTAAAATCTATATTTCATGTATGTAAATTTGTGTTTGAAATTCATTTACTCTTCCCTACTTTTTTTTTCTCTTTAGATTAGCGCGTTTGATGAGCTTTTTCGACAATATTGACTTTTCGTCTCTTATACTATTATTATGGAATGCATCATTTTTAAAATTCCACCTTAATATTTAATAAGATTGAAATACATAACTTTAATTGAGTCTGTCTATAATAAATGATTTCGAAAATTAAAATGAACGCAATGAAATAAAAGCGTAAATAAAAAACTTGTTTTGAAATCAACACCTAAAGAAAGCAATTTTGTATTTTTATTTTTAGCATAGAAAAAAGCATTCGATTGAAAGTTTTGATGTACAGTGATATTAAAAATAAACTTTATATCAAATAATATTTTGAAAATGGTAAAGAAACGAGATTTATATCAATAAAAAAGTAGTTTTCTTAATTTAAGATTGTCATGTATTTTTGTGTGGTATGTATTTTGGTTAAATGCATAATATACTAACTAATATACATAAAAATGCATTTTAGTTTGGACAATATGAATATTAATTTTCATAAGCAAGCAATAACAGCTATACATTTGTTGACTGTTAGGCCTATCTAAATCTTTATTTAATTTTTGGTGCTGGAGTCCATAATTTTGATTTCTGTTACATTTTTTTCTCTGATTGCATAATGTTTTTGGTGTGATGAAAAATATCAAAACAGGAGTTTATTTAAGTTCTTCTTGAAGAATTTCGAATAATATTTTGCAGCGAATTAACTCTAATAATTAACTAATTATCTGTATTGTTTAATTAATTATCTATATTAATTAGCTAATCGAAGCGTTTAATTTAATACAATTGCGAAAACATTGAAAGAAGAATGTGAAAATCCTTATAATTTGTTATGATTTTACTACAAGTTTGTTTACATATAACTTAGGAAATTCGACAAAATATAAACAATATCTGAACCACGTACAATAAGGCTCTACATACGAATTATTTGGAACCCAAGCAGAGCTTTTTTGTTTTTATGCAATCGTCTGGAGCGATGAACAATTATTTCTAGAAATCAGAATAAATTTAAAACTTTCAATAAAATTATCAGTATTTAGAAGTGAAGCTTAATTTGTATTTCACTCATATCAGAATACATTTATCTATATCATTTATGAAGCAACGTATGTTCTCAGAAATGTTAACTGTGTTATTTGTATGCGTAAGAAAATGATGAACCGTATTATCAGTTTCAACAATACACGGCTGCAATCTAAAGACACACAGAAAAGAACAAAACTATAGTACAGGTTTAACTCCATTAAAACGAGAATATGTTTTCCTAATATGAAACAAACATCGTGGAGACATCGTTACATCTGATTAGAAAGTCTGAAAATGCCTTTAGTTCGATCTCTTTAATAGAAGGGAAACTTTCTTGACGGTTGAAGCGAAGTTATTAGAATCACAGATTAAATCGAAACGTCAGATTGACAAACTGTAGCGTCTGGTTAGCGAAAGAGTAAATATTTTTGCCTGCACTGGAGGATAATTAACCATATCCGGATTGACTCAACAATATCAAGTTTTATCTCATACCTCGAGTTCTGTTTGCGCTGGCTAGCTACTCGTGTCTAAAACGGCCATATTCTTAATTAAAATATATTTCTGCTCTCATCACAAAACTGCTGCTGTTTTGGCTTGATTGAAGGCGTCGAAGGGGTTTGTTTTCGAATGAAAGAAGTTTAGATTAAGTGTCGAAAGTTTATTCGAGAGCCCTTGATTAAAATTTCAGAGAAAAATTTTTAATTACTTGGTTTTCTCAGTAAATTTTAGGATTTCTTATTTTAAATTGTTTTAGTGTTTTAAATATTTGTTTTAGAAATGACTATGTAAGTAAATATAATTGTTGGATACTTTTAATTTAAATTTTGGGGATAAATGATAAATTTCTCTTGATTAAAGTATTATGAAGAATATTTTGCAGACGAGTAATAAAATGAACATTGAAATAAAATTATTATATTAAAGATTCAAAATATAAGGTATTTTTTCAAATCAAAGATCTTGAATTTCGGAAAGTTAATTAATTTCTTTGAAATTGGTTTACTAATTTTAGAAAAAATAAACTAAATATATTTTGTAAAAGGTTTCCTCGATAATTGATATGATGTTGAAAAATTTATCAGCATATTACTCTTGGCAAAACAAATTTTAAAAAATCATTTTTGAATTTCATTTTTATTTAACACGCATTACTAGTTACCATGATTCTTATTAATGGTTAAAATAATAAAATATGTTATAATACTGATTGGCTGAAGGCATATAATAAAGAAAATCAAGTTTCCACATTTCTTTGCATGTTTTTTTTTAATGTTTCTGATTTTATTCATCAGTATTAATTACATATGCATAAGCTCCTTGAGTAAAAATGAAGGTCAATGCCATGTTTGTCACTTTGTACTGACGTAAGCATGTAAATGAAATATTTCATAAACTCAGTAACTTAATTAAATGTTTTTTTATGCTATCTTGTGCAAATTGTGCTAATTCCATGTCAAATTCTGAATTTCAACCAGCTGGTGAAAATGCATATTTCTATTAATAGAGTCAATATAAATTTCGATTCTCGCCAAATATATATGCTTCATAGCTTTCTTTCATCAATTCGTTATCCGAAATTTTATTTGTGGGGAGATACAAAAGACTGTCAGAAGAAAATATACGAGAGTTTCAGACCATTTGTTTTGTATTTGTTTGATATCATTTGATATTTGATATTTTTTGATTTCATTTTTATTTATATTATTTTTATGCGGCTTTGAGTTCATTAAATTGTAATATGTCATTTAAATGTCAAACTGGTTCTATATATAACATATTTTGCATTTAATTTTTTATAACTTTCCATCTTTTCCACACTTTTATTTATTATTAACATTGATGTCAGAGAAAAACTATTTGTATGTATATATATAAATAACAGCTAAAGCAAACAAACAAACAACATACCACAGTTACTTCAGCTGTGTAATATTCATGGCTTTGTTTGCAATGACTTTCAATATCAAGTGTAAGTAAATGCTCATAACAATTATTTGTATGCCATCAGGAAAGAGTGTACAGTAAAAGTTCAAAGTTTAAGCGTAAAATAATTATTTTTAAAAATGTGCATTTAAAAATAGTAACATAATTATGCTTATTGCATAACGCTTCAAAAAGTATGAATCATTTTTATCGAGAAGGTATTAACTCATAGCATGTAATAAATTACATTTAACAGAACTTTTAACATTATCGTTAATGTAAAACATTCTCACTTAAGCCTGACCTCACTTTAAGTCCCTGAAGCATTGAAATCCCCATTTCGAATTCAAATCCTTCTCACATTTACAATAACACTCGTTTCCAAGAATTAGTCTTTATTTCTCTTATGCCATTCCAAACTAATACTAAGTGTCTTAAATGCGTGTTAACAGTTGCAGTTACAGTTCCCTACAGCCAGAATCATTAATCTGTCCTAAAGACCTTTCCTTTGACTAACGTGCGCTCCATCCAGGTCCTGGCTTGATCTGGTGCCTATAAATGAGCTTCCGGCGTGCTTTTTTCGCTTTCCTTTCAGGCTGCTGAGAGTGAATTGATACGATTTTCCTTTTGTTATTCAAATGAGTTATCCATGCAGGCAGCGGCGTTCCTTTTCCATCTGAAGCAGTTCAGAGATTTCAAATATAAATCACTTTTTGGAAGTTGCCTCTTCATTCCAAAAAATTCCTTTTGTGTTTACCAAAGAGGGATTTTATTTCAGGAGGAGAAATGGGAAAAAGCCATCGAAGGGTTTTGGGGGGAGAACTCTTGGCAGGGGCTGAGGAAGGTGCTTTGAGCAGATTTTAGAAGAGATTTGGGAGGCTCAGGGGTTGTAGAGCGTCTGCCCTGGAAATCCCTTCTGCATTGCATCTTCCCATTACATAATGCCTTACTAAACTGTTCCATGCTGTTCGGTGTGATAGTTAAGGGTGGGGTAGAGGAAAAGAAATTTTTCAATCAGAATAGTTATCTTCTTTTACTTTCAGTAAAAAAATTTAACATTCCTCCAAATTTTTTGTATTCCAGTTTAACTGATTGTTTTTATTTAGCCAGTTTAATGATTAAATTTGTTATTCCATTACTTGCAGTTATTAAAATTATTTTAAGTATAGACATTATTGAATCATTTTGTAGGTCTGAAAAAGTTACTGGAATTTTTTTTTTCAATCAGAGCAGCTATTTTAATGTAAGTTCTCCAAAAGACCTTTTAGCACATTTTTAATCATTTAACATATTATATTAAACTGATTAAATTTATTTAGCTCATTTTTTCGATCAATATATTTGGGTATTTATGATTATAGAAATCCTTAGTTTTTATGTAGATGTTTAGAAACAGAGTCCAGAAAACAACTGTTTTGTAATTATAATATTATTATTGTCATGTTGGGGAAAAGCAAAGAAAAAAACGTATAACCGAACCTTCATGAGTTGTTTTATTTAATTTAATTAATCTAAAGTATATTGTAAATGAATAAATTTTTCTGTGTAATTGGAAAGTAAGTTCCTTGACTTACTGAAAATCTCGTTATTATTGGGCTAAGCTTTTACAATAAAAAATATTACCTGTGTTTGTAATCCATTGATCTCAATTGATGTTGCATTTGATCTCAAACGTTTACATTTCAGAAGTTCCTACATGAAATGGGAACATGGGATCATCATCAGTTTATTCTTTGAAATTTTTAATACCAGAGTCGTCTTTCATTTTTAAGTGCTAATTTAAATACGAAATACAAATAAAAAATTTACCACCGAATCGCGAAAGTGCACTCAAAATACAAATCTTCTTTTACATTCAAATGCATAATTATCTCTTGTCTTAGCCATATTTAAGAAAACAAAGTTGCACGCAGTCACTAAATAAAGAAATAATCAAGTAGCCACTTAAACATTCTTTTGAGCAATTTGGGAGATACCTTTCTTCCCCCCCAGCTCTCGGTGTTATCTACATCGGACATTCAATCATTTTAACAGCAGAGATCTCCCTGCCATCTGCTAAGAGAAGATACATCGCTGAAGTTGAAAGGTTAGAAAATATGAATGATCAATCAATTTGCTTCAGAGTTCTCCGCTGATTTAAGATCCACTTAACGAGTCAAGCACTTGGTGGAGAGTGCACTTAATATTGCCTCGCGTCAAAGCCACCGAGTCTTGGAGAAGTCTGCAATTGAAAGCGATATGCGGATCATCGACAAAAAATAATATAAATTCAGCAAAAACAATGTAATAGAAAGAGAATGAACATTCAAATAATATTTAAGGCTACAGTTTTTACTTTATTACTTTTTTATTTTATACTAGCTGGTACCTGTTGCGTTGCTGCCGCAGAACAAATACTTTTGGAAATATCATTTGGAATTTAAAATAACTGTCTTGTTTAATTAGCAATAATATCAGAAACATTCATTGAAGTTGAATATTATTTTAAAGATAAGTGTAAATAATATTTATTCCATCTTTTTCATTTCATTATTCAAGAGCTTTAGGGTAGGCAATATTTTTTTTGTTTGTTTTTCCTTCTTTAGAAGAAACAAATTAACTTCTTAACCGTCCAACTCGTAGCATCCAACATACAACTGGTTACGTGGAAACACTGCTGTGTCTCCTTGGGAAGTTAATTTGAGAATAATCCTCGATTGATAGATACGGTAAATAGATCCGTTTTTTTATATATTAGATAATTCTACTATGCCCATAACCATCCCGTAAGGGCAAGTAATAAGTAGTCGAAGTTTCATCGCAATCGGATGAGGGGAGCGGTAGCGCATAAGAGACATATAGACAAGCATTCATTTTTATTTATATAGATCAGTATAGTTTTTTAGTTTTAATGGTTTAGTTATATTAACGTCCCGCTTAAAGCAACACGAGGGCTATTTTGGGACGGACCTCGTAATTTCAAACCAAGATCAGATGACGAGGACGACACCTGAACTGGCACCCCCCTCTCCACACCACACCAACGGGAGGACGTTTGGCCTGACAGATTTAACGTGCAAGAGACCCCCCTCACACGACGGTTCTTCGGTGGAATCGAGTCTCGAACCTGAAACCCTCCGGTTTCGAAGCCGAGACCTTCCCACCAGGCCACCGCGGCCCTATATATAGATCAGTATACATTATTTACTTAATACAATATATCATGTATTAAGTAGTATATTTTATTCAGTAAGATAACATATTACGTAACTTATAACATTAAGTAATATATTAAGTAACAATACAATGTATCATTAACCCTATAAGAGATGTTAGAGTACAGAAAAAAGCTAATGAGTTCATTTAAAATTTTCCTACTTGAATCTTCCTCCTCATAATAATCAAAACAAAATATCTTTTAAATACAATTTGCCTGATTTTACTGCAAGAAATATCAAGAAATGTAAATAAGCTCTTTTGAAAAATGTTATTGTGAACAATCTAATTGCAATGTTGGAATTCCTGGCCTGATCATAGTGATGTAGCACTCACACTCGCGTTTTAATGACGTCAGGAAAAATACCCATGATTCCATGATAGCAGATGTAAGTTTCAGTTCATTTTGAGTTCTGGTTGATAAGGTGTGTAAAAACGGAAATAAAGATTTTCATATGTTATATATAAAACTGTGCAAGTAAAACGCAAAATATGTAACTATTTGTAAACATTATCTCTGCCTGCATTGTCGTACTTCAAATAAAAAGGACAATAAAAGTGAGAACGCCTGGATTAATGATTTCAATGTTTATGTGATCTAATTCTTCTTGGAATACCTTGATTCTATCTCATTTAGAAGGTCTCGGAATGACAAGGTAAGAATGAATTTTCTCTTACATTTCGATAAATTTGAATTTGGGGGCCTATAAAGCTCAAAAAGTAATTAAGGCTTTAAAATGTGTTCTTTCTTTTTTTGTATTTTTCATTTTTATGATTTAATTTTTGCACCACCGTAAACGCAAAGTTTTTCTTCAGTTTCTGTGCAGAATTAAATAAATAAGAACAAAATGTACTTTCAATGATGGATTATTCAATTAAAGATATAGCATTAATATGATAGCAATGAAACGATGGCTTAACATAAAGTTAGTCTTTCTGTCAAGATTAAAAAGGCTCAAAGAAATTCCCTTCTATTTCAATTTTATTTTCTTATCTATTTATATTTATCAGAAAACTATAATTTTTTTAAATAAAAATAACATTTTAAATTGACAAATATTCTTTCTTCAAAAGATTAATATGCTGAATAATTTTCTGATTTTCACGTAATTTCTAATTTCGCAGTAGAATATCTCTTCTGTAAACTCCAAAAGGATTTTATTCTAAATTATTCATTTCCCTATTTTTTATTTATTAATTCTTGAATTAATTTTTTTATCTTTATTTTTTTCTAGTCTTCATTTTAAGTTGTAGCATATATTTTTAATAACATTTTACTCTACTATTAGTTTAAAAATATATGTTTTTAATCATATTGAATAAACTAGAGCTAATGTGTCACTGGTATCTTGTTATATTAGTTATATTTTACGTCGTCTTCATTCTTCATTTAAGATAAATCAAAATTTTCGAGCTTTCATAAGAAATACTTTAAAAAAAAACAATCTTCGATTTGAATTTTATATATTTTAGTTATGTTATTTCCTGAGAAATTTCTCAAAATAGACAAACCATGTAGGTTGGAAATATCAAATGCAACGCCGAACAAAAGTAGCAAATAACAATAGATAAGCAAAATGAAGATTTTAAACGAATTCTCATTGGGATGCTGATCGAAGACTTTGAGAAACTTTATAAATCTGAGTTCAGGCAGAAAAAAATAAGAAAATTTGATATATAGAACTAATAATTGAATTATATGCAATTGAGTATATAAATCTGTCTGTTTACAGCAATATTTTTTTTCGCTTTTTTATGATTGTGATTTCAATGTAGAGTAGAAGTTGAATTTAAAGAGAGATAAGATGGCTTAAAATGTCAGCTGGCATGTGTTTTGCTGACAATAAACTGTAACTACCTTAGTTTCTTCAATCACCTAAATCTTTTCAACTTAGAGATATAAGAGATTTAATAAAATAAAAGCGTTTTCAAATAATATACTTTTATTGAGAAAAGTTGTAAACAGCATATGCAAACACTTAATTGATGAGGCATATGGAAAAGTCATATTTCCTAGTAATGTCGGATTATCAGTTGTTGAAACATAGTTATTTAATTTAATGTACAACAAAATATGTTATTTACTGTAGTAAAAAAGTATTAAAATGTCAGCACATATCTTACATTCGTTTATTTTTTGTTAATGAAATTTGTATGTTTTTCCTTTTGTTTCTTATTCATGAAATTTTGAAATAAACCGAGATGTTATATACGACGTGAATTTTCTCTTACTATAGATATTAAAAAAGTAATAAGGCTCAACGAAACAAAAGAAAATTGCAATTAGCAATGTATTTTAATATAAATCTAAATGTCTGCTTGGGAAGTAAAATTTTTTTAGAAAATGATAGAGCGTTATCTTTAAGAAACTTATTTTACTGCAAAAAAAAAAAAAAAAAAAAAAAAAAAACTTCCAGCAAAGCAGATACAATTTGGTTTTTCTTTCCTTTTAACGACCGATTCGATCTTGACAGTATGATTAATTTTAACCTGTCAAATGAACCAAAAATATAAATTATCTTAGTTAAATGAAATCTTCACTTTTTTTTTGAAAAAATTCTTTTGCAAAATAATTCATCCAACAACTCCATACCTGATGAAAATAGTTACTGCTTCCACTTAACATCTCACACTTTCTTCAAAATAAAAGATTTTGGAAACTAATTATAAACCTGATTCT
The DNA here is from genome assembly GCA_026543055.1 of Argiope trifasciata. Lineage (NCBI taxonomy): Eukaryota > Metazoa > Arthropoda > Arachnida > Araneae > Araneidae > Argiope > Argiope trifasciata. The sequence continues at coordinate 1,730,054 of JAPMOQ010059770.1, forward strand.
CATGAAAGAAAAAAAAATGTTTGAATTTTTATTATGAGATGCATATTTCAGTTCTGCTTTATTGTGCTTTTTTCTGTCTGTCTATCTCAACCATTTTTTTTTTCAAATCCAGGAAGGGAATTCCTAGAGAATTCGAAATTACGTTCCATGTCAGGAAATTTAATATGACAGTCTATTCCGTATTTGCTTTCCGTCAATACGTTGAATACCCGAGGCAAACCCTAAGGGAAGAAAATGGTTGAGACTTAGATACTCGAACAGAACCTTATAGTTTTGCAGCACAACAGAAGTCATGGATATTCTACATTTTTAAAGTAATGTAGAGAAAAATGTACTGATCAAACAAAAACCATAATATTTTTCTTCTTATAAACATTTAGATTCAAAATATTTCTTTTTTGAGAAGAATGATTATGAGGCAAGTTCAAGTAAGGCATAATAAAGTTAATATAAAATGGTTGATACTTAGAGCCTCGAAGAAAATCTTATAGTGGTGTAGCACAACAGAAATCTGGAATATTTTATATATTTAAAGTAATGTAGAGAAAAAGTACTGCTCAATCCAGAATCATGATATCTTTCTTATGAACCTGTAGATTCAAAATATTTCTTTTTTGAGAAAAATGATTGAAAGAAAGGCTCAAATAAGACATAATAAAGTTAATATAAAATAAGAAACAGTATTTATAACAGCATTTAAAAAATATGTTTTATTACAAACGGTAAGCATTATCTGTTTTTAAATATATATGGACTAAAAAGTTTTTAATTTCTTTTGATATACTTGTTGGGTAAATTTTTTAGTGAATTTGAAAAATATGTATTGATAAACCTAAAAACTGTTGATTTTATTTTTGTAACAAAATAAAATTTTTATTATGAAGTACCAAAAAATAAAATTATTAAATAATAGCATTTTAACTGGAATCAATTGTAATGATAATTTTTAATTAAAAATCTTTTAAATTTCTAATTGCATTTTATTTTTTAACTAAAATTGACTTTGTATTTATGTCGAATATGCAAAAACCTTTCAAGAATAAAAACGTCTTTTAGTTTTTCAGAAAACTAAAGTGAAAAAATCTAACAAAATGAAAATTCTTTCAAAGGATTTCCATTAAACTGTATTTGTAGTTTTATTTTTTTTTTACAATCTAACTATGGAAGGCAATGAATTAAATTAAACAAAAATATTCCATTCATTAAAAAATTTTAATGTTTATTCTTTGTCTTCTATTACCACCATGACAAAACTTTGAAGATATTCAAGAAAATTGTATTGAGGTGCTTTTTAATGAAAGTAGAGGGAAATTTAGGTTGAGGACCATGTCTTAAAAGATCAATCTTGAAACTCGATTTTGTTCACATTTGATTATTTGATGGAGGTAAAATTTTCGAAAAGAAATAAGGAACTGTAGGTCTGATTACAAACACTCAACATATTGCATTTTGGAAACGTTTCTTTGCATTTTCTCTTGTTCTTCTGTGCCTACTTCTGTCTGTTTATTGGTAATCTCTTGAAAAATTTCTTTTTAAGCAAAAACAAAACTTGTGCGTGATTCTTAACACTTGAAACAACACCACACCTCTGTTTCTAGAGTTCATCTCCCTTTTTCCGGTTTTGTATCTATGTTGGTGGACTTTATTAAAAATCTTAAATGAAATTAAAATTACACTATAAGCAATTGTGTAAGAATTATTAACTTAATTTTTAAATGTTCATGAAAGGAAAAATAATCGTTTCGCAATCGAATAATTGTTTAAAAGCTAACATTCTTATGAAATCATTAAAAAATCTGTTAACTGCAGTGGAGAGGTAATTGGATAGGTGAATAGAAATAATGATTCATATATTATGTAAAAAGAAAAAAAAAGGCCATAGAATGATCTGATTGGAAAACTTCAGTCTTTTGGAATTTACAATCCAGTTCCATCATATTTTCAAATATTAAGTTCCTGCGTGTTTAATAAAGTTTCAAAAAATAAATTCTGCTATTCTAAATAATATAAACTACCACCGCCGCCAGGGAATTAACCGAATCTTTAAGGTTAACTTATTGCTGACTCTTCGTCTCGGCCGAAGGTATTCTGAAATAAATACTGATTGATCGGACAGCAGCAACATCAACGCAGGCGGGAACTGTGGTTGAGTCCTAAGGATCATCATCGGCGACGGTACAACCTTCCCATTGAACGTACGTCTCGTCATCGATGGGAGGAGCCAGATCCTCCACCTTTATTGTGCCCTCAGGGTTGGTGAGATCCAACCCTCATGCTACAAGTATCTCATCCTCAATTACTAGGTGGCCCCACCCGGGAGTCAAGGTCAGCGGTTAAGCCTTGACCGATCAAACAAATCCTTCTCTGAGTAACGAAGAATCTTGTATAAACTGATAGAAAATTGAGACCTATATACGCGAGTAACAAAAAAGTCCACAATGAGTGTCTGGTAGCTAATGAAGAGATTTAAAGCCCTTCCAAGTCAATGGTAATATCATCGCTCGGATTCTCTTCTTGCTTCATTAGTATGGTCCAAGTCTTCTTATTTTGAGCAGTTTGGCACCAAATCGGCAAGTTTCTTTCGCAAATGATTAAAAAATTTAGAAAAACGCATCATTGATTTTTAATTTCAACAGCGGGTGACCGAGCTCCGCTCGGAAAAAACAAGTATCGAAGCTAACTCGAAGATTTAAATTTTCAATTGTGATTTATCAAAACAATACATGCCATAAGAAAATTTGTGAAACCATTGGTGAAAAGATAACCGGTTAAAGTGCACCATTGTAAACTATTCTAAACAAAGTTAGAGTTTGGAAAGGGAACTATTCTATACAAAGGTAAAGTAAAGGTAAAGATTGAAGTATGTTGAAGTTCAATATTTTTGACAAATTTATTTAGAAAAACCAAACATATATACATACATAAGAAACATATTATAAACCTATAACAGCATAAACATAAAACTTTATTAGTTCGCCATATTGGCTATAGATGGTAGCACGTTACCGCTTGAAAATTTAAGTAGCCATTATGGCGAACTAATAAAGTTTGAAAATATCCTATCTGTAACTCCGAACTGCTCGACCGTGGCGCTTCAAAACCGGCGCCAATCGATTCCTCGTGGCCAAAAACCCAAGACCCCCAAGTTTACCGGAGTTTATTAATTCTGGGGCGATTTTCGAATTGGCAACCATTCCTCGTATTATAGTATTAGATTAAAAAGGCTAATTTCTTACAAATTGTATTTAAAGGTATTCTGGAAAATTAATTAATTAAATTGCCAAATTGAATTGAAATTGATTTAATGTTTCGAATAATTGTCAAATTTTGTATCTACTCTTAATGGGCTAAAAGATTCCATAATGAGGTAGTGAATATTTCGCTTGTACATAGGCCGTCGTCGATCAAGAGAAAAGAATAGACATTCCATGGAGCTCTTTCTGGGCGTTTTCTGTTGTTGTAATTCCACCAGTTTTTTATTTGTATCCTGTTATTTATTTTAAGTGCTGCTCTTATGTACATATAGGCAATATTTTATTATCCTTACTCTCATGTTTCCGTATAGAGTGAAACGACATTCTTAGTTCTTTAGCCTATTAGATTGTTTAAACATAACCTAGCCCTTTGTTCATTAAATTCGGATTTTCAATTTTTCATAGCAATATATGCTAAAGTAAAGAAAGAGATTTATTTGATCTCTAAAAATTGGTACAAATATATTGATAAATGTGCATGTTATTGGCCTGAAAATTTTCTCTGCTTAAAGAGATACGTGATCCGGATAAAAATATATGAAAAAAATGAATATAAAGCATATTTATGCTTTAAAGAGAATAAATCGAAGAATATCTTTTAAGAAAACTAAAAGAATAAAAGAATATCTTTTAAGAAAACTAAACACTCTTATAAAAGATCAGAAACATTTAATCTAAATTTAACTGTTTTTACTTTTTAAGTTTTATGAATAATTTTGGGTATTTTTCTAAAATTCAATCTTAAAGTTCAATTTTAATCAATTTAGGGAGATTAAAATAAATTATCTAGAATCCAAACATAAGAGAAATTTATTCATTTCATTTTATTCCCTTGAACATTAAATTGGGGTATTGAGAAGATTTCTGTTTTCCTTCCTTTTTGAACTGTCCAGTTCCATTAATTTATGAAGTTAATTTCCTAGTACATTTTTCATAAGCAAGCTTACGAAAGAAAACACCAAATATCATCAATCTAGTCATCAGAGTATCAATCTTATTATTGAGTGTTTATAAAATAAATCTTGTTATTGAGTGTTTATAAAATAAATTTTCAATATTAGGATGGATGTAAAAAAGAAATTGAATAAGATAAGGAGTTATTTATAAATAGGAACAAGACTGAATTAAATATTTTAAATTTGATTTTTTTAATGAACCTATTTTTTTCTTTGAATTTTCATTCCATTTCCCCAATAGAATTTGTAATTCTAAGTAATTTTTGCTAATATCAATTGAAATCTTTAAAAAAATGCCACTGAAATTCATCTGACCATTGCGCCCTCGATAATTTCCAACGAATAAATTTGATGACTCTGAATTTATTATTGTGTAATATATTTGATATATTGAAACCAGTAAAAATTTTCCAGTTCAAAATATTTCAAATTTTGTGATAATTCTTTTGAATATTTTTAAATTTTTAGAATTTTATTGGTGTATATTATATTAATTAATTTTGCAGTGAAATTATTATTTATTTTAATTAAAACTACATGTTTGCTGGAATTATTATGCTTATTTAATAACTTCAAGAAATATTATTGATACCACTTCATTATAAATGACGAATATGAAAAATAAATTTCCTGTTTCTGTAATCATCTTAAATGAGGTTCGTCTTTAGAAGTTTTTTTTTTTTCGATAAATGACATTAAGGATGAATTTATCGAAAAAATTGACCCTTCAATTTCGTGTCAGTAACTGTAGGCTTCATGGTTTTAGAGAAAAACAAAAAATGATGTCACAAATTTTAAGCTATCATATGAAAACATAATTTTTTAAGTCATATGGTATTAATCCGACAGAAAAACATCGTATTTTCACATGCTTCACATTTTGCTATCACCAGCATTTAGAATACTTTTGAATCCTTTTGGATACTTTTAGATACTTTTGGCCCTCTCGAAATCAATCGAGTTCTGATTTTTTTTTCCCTTGAAAAACAGCTTTTAAAAAATCATGTGACTATTAGATTACGCATGTGTCGATATTTAAAAAAACGATTTTTTTCCCATCCTTTCAAAATCGTTCGAGATCTAACACTTTATCTCGATGACAGAGTTTTTTCTAGCGGCAGCTCGGTTTAAACTAGTTTTGAATGATAGCTTGACTATTGTATTACGCATTTGTCAATTATTAGAAAAGTGATGGCATTTTTTCCAAATAGTGTTTTTTCGAACTCCAAAATTATATAAATAGCATAAGTTGTAACTTTGTGCTAGCGATAAGTTGCTAAATGTGATAGCCTTCTTTATCATTTTCTAAACGCCTTGAAAACAAAAATAAAAAATCATACCTCAAATGAGTATATTGCTAATTTTCTGCCTGTGCATTTTTGAGGTTTCAGCATCAAGGCAAAACAACATCATGTTTCCACATGATAAAAACTGAATTTTAAATAAAATTATTCTCGAATATAATATTTAAAACAAATATAAACATTTACAAAACTCTGTAGCAATATCTTCGCCTATAGCCATAAAACATATATCCACATTTCTTTTTTCAGCTAATGCTTTTTCCTAAAACATTCCTTCATACCGAAAACCACTAACATCCTAAATCTTTACCAATAAGTACTTTATGAACTAGTTCTTCTCACATTTAAGCACCAAATACTAAACTTTTCAAATTGACGTCTTTTGTATTTCCCATCCTTTTCACCTCTTCTATTTATGTTATTATTATTTTTTTCCAGAAGACCTTCCAGGAAAATCTCTTGCGAGAGCTATCGAGAATTCCCAGCAAGAGGAAAGCAGACGGCCATTAAAGTGGCTGATGGCTGCTTCAGATTGGATGCAGGGTGACCCGAAAGTAGGATCCAATCCCAACTAACGGTCGTAATGACTTTTCCCACCCCACCCCGGATTTGATTCACATTTTCACTTCATTCCCCCCTCCACCCCTGGTGCCTGGATCGAGATTTCCAGCAAGAAATGACAGAAGGTGGTTGCTGCTATGAATGGTTTAAGTCTCTTCTTTTTTTTATGGAGCAAAGTTTAAGGTATCCAACTACGTTCGAAGGAAAAATTTTGAAAAATTAGACTTTTCAAAAATTGTTTTTGATTTCTTCAAAACTTATTTGGGGTTTTTAGATTTATTGTCAATTTTTAATGCTATAAATACAAAAAAATGAAAATGTAATATGTTTTGAGAAAAAGGAAGATGTGTAGTAAATTTTATTGCAATTTAACCAAAATGGCCAACACTCTAAACAAAATTCTTATCAAGAAAATTCTTATCCTATTTTCCTTTAAACACAAGTTATAGAATATAATAATGAATGAAATGAACCAAAATCTAATAAAAATCTTGTGATGGAAAGAAGTTATGGGTAAAAATATACATATATATGCATTTTTACCATTAAAACAAAACTCAATTTTTCTAAAAACACCTATAAATGAAAAAAGTATTTCACCAGCACTAAAACTTAAGATTCATTTCATTGCCTATATCAGTTCAAACACTAGCTGTACTTTTTATATAAATAAATTGAACAGTTTTTGGGATAACATGTTAGTGGTGGAAAAGTTTTATGAAAATTAAAATTTTGTGAAAACTGTAGTCAAAGATTCATTTTAGATGAAAAATATGTGATCCTGTAAGGACTCTAGTTCAGGCCTTCCTTTCCTTAAAAAAGATAAACCGTTTTTTAAAGAGGAAAGTCTGAACTACAAAAAATAATAACCAAAAGAAAAATCGAGAACGTGCTCTATCACCAGTGTTTTTAATGTAGACTGATACCTTAAGATCATTGGGGGGGGCTCAGATATCTGTTGCTGCGTTAACCCTTAACTAGGGACGTGCGGCCCTTGAGACCGCTAACGATGAATTTTCTCTCACTTCAAATCTATTTTTAGTTCAATTGAATGGATTGACCCTGTAGCTAATGAAATCAGTATATTTCGCTGTTTAAATAAATGTATAATTTGAATACGTTTGGAAATTATTTTTACAATTTATGAATTATCTTTTAACTATGAATCTAACATGAAACCTTGATGATAGAATTTTTTTTTCCTTTTCTAAGAAACTTTCTTCAAATTTGGGTACACATTCAATTCATTTCATTTTTATAACCTTACATAAAAATATTTAAAAAGGTCATGTATGTTGTGTATGTTATTATGTATGTAAAAATATTATGTACTGTTAACTCTGTTTTTTTTTCTAATGAAATAATATTTATATTTTGTGATTGTTTACCAGGATATAATAATAATATATATATCAGGATATACACTGAAGTGACAAAAGTCATGGGATAGCAATATGTAAATATACAGATGGAAGTAGTATCGCAGCGAAAAAGTATAAATGCGCAGTTCGTTTTCCAGAGCTTTCATTTGTGTTCAGGTTATTCATGTGAACAGGTGTTTCGTGATTTATGGCGGCACGACGAGAATTAACAGACTTTGAATGTGGAATGTTAGTTGGAGCTAGATGCATGGGTCATTCCATTGCGGATATCATTAGTGAATTCAACATTAGGAGATCCACAGTATCAAGAGTGTACCGAGAGTATGAAATTTCAGGCATCACCTCCCATCATGGACAGCGAAGTGGGCGACCACCTGCACTTAACGACCGAGACCGCCGACGTCTGTGTAGAATGGTCAGTGTTAATAGACACGCAACACTTCGTCAAATAACTGCAGGAATCAATGTGGGACGTACGAGGGACGTGTCCGATAGGACTGTGCGGCGAAATTTGTCTTCCTTGGGCTATGACAGCAGAAGATCGACTCGAGTGCCTTTACTGACAGCACGACATCGCCTGCAGCGACTCTCCTGGGCTCGTGAGCATATCGACTGGTCCCTAGACCAGTGGAAAACCGTGGCGTGGTCAGATGAGTCACGATTTCAGTTGTTACGAGCTGATGGTAGAGTTCGAGTGCGGCGCAGACCCCACGAAGCCATGGACACAAACTGTCAGCAAGGCACTGTTCAAGCTGGTGGTGGCTGCATAATGGTATGGGCTGTTTTTACATGGCATGGACTCGGTACTCTGGTGCAACTGAACCGATCATTGACTGGAAATGGTTATGTTCAGCTGCTTGAAGATCACTTGCAGCCATTCATGGGCTTCACGTACCCACACAACCATGGGATTTTTATGGATGACAATGCTCCATGTCACCGGGCCAGAACTGTTCGCGATTGGTTTGAAGAATATTTCGGACAATTCCAGCGCATGATCTGGCCACCTAGATCGCCCGATATGAATCCCATCGAGCATTTATGGGACATCATCAAAAGGTCCGTTCGTGCCCAAACTCCTGCACCATCCACACTTTCACAATTATGGACGTCTATGCAGACAACATGGCTCAATATTCCTGCAGAGGACTTCCAACGACTTGTGGACTCCATGACACGTCGAGTTGTTGCACTTCGCCGGGCAAAAGGAGGACCGAAACGATATTAACCGTCATCCCATGAGTTTTGTCACTTCAATGTAATAATGATAATATAATAACAAAAATATATAATTTTTTTAGATTTTAAAAATATTCACTTGCGTTTTTATTTGAAACATTTGTTATTAGCTATATTTAAATTAAAATAAGTTAACTGTATTTATGAAACTTTTCTATCATAATTTTGGATAATTTTATATATTATAATATTTTTGGTGTAATTTAACTGAAATTTATTATTTTAGAGATTCGCGGTTTTAGAATCAAAAATTATTTCATTATAATACATATTTGATTTACTTTAAAAAAATCAACAATTAAAAAATATTTTCTACTGTTTCAAAATTAAAATTAAATCGTTCTATTTATCCTAAAATTTCCATCTCATATAAAAATTTTGGGGAGAAAAATTCCCTTTATTTGCAAGTGAAATTTTGGTATTATTCGTTATCAAGTAGTCCATACTCTTTTAGATTATATTACAACGAAATGATTTGCTTTTATTAAGAAATATGAATAACAAAGTTTGAAAAAATAGGACATGTCTATAACTATCTTCGATTCTCAGTTTTTTTTTTTCTTTTATTCTATAAGAAAATTGCTTCAGAATAACAGAAATACGTCTGGCTACTACCAGTGAAGCAAATATTACAGTTAGGTATTTATGACTAAATATTCACTTAAATGATTACCAAACTATAAAGTTGATGATGCATCATCACATGACATTTTGAAGCAATTTTATTTATATTCATTTCTAATGAAATTTATTATTGATTTTACATAGGAATTTGAATTAATTAAAATCTTAAATTAAAAAACAATAACTACTTTTAACATAGGAAGGATCAAAAATGTGTTCCGTGTGCTTTGATGATACCCTCCAGATATTTACTTATTTGATAGATACTTTTTAAAAGTTCATTTAAAAAGGTTTTATATGTGTATTGAAAAATGTATTTTCTCTCATTCTTAATCATTTTCCTAAAGAAAATAACGACATTGTTTTAAAAGATTCTAATATTTGAACAGAACAAAAAGTTTGAACAGACAAGTTTCAAATTTCGATTTCTGTATGATTAGGATTTTGAAAATCACCCTCTTATCTGCTGTTACTAATCATAATTTAACGGAAGTTACACAAGCAGTGTTTTTCAATAAATAATAAATCGAAAGAAAGATGTTTTCTTCACCTAATAATCTTTCCAAGAAAACTATAAGGCTTTATTTTAAAAAGTTCGAAAGTCGAACAAAAATATTCCAATTTTCGAATTCTATTTAAATAAGGCATTAAAAAATCCCCCTCTCAATTTAAAAGTGATCACAATTTAAAAAAGTCACACAACCACTTTTTTCACTAAATTCTCAATAAATCATAAATCACAGAATTTTTGAAAGTTAATTTTTAAGTACATATGTGTATCGAAATAAACTGCTTTTCTTTCTTAATCATTTTCCCAACAGAAATTATAAGATCTTATTTTGAAAAGTTCGAATATTTCAACATAACAGAAAAATCAAAGTTCGAATAGATAGCTTTAGATTTTCGAATTATGTTTGAATAGAGTACATCCTACTCTTAAAAATTATAAATATTCATAAATTAATGATAGCCACACAACCTGTTTTTTCAGTAAAGAAATAATAGAAAGAAAACTCTTTATCTTTCGTAATCATTTTTTTAAGTAAATTTTTAGAAATTTTTTAAAGCAAATTTTTAGAATATTTGAACGGAACAGAAAGTTGAACCAACATATTTCAATTATTGAATTATGTTTCACTAAGAGTTAGTACATCCTACTCTGAAAAATTATAAATAATCACAAATTAAAGATAGCCATACAGCTTGTATTTTCAATAAATAATAAATCGAAAGTAAACTCTTTACCTTTCGTAATCATTTTTCAAAGTAAATTATATAGCTTTATTTTAGAAAGTTTGAATATTTGAACGGAACAGAAAGTTTGAACCAACAGATTTCAATTTTCGAATTCAGTTTGAATAGGATTTCACTATAGGAAAATCACTCTCTTTGAATAGGAAAATTAGTCTCTTGGAATAGGAAAATTATTCTCTTTGAACAGGAAAATCACTCTCTTTGAATAGGAAAATCACTCTTTTTGAGCAAGAAAATCACTCTGACGCTATAAACAATCATAATATAACGTAAGTCACGCAGCTATCTTTATCAATAAATTTTCAGTGATCCATAATCACACAATTTAAAGCATACTAAAAGCATATAAATTTTATTAAAGAAACAAAATTTATAATTTATGTATATTAATTAACATTTATAAAAATAAAAGGAGGAAACTCCTTCTACTGACCATTAGCGGTCATTTATTCAAACCGTTTCTTAAAGAATAAAGAGTTTTTTTTTCTAGTACAGACCACAGTAGCCTATGCGATCTTTCTCTCAAACTCGAAGGTCAGCGGGTAAACATGTCAGCGCCTGACCCACTTATTTGGAAGTTAATTGCTCCGAATGGAATAAGTGAGATGAATGAATCCGTCGCAATGCAATCATTCTGAGTAATTAAGGAAATTCGGGAACACTCGTTCATCACACATTGGTGAGGCATATGCCGTAAATGTCACCGCATTCAATAAGTGCTCGGCACTTAATTCTAGTGGGATGGACGTCATAGGAGCTTGTCGTAAATTACTCAGTTCTGAATTCTACTTCATATGTCTGAAATTCGGGTCAAAATTTATTTAAATTAAATATCTATATGAAGCATGGAAAGAATGTCGTTTTATTTTGCAGTGAATCGTCCGTTTCAAGGTCATATATATATGCTCTAGGAGCATATTTAGCGTGTCTGTCCAATTAATTTGAATAGCACAAAGAATTTACCTTAAGCTTTCACGCTTTCTTTTGTGAAGAAATTCAAATATTTATGTAGAAGAATTCAATTATATTCATTTAAGATATTTCTTTGGAATAATTTATTTCAGAATTTTTTGTTTGTTTGTTTGTTATTGTTAGTTATGAGACTTCAATTAGAGAACTAAGTGAACTTAGCATTTAGATATATTTAAAGCTGTTAAAAATGTTTTTCAATGAATTAAAGCTTATATTCAGTTTTGAAAGATGGAATTTAATCTTTTCATTAATATTTCATATTTATTTGAAATGAAATACTTCTTGGCTAAAGGCAAACATTTAATCTTTTATTTATGATCCGGTGCCTCTAAATATCTTCTTTTCATAGACATATTTGCGCGTAATTTTATATCACGTTATTTTCTAGTAAATGAAATTTATTTTTGTCTACGGAGATTATAAATTATACCCAGAGACATACCTAACTGAATGCTAGAATTCAACATTGATTTTTTTTCTGCTTCGGGGTTCCATGGGAAATGTATGATTTCGTCATCGTAGGAGGAATGGAAACTGTAGGATGATAGCCAGACAGTCTGAATAATCCATTAATATTTATTTCATATGCTTACTTAATTACAGTTTAAAATTTGAAATTATTATTCATTCATATTTAAAAATTTTAAAGGCTTATAAAATATTTAATTTTTAGTAATTCTAATACAGTTATGTGATGCTTTCTGTTTTAAAACTAGGAAATAATATTTAAAACAAAAGAAATATTAGTTGTCTTGTTCAGGGATTATCTTGTTAATTATTAAAATAAAATATATAAGTTTTGAATCATCATTCTTAATGAAAAATAAATATTAAAACACACCAATGAATCGAAATTTGGTACTTCCAACTCTTTGAATGTATTTTGTGTTATTTTATATATTTTATTGTAAATAATTTTTTCCAGAAATTCTCGAGTTTAAAATGATTCTGTTTTCTGATTTTTCCTTATTTTCAAACATAACATAAAGCCCTCAGTTGCAAAGACAATACCTGCATTTTATGCATTACAAAAACAAATACTTCTATTTTTAAAAAGAATGATGCGTTTGTAATGTTTATACAATGGTTTCTATAAACTGAAGAATAAACAAAATGATAAATTTTGTGCGTCAAAGCAATTTATGAGAGATCAAATAAAGCTGAAATAATTGCAATGAATGAATAATATTTTTCAGTTGAAAATTATGTAAATAGTCTGAACCTCACAGAAACATATATGCCATGTATAGCCATTGATGTAAACAGAGTTTTAAAAGTTTTTATGTATAACCCAAGACAATTTGTTCACTACATTTGATATTTATATGTATATATATATCTTTCTCTGTATATAGATGGACAGACAGACATACAGACAGGTAGGTAGACAGACAGACAGGTAGACAGATAGATAGATAGATAGATAGATAGATAGATAGATAGATAGATAGA
>JAPMOQ010059770.1:1743061-1763061 GCA_026543055.1 Argiope trifasciata
AGATAGATAGATAGATAGATAGATAGATAGATAGATAGATAGATAGATAGTTAGATAGATAGATAGATAGATAGATATCTCATTTTTTCATGTCTTCATTTTTTATTGTCATTGTCCCTTTCTTCAATTTAAAGTAAACTAGTCCTTAGACTTTTGCAATGTTACGATGTTACAATTATGTTAGCAATTACGATGTTAGCAATTATTCTTTATTCAAAGTCATGGTTAATCTGATCTATTATTATAGAAGTATTTTAAGCCTATAGCATTTTGTTGAATCTTGAAAACGTATCTTTTAACTTAGTATTACTAATCTCAAACAATGATTTTTAAATATATATGAATGTTTCATTATCAATTTTTCAAACTAATATTTAACTCCAATTTCTTTCTGATTGTAAATATGTGTCCCTTATTCTATTAATTAATTTTTTCTTCTATTTTATCGTTATATTTAACATACATATCCAATCGGTTTTACACTTATTTCCTGAACAATACAACACACTTTGACACATATATTGATACAATAGAATCCATTTTTATAGCATGTCATTTGGTATGCAAAATAAAATTCTTTCAATATAATAGTTCCTTCTTCACTACAAGTGGAAAAGTATATGCATTTGTTGTTGTCATGGTATTTTTTTTTTCTTTATGCTATGTATACATCTCTTTTAAATTCTTTTATCGTTTGATTCCGATTCACTTTCGCTTTCTAAAGCGCTTGGGAGGAAAATAGAATTTTTCACTTTACTTTTAGAAAAGGTTGAGAGAAAATGTTTATTTTATGTCATCAACCGTTATTCACTTTTTGAAAATTTTAGAAAATACTATTGGCTGCATTATTCTTGCGTTAATATCCAAACATAAATTAAAATTCGAAGTTCTAAAATTAAATGTGAGTATACCCTCCCGTAGAAAGAAAATTCAATTCACTAGTGGCTATAGGGACAGACATTAACTGTATGAATGATGTTGTTTCTATATATGTAAAGAAACAAAATTAACTGCATAAAATAAAATATAAAAAATAACTGCAATTTATTTCATAAGATGGTTGAAAAGAAAAGTATCATGTAATAATAACTTTATTTGTCTAATTTTTTATGCTCTAAGATAAAAAATAAATTTAATTTTTTGATTATAGAGCTGATACCGTGCATTTATTTATAACTTTTTATACATATTGATGGTGTATATTGGCTATGCATTATTATTTGTGATAAATTCAGTTTTAGTCCTCTTGTAAATTTGAAAATTGTAATCTATAGTGTGTCTTGTTAAGTGAAGATGTTGCTATAGCAAGATTCTTTTGTTCTATATATCATCAAAAATTGCAAAACAAATTTATGAAAAATAAAATTTTTAATTTCAGCTGCATGATCCATATTAGAGACTTTTCTAAACATCTAAATATTTGAAATCCAATTTAGCGATCAGCTGCAGAATCTTTATTTATTTATTTTGAATCATGAATTTATTCTTCAAACTTTAGAAATCCTATTGAATTCTTAAAACTTAGAAAATATTAGAAAACTTTTTTGATTTGAAGATATTTTTTGACAATGAAATATTCTTCTTTATTTTGAAATTTATAAATGTTTCTTGCTGAAATAATATACTTTCAATTAAATTCGATATTTATTTTTCGATTATATTTTCGAAGAGGCAGCAAGAATTCACATTCATGATGTCGGGACGTGGATTTATTTAATTTGAAAAGCATATTTCTTCTTCTAATCAAGATGAATGTGTGTGTACAGTATGCTTGCGTTCTATAAGTCAACATATTAAACTTACAACTACTAAATACGTACTAAGTGCAGAAATGTGTTCTTAGTAGTAACTTTTTTGAATATTTAACTAGGAATTTAATTAATTAAATATACAAAAAGATGATGTCTCTTTATCATAACTTCAGAAATTATTGTTGCATAAACCTGATATTTGTATTTAAAATCTAAAAAAATATCTCGTTGATGATATTTAGTTATCTTGCAAATTTCTCCTGAATCTGGATACTTTTAAAACTTTCTTGCCTTATTTTCAAAAATGGATTGCGCTATTTCCCTAGAATTCAAGTCGTTTTCATTTTTCATCAAACATTTAATCAACCGATTCTCATAAAATTTTGAAAGTTAAAGTAGGATATTGTTTAACACTAATCATACCAACACTTATTAGATACCTAGTTTACCATAGCGGGTCAAATGACCCGAAATTTACGTTTCCTACTTTTATGTATGAAATATGGATGTTGGAATGGAAATAAAAATATAATGATAATAAAATATGTATATAATTATATGAAATAGTATTTTTACAATTTCTATTTCAAACGCAAAAAATAAGAGTTGTTCTTATACATCACATTTTTTACACATAAGTGTTTCCGTCGCACATTTCCCGCAAACAAATTTTTTACAATTGGAGCAAATTTTATTAGTTTTATTCTCTTTGCAGTATCCTATTTGACACCTCTTACGTTTATTAGAATCTGTAACAGGGTTAGGCAACGATCATTTAGTATTTGCTTTTTCTTTTGGTTTTTCACGGGCAACTCGAAAATCGTTGGCAAGTTCTACTACTAGCTTGAGTAAAAAGTCTTGTCTCGAGATATTTTCTTGAATTATTCTCAGCTATTTTGATTGAACTACTTTACGTAACAGTCTTTGCATACATTTGCAGTTTACTGAATATAATAAGATAAGCAATATTTATTGATAAGCTTATAAAACAAAAAAAAATGTTCTCCGGGTCAAATGACCCGATGTGGTAGAAAACAGTATACGACAGTTATTACTCAAAATAAACAAAACAAAAAATTATAAAAATAGTATAAGAACAGTAGACTTAATTAGTCAGAAAAAGTCAGTAAGTTAAATTTGGAGAAGTAATAAGATAATACGTGCATTATCAATGCAAAAGTTCAAAATGGGTCATTTGACCCGTTATGGTATAATTAGTGTTAATAACCGTATCAGGGGAATAAAATACTGAATTTGCTATAGTGCGAATCTCTGACGACACGGTAATACAATATACAAAGGATATAATATCCTTTGCTGCTCGTTTGAATAATGCAATTTTCTTTCTAATAAAAGAGCTCATTAGGTCTTTGAAAAATGCTTTATTCTCTTCCTTCTTGATTAATGAAAGAGATAAAGCAGAGATTAAGATTTCTCTTTTTAAATCTACGATCATTGAACGATATACTCCTATAAAGAAGGCAGAAAATAAGAAAAGAGGGGAATATACCCAGAGTTTATCGTAAGCTTGGTTAAAAACCATTTAATTTGAAAATTATATTTTACCTGGTCTATTAAGAAATGCTTATAATACCTTTAAACGCATCCATTCGATAACTGACTTTTAAATATTGTTCGTCGATTTTCTTCTTTATCCTAATCTCAGTGAATGAGATCTTCGTAAAAATTTAAATTCATAAGAAATTTAGGAACCTCTCTTATCTTCGCTAGAGAATTTTCACTCAAATTAGCATCATGTATTTTTCGAGTAGAGTCGAATGTGAAACAGTTGAGAAGTGAAATTTACTAACCATGGATGCAATGCCCGAATCAGTCATTCTGCCGCTAAAAAGGAGTTTTTAATCTCTTGGAGATGAAATCAAGATGCTTATTAAGGTATCCGACAACGCTCGAAGGAAAAATATTGAAAAATCGAATTTTTAAAAAACTATTTAAAACGACGGTTTTTAGATGTATTGCCAATAATGGTACAAAACGCTATAAATATAAAATATACTTTAAAATATAATATACTTTGATAAATAGGAAAATTTCTAGTAAATTTTAATGAAATTTAACCAAAACAGTCAACATTTTACCCAAAATTGTAAGGCAGCATTCTTATTTTTCTTTGTACCCAAATATTTCTTTGCACATTTAGCAGTTACAATGATGATGAATAGAATACATGTCAATACTATGATGAATGAAATGAACCAAAATCATTAAAAAAGTTTGTCGAAATCCTGAAAAGAATTTAAAAAATATATGTATATTTAAATAAAAATGCAGAAATTCTTTTTATGTGAATAGTAAATATTAGCTTAAAAAGATAAGAATTCATTTACAACAATAAATATAAACAACTATTAATGTATAAGCTTTTAAAGAAATGTTAAAAATTGAGGACGAAAAGCAAAAGGAGAAAGATTCTGCTCTGAATGAGGCATATAAAAGTTGATAAGCAATATTAAAAAGTTTATTTGTGGTTGTAATATTTTAGCAGAGTAGGTATTTTATGGATATCAAATTATGCAGAAATATAAAACACCATTATTTTATGAAAAGCAGGGTAAATTCTTTCGGATATTTCATTGTCTAAATGCAGGAGTTTCTTCCGAAGTGTACGACCCCTTTCCAATTCATGCAATTACAGTAGCGCATTATTTAAACAGGGAAATCGAGTGTGAAAAATTGTTTTAGTAAGGAAATTTTCCAATTCCTTTCCCTTCCTCAAATCCGTCCTTTCACTCACACAGGCTTGACGAAAATTGGCTTTAGGGCTTTGGAGGAAAAATTTTCCAGAAAATATATATGAGATCCCGTTTTTTTTCAGGCCGTTCTTTATTCCTTTCTTTTGAAAACGAAACACTAAAGGAGGAGAAAACTGTTGAAAACAAGGAAAAGAAAGTCCCCGAGCACTTTGTGAAAAGGGAAGAGAGAGAAGTGGGGGTTGGCGAAAAAAATGAAAGAAAAAAATACACCATTCCGACCTTAAATAAAGGTGAAAAGGAAAATAAGCAAAAGAAAAAGGGAAACAGTCGTACAAAGTTTTGGTGTGGGAAGTCCCGTGTGAGACGTAGATTAGAAATGTCACAATGGAACGTTTGAAAATTCTTCCGTTTTTGGCGCTATTGTACGGCTCCGAGGGCAGTTGTTTCTAACTTTGTAAAGTTAAACAACGGAATTGGAGAATCGCTTTTACTGAATGAAAAGGGATTTGAATTTTCCATAAAACTCTAACCAACATTGCTGAACCAGAAGTTTTAAACTATTATCGAGTTAGGTTGCGTTATTCTTTCTATTATCATTGTTTTGCTTTAAATCTTGTAGTAAACTCAGTGGTTTGTTTGGCTAAGGAATTCTTATCCTCAGCTTTTGATTCATTCTTAATTGAAATGAAATAAGCATAAAATGTAAATTCTAATAATATTCTTTAATTTTATAAATCAGTCAGTTTTAACCATTGGTTATGCTTCCAAAATATTAAAAAAAATGTCGATGATGTTGCCAAAATATTAAATATGTTTTTTTAAAGAAAGCGAGAGAGGGAAAAAAAGTATTAAATTAATGATGCAGATATTGCAAACGATTACATAAATATGCCATTAAGTCGGGATTTCAATGCATATCCTGTCTAAATTCAATCAGGTTTACCGTAAATAGAGAAGATTTATTGAGTTAATGATATAAATATTGCAAATGATTGTAGAAACCTTTGCTTTGCATTTATTTTTTAAAGAAAATATCGCATTATATATTTCTTTTATTTTATCCAGTCACGTGCTGAAAGTTGTATTTCTGTAGATTTATTTTGCGATGATAATTTTTTTATTTGAACTTCCGGCATTGTTTTATTTTATCCAGTCACGTGCTAAAAAAACATGGTTAAAATATTTCTTTAAAAATTCGTTAAAAATAGAAGCTTGAGTTTTACATTAAAACACTGATACCATTAGAAGACCAATTTTTAAATCTTTAAATTGATGTAAAAATCATGTTTATGCAATCGTATTTTCGGAAGTTATAGCGGGAAAACGTCGAAATTTCGCTTAAATTTTAATTAACTCAAATTCTAATTAAAAATTCGAAAAAAGGGCTCCGAGATGCACATTATGGACTTCCAAGGTATACATGTACCAAATTTGGTAGCTGTAGGTCCAACGGTCTGGCTTGTAGAGCGCCAACACACACACACACACATTGAGCTTTATTATATATATATATATACATATGTGTGTGTGTGTGTGTGTGTGTGTGTGTGTGTGTGTGTGTGTGTGTGTGTGTGTGTGTGTGTGTGTGTGTGTGTGTGTGTGTGTGTGTGTGTGTGTGTGTGTGTGTGTGTGTGTGTACATTTCTGAATACTGCTCTTGTTTCTAAAAAAGTCTTATAATTCAATGTGGATGGTTGATTAAGACTTATTTAAATAAGCATTTGTAACACAAAAATAAAAGCACAGAACCTTACTCAACAGCAACTAATCCGATTTTTTTTCTTAGAAGGAGGAAAGATAACATTGTAAATTCCTTTTATACTACACATTGAACTTAAGAATGGCGCATTAGAGCCAAACAGCTATAGAAGCAATTCTTTACTATTATCCAGGGAACGCATCGTTGACATACCGAATATATATTAGATTTGAAATATTATGCTTCCAAATATGTAGCATTTATCAACTGTTTCCTCGAAAAAAAATTATTGTAACATATGATTATATTTTCAAACTATGACAATAATAAAATTTCAATGCTTATTTTCGAGCCCTTAAATATTTGCATTCTTTCAAAATTTATTTTAATGATGAGGTGAATACTGAATTGCTTCTCAAAACTTGAAGATCTTTTAAAGTCGGAAAAATATTAGAAGATTGAAAAATATTTTCGTCTTCATTCTTCAAATTCTCCTTAAAATTCAAATATAATCATTTTTGAATATACTATAAAAATTCCCAATGGAATTGGCAGCAACAATATTTTCAACGGCTCTTCTCATGTAAATAGAAAAATAAAAAAAGCTTTTGTCCTCGAAATAAATAAAAAATGACATTCTGAATTCGTATCATTTAAAGAAAAAGGTTTATCGCTTCTATTATATCTATTTAAGAGGAATGCGCGTGTCTTATTATCTCTTTTGAAATTGCAAAGTTGGAGCCTAATAATAATACGAAATTACTCTATGATAGCGAAATACAGCTTTAAATTGCATCGATTACCAGTACTATGTGTTAAATTTGTCTATCAATTCATTTCTCATTTAATATGTATTCTTCATCTCTTTCTTTGATAATAAAATTGAATTCCTAATGACTACATGATTTTTATAAATTTTAGATGTTGAATTCTTAAGAATGTAATTTCCCAATTCATTTTAAATTTACCTTCAATAGCCTTTGTTCAAATAACACATTCAAAGGTATGTGTAGCGTAAAAATAATAACTAATCTTCTTTCTTATTAAATTTCTCAACAACTGAAAAAAAAAAAGAGTTGGATTTTCAATTTGGGTCTGCAAATCATCCAAATCGAAAATGCAGTAAAGTCTAAATCAAAGTATTTTTAAGAAGAAAATATCACGACGCTTGAGAAAAGAAAAGAAAAAGAAAAATGGAAATTATATCTAGTTTCTTTTTATAAAGATATAAGCATTGATATTAGATTTTAAATAAAAATAATGAATAAATTATCTTTCCTCGAAATCGATCTTAAATGTTCCATGTTGAGACGAATAAAATAAAAACGTAGTTCCAGAAATATTTTCAGTAAATTAAATCCTAAATGATTAAGTGGAAATGTCAGTACAATAAAAAAGAAATCAGCGATCAAAATGCAAAGGAATTTTCACCTTTTCCTGATTAGATCTTAACACGGAAAGTTTCTATTTAATCGCTCTTCTTTTTTCGTCGAGATGATACAGGTTAATGAACCATTAGGGCACGTAATCGCCGTTGAAAGAAAGTAATTGCCTGAAAATTGTATATCTGATTTTATTTCGCTTCCTGAGATAAATCTTCATTCGCGGGGATTTGCTGCAAGTGAAACGGGGATGCTTTTAGAGGCTCGATGGACCGAGCAGAACATTTCGAACAAACACCTTCTTTATGATTTAAAACAAGCTTTTCATGAATGTTTTTATGTGAGTTTATTTATTTGACTTTTTGCAGGTTTTCAAAGAATTATTTTATAATAGTGCTTTCTTCATCTTAACCCTTAATTGGGGACGTCAAATTTTAGGAATTAACTAGGAATGTGGGGTTCTACGAGACCGCATTTGCTTTACATTGGAATTAAATTTTCTCATGAATTAGTCAATATGAAAGTCGGCCAATATATTCTACAGATATATTTTTATGTGTAAATATATAAATTTTTCAAAATATATTATCACTGAAAAAAGTAATTGCGTTGGAACATACACTTTCTACTCGAATTGCATGTTACAATAAACGGTATTCTTGAAAAAAATATATAAATTTTTACTTTTAAATCAAAGGTTTTTGCTTCAGAATATTAAATCCGAAATGATTAAGTGGAAATGTCAGGACAGAGAAAAAGAAATCAGCGATCCAGCAATTTTTCCTCTCAAACAGATGGATCTTATAAACTCATCAAATTATGCTTATTTACTTATAATTTTATGTTTCATTTTATTGCAGTTATTTCGCAATCGCAAATAATGTCAATTAAATGGATTAAACAGAAAATATAAGTATGAGGAATGTTTTTATACGCCCTTATTTATTTATTTTGTTGAAGATTTGTAAAGTTGGATTTTATAATATAATTTCCTGATTATGCTTTAATTTGATATATTAATAGTTAAAACCTTCATATTTTATCAGTTGAAGGAAGCTTTGGAACTTTTGGGGATTCAACTAATGAGTTTATGAGAGCAAATATTTTTTTACCGACATGAGAGCAATTTTTTTTTCTCTGCTGGGAGTTTTTTTGTAATATAATTGTGAAAATTTTCACAGAGTATCCCGATTAAAGGACATAATTTTTTCTCAAAAAATTACTTAGCAGTAAAACAAGTAATTGTAAAAATTTTGGGGGTCTTACTCATAGTTTGATGCCTTCTCAATATAACACATTTTAATCTAGAAAGAGATTCAAATAGATATATCTACGTCATGCGGATAACTTAAAGAGAATTTATAGGCATATATTTTATAATTCTTTTCCTATTTGGATTATTAGAAATATAATTATAAATAAAAAGCGCAATTAAAATTTTGAAAATGCAAGATTTGTCTGAAGATACTCAACTACAATGAGATGATTTTTGCAGAGTTAAAATTTTGCTTTGAATATTTAAACCTTACTGTTTTCGATGAAACAACTCTAAATGGTAAAGACAATTACAAATTTCTTTTCTAAAATAAGATTTTAAATTAACTACGTTTTGTGTCACAAATGCAATGTTATTTAACGGTTGAAAGAGAAGGATAATATTTTCTTTTTATATTTTTAAAGATTATTTTGCTATTTAAAATAATTGCACAGATAATAATTTTTGAATGATGTAACTTTCGATGTCAAGTGAAAAAAAACTTCTACAAACACAGCGTTTTCACATAAAAGTAACAGCTGATGTAAAAGTAACATAATACATTTGTTTTTCTTATTGCACAAACAGTTACTCATAATACATAAATTTATTGAGATTAACTAAAAAAATAAATATGGTATTCACAGACGGAAATGCGTTTGGGAAACCATTCCATGAATATTCTATTCATAATTAAATGACAATAACAAGAACTTTTTATTTTCAAGGGCAGCTTAAAGGTTAACAAAAATGGATATTCAAATGTAATGCCAAACGAAAATCAGCTATGATGCTAACTAATCAGAAGATGATTCTTATAAACGGTTTCTGTATCATTATTGAATAATCTTTTCATCAACAATATCAGGATTTTCAGCTATGTCATTTTGGCAAAATTAGATTTAGTAATTAAGGTGTCTAATCTGAATCCAAATATTATTTAAAAATATTGCCACAATCCCTAAAATTTACGACATAAAATGAAGATTTATTAGAACACAGAAAGAACATACAATATTTAACAGAATACATTTGAATGCCAAACTAATCTCACATGATTTTCCTGTCTGGCTAACATTAGTTTTTCATTATGTGTTAAATATTTGGCAAAATATTATTTCCTATAGACAAGTTAATTTGTTTGTAATAATAAGCGCTTTTCTTATATTGAAATCACCGATGAATTTTCATGGCCTTGATACTATGTCTTTTTTTATGTTCCATGGACTTTTATATCGTCACAATTTCTTCATTTTAGTACCATGATAAAATTGAAAGGTTTTGAAAAATTGAAAAATTATTTGAATTATTTGCTTCTATTAATCTAGGCTTCTCCATCGATTACACTTACCCATGGCGTACAATGTATTATAATAATATGAAAAGATATGAAGAATGAAATAATATGAAAGAACAAATAAATAATAATAACAACATAATCCTTAAACAGAAATACTCTCATCAAAACGTGATTAATTACTTTTTATACTAAATACTTTAAAAATATTTCTTTTACTTTTTCATACTCAAATACCTATATTTTCCGTTGAGCACTTGTTTACATCTGGTAAAAAAATTAACCTAACACTTAATTTCTGAAGGACAAATAAAAGCATGAATAGAATAATTGGAATTTCAAATGTAAGACAATGCATAGGTATTACGAGAAAAATTGTTCCCAGAAACGAATGTTGATGCATATTTAAATAAATTGTTTCTGAGTATTAAAGTATATGTACTGTTATATCTAATTACTTTTAAGTCTTATAGACGTGCGAATGTATTACTATGATATATTAATGTCATAAGTTAATAAGTACAGGAAATTTTACTTGAGATAGATGTATTATTGTTAAAGTGTATATCAGGTAGCAGAGAAGATGAGTATTTTTTGTCTAAATTGATTGATTTATCGACAATTGATTCAATTTAAGTATGAATAACAAGTAAAAGTCAATGAACTAGTACCTGCAATTTACATTTTTTGTATATTTATACAGATTCATTACATTCTTCTTTATGGGCCAAATTGACGGTTATAGCTAATACTTTTTTCAACCTTTTTTAATTTTGTGTTTGGCATTGTATTTTCTTCTGTTAGTGGTCTATATTAGTTTTCATTTGATTATTCATAAATAGAATGAATAGAAACTATTCCATTTAAAAGAAACAAAGCCTCTAATATAGTATAACATATTAACATCTAAAAAGTACTGCTAATTATAATTTTTTTATTCCATAAATACTTGACCAATGTGTGTGATATTTTCTACTTTCGTTAATTAATCTGCAACAATCAATTCGAACAGATTGCTAATCAGATAAAAGTTCATTAAACAAGTACGTCTTTTAATAAAATAATAGGTTCCTATTATTTGAGTAATCATGTTATTAAATACCAGATATCCTATAAATTAACTATTGATATTCAATCAGGGTGAAGTTAAAATGAATATTTTAACTGAATAATGCAGGGTATTAATTATTTATATAAGTATAGTCATAGACACAATAATTTTTTTTACTGACAATATCTTTATTGATTATAAAATGATACTTGTAATTGCATTGAATATTATTTATAAATATTTTATTTGCTGATGCACCTTATTTTATTGTAATAAAATTTAAATCAATAGTTTTAGGATCTTTTCAATTTAGTACTTTTATAGAAAGCCTTTTATATGTATTAGTAACTAATACTATCTAGGAGATATGAATAACTTCTTTTATTTCGCAGTTAACTATTAATATATTATCATCTTGTAAAATAATTAGCTAAACCATAAAACGACATTTGTTTTACATTTTTTGTTTAGTAATTTCATACAATCAAAAAATTTTTATAAAATGTATTACTTATTTTCTTGGATAAACTCATTTTACTTACAAGGTTATATAATAATTCACAAATATAATCAAAGAATATAAATGAAACTTTGTGATACAGGACGGTTTTTCAATCCTAGAAGAAAAGAAAAATCATGTAATTTTCTAAAAGGAAGTGAAAGAAACGATGCCCTTATTCCAAGAATGTGCTCCAGGAATAATTGAGGAAAATAAAGCAACAATGAAAATAAAACCTTGATTTAAAGCCTATCGAATGGTATAGCAACATCTAGTTTCCCCCCGTTCTCTTATACACGATCTTCTGCATCAAATCTGATACCGAAACTCTGTACTGGAGATTCTTTTTTCAGTATCTCATTTTAGATCGGTTCCCCCACATTCTATTTAAAATCTTCTCTGCACACCCAAAGACGTGGTACATTCGAGAGTTTAATTACAAACCTATCAACACTCTCACAGAAAGAATAGAGAAAATGCTTAAAAGAGAAAAAAGAATGCAAGTTTAAATTTTGAAGAAAACGCCAAACGACAAATAAAAAAAAGAACACTATCTTCTTTTGAATGGAAGAAAAGAGATTACACGGTTCGATGCAAAGTATTCATTCCAATTTTCTTTGTACTTTTCATAATCTTAAGACACAAATTCAAAAGGAAAAGAAAGAAAAAAAAGTAAGAAGCAAGTAAAAAGGAAAGAAAACAAAGAAGAAAGGAAAATTGCAGCAAAACTTGGAAATGAAGAATTGTAAAAACGAAATCGAAAGATTCATTCCGCACTGAGGAACAAAATATCAACTAAAAGCTCTGAACGGATGAAAAGACCAAAAGTTCATAGCAATGATGAAGTTCATATCAGTTCTCGCCTCTGTTACTGCGGTTTTTAAACATAGATTGTAATTATTAAAAGCAATGATTTTTGCTTCATTTTTAAATTTTTTTATCCGATCTGATGAATGGGTAATTAAGTTTTGATGTTTCCGTTGTGCGGACAGAAAAATGAATAAATTCCCCCCTTCCCAAAGATAAAACTATTCGAGTAAAAGTAATTTTCTTTAGTTTTAGCTAGAGTCTTTTTTTCTTCTCTTCATCTGGAATTATAAAAGTATCGATGTATGCAATTTTTGAATACCATTGGACTAGAAGCAAACGATAGAATTAATTAAAATTCATCATTTGTGTAGTGGCAACGAATTATTCAAAATTTTCCGCCTAGTCGAACGCAGAGATTTAGTTCTTTGTGGTTTTGTTTAATTCTTCCAAACCTTGAACAAACTATTTTAAGATGATCCGATAAATTTGAATTTGTATTCAATCTACAAAATTGAATCCTATTTTCACAAATTTATTCATGTTTATTTTTGTGATGGATTTCGCCGCATATCGGGATAAAGTTTAAGCACTGAAGCGTTGAAAATTAGTTCATGAATTCATAGATCTCAAATTCTCGAATCACCAATAATCCCTTAACGGTATTTTTTCAGACCTTTCTTATATTATTCTGTCTAATATTTAGAATCCTTTATTGGATTTTTATTGGTACTTTGGCAACAGCTTTATTGCTTTCCATTTATTAATAAATTTGCATGCATCATTGAATTGTTAACAGAATTATCGATAATGGTTTGGAAGCAATTTTCAACACAATGAATTTATTAATAAATTTGCATACATTATAAGGTTGTTAGCAATCGCATCTAAAATGGTGAGAAGGATTAGATTGATTTTTTGAGGTGAAATATAAAATAAAATTTATAAGTAAAGCGAAAAAAATAATTAACTGTATTAGAATTACAAAATCATTATCAATTATGAATCGCAGTTTTTTATAAGCGTGTAATGTGATAAGCTTTAATATAAATTCTATATGTGTTTAAAATATGTGAATTATGTGCAAACTCCTCCAAATGTATTGAAATAGCAAACAATAAAGGGTAATTATTGAAGATGACATTAAATAAGTAACATTGATGTGATCACCAGCATTTTAAAATCAAATGGTATTTGATCGGTGGAATAAGAATTGATGTTGCAATAATGGGAAAGAAAGCATAGAGTTAGATGTCATTTGTTACTCAAATTAATTCATTGTAGCATCGATAGTATGCAAGTTATATATTCAAAAGTAAATATTTTTTTATTTAATGGAGGTACTTACATATAATGTAATAATACATGTGTTCAAATTTAATTGTTAAAAATGTGAAACTTGATTTTAATACATTTTAAGATATGTGATAGAATATTTTTGAGCTAATTATGCCTACTGCCATATTAAAAATATGCTAAATGTTTTACCCTGTATAAAACAAATTTAACTTTCATGTTAAATTATTCATCAAGTACAATATAAAATCCGCAATTTTTCAACTGAAATTTCTATCTTTACTGAAAGTATCAATTAAAACAATTCTGAATCTTAGAGCTGAAAACGAATTTTGATGTTCTTGAACTAAAATCTTGGGAAAGCCACTTTGATTAAAAGTTACCTTACCGCAGTATTTAAGTGAACAGGTTTAAAAAATTATTACTTTAAAGTAAAGCTTGTATAATATGCATTTTTGAACTGAAAGTGATAAATAAATAAATGAATGAATAGAAAATATTCTGAGCAAGGTGTTTTATTGTAATCCTAGCTCTGCTCCTACTTTCTGACAAGTATACACATTCAAGTATTAAAAGGACTTAAGTTACATTTAATTGTTATTTATATTATTTTATATCAACAAATATAATAAAGAAAAAAATGCGGAATTTGATTTTTTTTAAATTATTGTTTTTAGTAAAATTCTCTTAAACATTTTAAACATTATGAAAGCTACAGTTTTCTGCAATTAACTATGAATATTAAAAATGAAAAATAAAACTAATAATTTATTTAAAATTGATCGACATATGAATAATTGTACATTAATAATTTAATTAATTTTTAATCATTTCATTGACTATCTTTTACGATGATCCACGAATGAATGGGAATTTAGTGACCATTTATTGATTTAAAATTATTCAACTTAAATTAAAATTATTTAAGGCTCTTAAGCGAAGAAACTTATTTAAATAATCATATATCTGATGATTTAAAAATTTCTCATTAAGATAGGGTTAGAATTGATACCCTAAATTGTACACAAAACTTTTTTTGATTGAATTAAAATATTTATAAGTAATACAATTGGGTTTTTTAGATCATGATTGGAAATTAATAAACACCTTCTGATTAAAAATTACAGTTAATAACTTTTAAATTGGAAAATCTAATTAGGTAAGCATAATAAAAATAAAATGGCAATGTAATACATTTCAGGTAAAAAGCAATCAATCTTTTTTTATAAAAAAATAGCTAATTAAAAGATAACTTTTAATTCATATCTATTTTAACAGACCTCCTCATTCTTTCCTTTTTATCTTAATATGTTTACATCTAAATTTCGAATATTAACCAAATCAGTATAAAACTGTTTCTGGAACATTCTTATCTAGAATCATCATCCATCATCAATATAACCAGAAGAAACTAATTCAAACACATTATCAATCAATCAATTTATCTTGGAAATGTCATCAAATAATTCACCAGACACTGGAGAATTTTGTTGATGAACGATTTTGACTCGAAAACAGACCTCTGTCAAAGTCATTCGTCAACAAAATCCTATCCTTCTGAAAAGGAAAGTTATAACCTTTGACCTTGTCTGCACAGCATTCTTAAGCCAATTATTCATTAACAACATTCTTCATTTCAAGAATAACATACTTTGTTTTTGCAATTTTGGGTGAGTATTTTATTATTTTATTCATAAATTATCATCTAGAACATTCAATTGAATTCATTTTGAAAAGTAGCAATCTCTAAAAAAATAAAATTATTCACAGCTAAAGAACAGAAATTAAGTTTTTTAAATTTAAAATTGCCATTCATTTATTGAACTAAAAACATGTAGTTAGAGCGATATGATATTAATGATCAGAGTTATGTTTGAATGTGTTGAAGAATTCTTTTGAAATTTAACATAGTGAAATTAAAAATAACTGTGATAACTTTTATTATTTTCAGTTAAATTATGCTATATCCTTAATTAATTCATTTTGTTATAACAGTGCAATTAATTGATTTTGAGAAATGAAATTTGTCAGAAAAATTACAATTATCACGTTTCTCTAGCTGTTCTGTGTGTACCCCTTATCAAATATATATCTTATTTCAGAAATTAGGTATGCGCTATTCCAATTCTTGATACAATCGTAATAGAATACCCTCCCGTTGATTAGTTCAACACAGCAGTCAGCGCAAGTCTTTATAACTCATTGTTTAAAGAGTATTCCTTTCGCTCTAGTAAGTGGTTTATTGGGAGCGGAGGACATCATGAATATTTCTTTCGAACTACTTCAATCACTTTGCGTTAGGTTTTTGTTCATGCTGCATTTTTTTCACAAAGCACTCCCTGTCCTAAAACTGCTTTATCACCCGTTTGGTATAGCAATTTTTCATTAAATATAGAGCTCAGATCTTCTTGTAGGTAGGTAAACGAAGATGTTTCGTCATATTCTAAACCATTTAATGCTTTCTATTTCATAGATGACGTTTTTATAATGACGTCGGCGAATTTTTTTTTCTCCTAGTGACCTCTGGCTTCACTATTTTAATTTGAAGAGTCAATATGAATCACCCTCTCAATATTAGCTGCACTCTGAACGCTATTGAATTGTCTACAATTGCTTAGGAATAACAAACTACTATTTGCACATGAGTTCCTTATTTCTGATTTTAAGCATGTGTCTGCTTGCTGTGCGACTGTATTTAGTATGTTGTTGCTTTTGATGGCACATGCCATAGGCAATTAGCTAAGATAGGGAATTTAAGTCTAAGTCATTCGTCTCTTGTTTTTCAGCAGCACCATCTAGGGCCAAGAGTATGATATAGCTACTCACGCATCACATTCGCTTGCAAATCCCTTTTTACAAAAGGGGGGACGTTCTCACGCCTCACAAATAGAAAGCAAAAAAGTAACAAGCATGCTCGAACCATGACTCGAACCCGGAGCCAAGATCACAAGGAAAACCTAGTAAAAAACAACATTACAGATCTTTAACACTATTTATTAAAACATGTAGATTATCAGCATTTTTTTGTGAAATCTATAAATAAATTAATTTGCGATATTATATATGATAATCTCAGAGATAATGTTTCAGAATTACACACTTTCCTGTTTTCACAGGAAAGTAAAATATGCAGTAAAGTTTTAACATTTTAATCAAATGTATATTTCTATTTGAAGAGTAAAAAATTACAGTTTAAGCTTAGAATGCACGATTAGATATTCGATTTAGCTATTAGTTATCTTCATTCGGAACATTTATACACAGGATCCAAAAACAATAAAAATTTTATTATAAAACTCTGAACGAAACTCTGTAAAAATTTGAAGTATAAAATTATTTTTCTAGAGCTAGAATAAATTAAAAAATCCATAGTTAAAGTATTAAGAGTAATGAATTCAAACTCATTTAGTGTTTTCGACTAATCAGATAGAAGATAGGCACAGAAAAGTTAATGTCTAATAATTATAATAATTAATATGATGTATTCAATGAATTTTTTAAAAACGTTTTGACTTAAGATAGCCTTCTAGATTATTTTTTCGCACAGTAAAAATTCAACAAGTCCAGAACAATAAATGTAATAATTTTATACAAAGTCAATTAAATATTCTGTGTTATCTCTTTTAGCATTTTATTGAGTCTATAGATTTATATTACAAATATTCATAATAATAAATATTCATAATAATTATTATTAATTAATATTAATAAATAATAATTTATATTACCCATTATTACAAACAAATCTGAACTGCCTAAATTATATCCATTGATTGAATACTTCGCAAAACAAAACAAAATACTAAAAACTGCACTTTCGAAATTGGCAAATTTATTCCACTTAAACTCAAATACGATTCTAAAATCAAAGCTAATTCCGCCTCTGATGATAAAGAAGAACAAAAGACTTTTTATCGAACCTAGAAACAGAGAGGAAAAAAAAACATAAAAGGTCTTCATTAATTACCTCCCAGAATTTTTCCAGATCATTTATATACAACAAATCCTCTAAGCCTCCATCATCCCTGCACAACGGTTCATTACTTTTATGAGAGGGTAATTTTTAGGTGAGCATTAAACGAATTAAAGTGAGCTTTCCCTTTATGAGGTTTCATTAAGTAGATAGTGACAGCTTTTATAATTA
The DNA here is from genome assembly GCA_026543055.1 of Argiope trifasciata. Taxonomy (NCBI): domain Eukaryota; kingdom Metazoa; phylum Arthropoda; class Arachnida; order Araneae; family Araneidae; genus Argiope; species Argiope trifasciata. Next base: position 1,760,956 of record JAPMOQ010059770.1, read on the forward strand.
ATTAAAACGTTTTCTTTTGCGCTGCCTCCCCCTCCCACAGAAAGCTGATAGAAGGAGGGAGGCACAGATTGTAACCAATGGCTCGTCCATCATTTCGAGCGCCACTTCTGAGGTTTGTTTGTGCTACTAATTTGCAATTGTAGAGAGGGTGGTGGGCTAAGGGAGTGAGCTGGCAAGATTTCGAAGAGTGCTTTGAGTAATTTTGCGAACTTAATGATTGTAATTCTTAAGAAGCATGAGTAATCGATTGCTCTTCCAATGAAAACAAGAGAGGCTTTATTTGAGCTTTATAAAGTTTTTTTTTTCATTTCACTTTTATTTGTATCTATTTAAAAGTTGCTGAGAAATATATTGTTAAAACTGTCTGTTACATTGGATTGAACAATTTTAATGAGTCATTCATTTCTTTAAAGTTATAAATTATGGATCGAGATATCCTTTCTAATAACATATTGACTGTTTTTCATATTTAAATTATTAGAATAAAATGTATAGGCTTTGAGTGTCGTAGTCAGTATATATTGAGAGTTGTTACGAAATATACTGTTAACATTGTTTGGCACATTTAATTGAACAAATTTAATAAGGCATGTATTCATTTTAAGTTAAAATTAATGAATTTGGTTTCCATTTATAGCAATATATTGACTGTTTATTGCATGTAACGTGTAAGATTAAAATGTATAGGATTTGAGAGTCGTAGTATGTACATGTTTCTGTAAAAGAAATAAATTTGGTGATTATATAAAACTACCGGTGATTGTACGTAATCGCCACTGAATTTGGTAAGCATGATAAATTATCTCATATTTATCAAATTTACGGGTAAGTTTATAAAATCCATATTATGAGTTGGAAATTTTATAAACTAATCGGTAAATTTGATATTTTCTACATGTCTATGTTCCTTTTTAAATACCATGTTCAAACTCTATTTTTTTAAATTCATGTGATACAATGTGTATAAATTATTACGTTATCTAAAAATTTGTGGTTGTAGCTACCATAAAGACACAAGATGCTGCATGTTCTGAATTTGATGCTCGTAATGAAAATTCGGGGTATTAAAATGCAAAACCAAAAATTAGGTGAGCGGTTTGTCAAACTAAATAAAACATTCATTATTTAATTATTTCAAAATTAAGTAGCCTCTTACAGATCAATTGTTAAGAACTGCACCGTTGCTGCACTCTTTAGCACAGTACCATTTCTTACATCATTGTTACGCTTTTTCATGAGGCGCATTTTAACGCTTTTAGACAATTAAATTTTGTAGAGATTTCATGTTTTGAAATTATTATATATTGAAACAATTATTTTAATTTCATGAATGTGGCACAGCTTAGACAAAGATGGATTTTGTGCCATAAAAAAAGAAACTCAAAGCTACCAACAGTTAAGAAAAAAGCTAATTCTCAAAGATGTTGTATTAGTTGAAAACCCACCCAATACTGATTGCTTAACGCTGATTGTAACTTGACAGACAACAGATAATCCCCGACCCAAACCATTCCCATTTGTACTAATTGTAAACCGTAAGGCCTTTAATGTATTTTGTCATAACCGGCTATAAATATATAGCTACGAATTATATCATGAATTTGTAAATTTTCGTAAATGAATTGCAAATTCAATAAAAATCACTATAATTTTTCAAATACAAGTCATTATATGATTCTGCCATCAGATTTATGATTGCCAACGCTACTGATTTTCTGTATATGTGAATTTCAGAACAGTTAATTGTCAAATAAAAATTTTAATTTATTTTTTTGTGATAAAAAACGTATAATTTTTACATATATCTAAAAAGCATCACAATTACTACCATAAATACGCGTTCTGCATATTCTAAATTTGATGCTTATAAGGAAATTCTGTGGCATTAAAATGCAAAAACAAAAATTAAGTGTGCAGTTTTGTCAATCTAAATAATAAGTTATTTATTTGTTTTCACTCTTAAGTAGCCTCTTAGCCGATGCAATTCCAACGAATTGCACCGTTGTCCAGGGAACACCACGTAAAGGTGGGCTACTTTCATTCCCCACCCCACCCCACCCTCCGTTGCTGCATCCAAAGACAGTTCTGATCTGAAAACTGCATCGG
>JAPMOQ010059770.1:1764770-1794487 GCA_026543055.1 Argiope trifasciata
GTGTGTGTGTGTGTGTGTGTGTGTGTGTGTGTGTGTGTGTGTGTGTGACATATATATTAAGAGTTGTTAGGAAATATATAGTTAAAACTGTTTGGTACATTCAATTGAACAACTTTATTCAGTCATGTATTCATTTTAAGTTAAAATTAATGAATTCGGTTATCATTTCTTGTAACATATTTAACCCATGTAACATGTAAGAATAAAATTTATAGGCTTTTAATAACGTAGTTAAGAACTTACAAGATAATAGGTGATATACATATAATAAAATTCATTTTGTATGAGATTTTAATGCTGTAATTCGTCAAAAACATAAATTTCTTTCCTTCTGAGAAAACGAGGAATAAATTTTGGTGTAAATTTTTGAATCTCTCATCTTTCGAACTCACACACACACACGCACACAAAATACTTTATAAATATTCAACAGTTTGAGCAAATTTTCCTTTTAGAAGTCATTTTCCAATATATGCATATGTATTATAAATTAAAGTATTCAATAAAATATTATATTTAAACAAACTTGAATTTCTTCGTGTATTGACACGTTTTTTACTTTAAAATGAAATTTTAATTGTAAATACTTTATATTCATAAACATTTATTTAATTAAGATTAACATTTTAAAGTTAAAAAAAAGTACATAAGAATCCGGTTAGTATGGAAATGTTAAAAAATTGTTTTTGAAATTATTTTAACTATATAGAAATAGAATCTTACGTCCTTCTTATTGGAAAGTAATAAAATAATTTACTTAGTCATAATGAATTTTATTTAAATCATCATCTTTATTTGAATTAAACTTTCATGTAGAGAATAATCCAAGAAAATCCTTGAGGGAGATACAATTTTCAGAAAGTCAGTTGACTTAATTTGGTATTGTATTGAATAAAAAATATATATCTTTTATTTTATTTTTTAACATTTCATAGTTAATATTTTTAACATTAAATACTTAAAAGAAAAAATAAATAGAGTATTTGCGCTTTATTATTTGCATAAAAATTCGAATAAATAATGCTCTAATATTTATGTCATAATAAATATGATTATCAATAATGTTCATTAAAAGCAATCTAAATTTTTTTTGTAAATCTTTTAAGGTTTTATTAAAATTTAGTACATTATTTTTCCTCAAAAAAGAATGATGAGCCAAATTATTAAAGATTCATATTCTCTCCCTTGATGACTAATCTTTCTTAGAGCTTCTTCTCTAAAAAATATTAAATTATTGTTTAATAATTTTTCTAATAAAGCTTTTCTCTTTTAAATTTTACAATAAATATTTTATAATTTTGTCTTTATTATATTCTTAGAGCTATATAATACATAAAAATATTTATCCAAAAAAGTTGAAGTATATTTCATTGTGTAGTGGAATGAGTCATTACAATATCATTAATTAATAATTTCTCATATGAATAATGGAAGATAATCATAGATGCAACAAAAATACTTTATACCTCTAAAATACTTATAAATATTATATTACAATGAAGTATTTTTCATAGAAAAATTTAAAAGATAATGCAACTAATTTCGCATTTTTCTAACTATTTTATTATTTCTCAAAGATCTCTCTTTACTTCTAAAAACATAATTCGCATTTTTGAAAAAAAAAATGAAAAAAATAGGAATAAAAAAAAATGACAAAAAAAAATTTTGAACAAAAAAAAGGAATTACATTTTTTTACGTAAAATAGCAAGGTTGCGGTGGCCTGGGGGAAAAGTCTCGGCTTCGGAACCAAAGGATTAAAGGTTGAAGGCTCGATTTCACCGAAGAACCTCCGTGTGAGCAGGTCTGGTGTAAGTTAAATACGTCGGGGCAAAATGTCCTCCTACTCGTGTTCTGAAATTTTGGAGAGGGGGGTGCAGCTCAAGTGCCATGCTCATCATCTGATCGCGGTTCAAAATGACAAGATATATTCCAAAATAGCCTTATTGCTGCTTCAAAACGTTAATGAAAATTATCATTATATATAGAGAAAGTGGAGGCTACAGACCGATACAGAAGCCTCGTGATTCTTTAAAACAGGTTTAAACTGTCTAATGACATCAAATAAATAAGACAAATAATTGCATAAAAACTAATAATCTTCTCGCATGATTTGAAATTTGCGATCGTAGATTTAATTTTTTTAATAATAAAATCTAAACATTCTGTGAGCTGTAAAGATAAATTTTAATTCTACAATCTAAAATATAATCTTGATTTTCTCTTCTTATTAAGTTATAAAGTATCATGTGGTCACAGCTAATAACGTAAAATAACAAAGTTAATTTCTTGCAAAAAATGAAACGATTACAACTATACTTATCTTTTATAAAAGTAATCAAAAATGCTTTTCTTTTACAAGCATTTTTGCTTACTATTGTTGGTATTGTCTTGATACGAAGAATAAAGTGTTAGTAATGATTAAAACAACAAAGTGTCCATAAATATAAGACATTTTTTAAATAATTTGACTTATTCATAAATGTTACATAATAGGCTCATACATTATAACGTTTCCATAAATCAAATTATTTTTATCTTTAATTGTTTATGATGGAATGAGTCATTACAATATCATTAATTAATAATTTCTATGATTGATTTCAACAAAACAGAAAACATTTAATATATTTCTTTAGATATTTAAATTATGGAACTGTTGTGTATTCTATTCATTCTCCTTATTATCATATGGCACCCTGATGTTTTCGTGAAGGTTTTTTGAATAATTGAAGCTCAAAATCGCGTAGGCAATAAATAAAGAATAAAGGGTGATATTCATCAATATCTTTTAATCGAATATATTTTTTACCTTCTTTTACTAGTATTGTATTATTATTATGTATGCTTCTTTGAAAGCAGATGCATTTTTAAAAGTTAGACGTAGAACTATGACATCATAGCTGTTATTTTCATGAAATATAAATTATTTTGGTGGAAATTAAGTAATTTAATTCTTATAATTTGTTCAAAAATACTTCACCCGCGTTTAATAAGTTTTGATAAAAAATATTTTATCTTTTCCCCAATGAAGAAATATCGCTTTATTCCTTCTTAAGTGGGAAACATTGAAGGATTTGACTTCCGTTTTGAGATTAATAAATGTATAAAATTGTTTTATAACCTCAAAAATTTGAAAATAGCAGTTTTTACAAAAACATTGTTTTTATAAAACAATGCCACCATGGTTGAAAATTATCATTATATATAGAGAAAGTGGAGGCTACAGACCGATACAGAAGCCTCGTGATTCTTTAAAACAGGTTTAAACTGTCTGATGACATCAAATAAATAAGACAAATAATTGCATAAAAACTAATAATCTTCTCGCATGATTTGAAATTTGCGATCGTAGATTTAATTTTTTTTAATAATAAAATCTAAACATTCTGTGAGCTGTAAAGATAAATTTTAATTCTACAATCTAAAATATAATCTTGATTTTCTCTTCTTATTAAGTTATAAAGTATCATGTGGTCACAGCTAATCTGAAATATAAATTTTAAAGAGAAAAGAAGCTAAAGACATGGTATTTCTCATCAGTTTTAATTTTCTTGTGTATGAAATAAAGAAAGTTTAATTTAATCGTCAAAAAAGAATCCAACTCGGGATTTTGACATTTCACCAGGTTTTAAGTCTTACTAAATATGGCAAAAATGCTTATCATTGTGCCCACTTGTCTATCTGTCCATGACAAAGATTGAAAACATTGAGCATGACGCATGAAATTTAATATATATTCTTTGTTCCAAATTTGTAGACATCATTTAAATTTTGATCAAAATCCATTAAGAGATCTGCGGTGTGTCCTGTTGTTTGAATACAAGTTAATACAATAATTTATGCCTTTGAACTGACATAGGGTTAGCTTTAGAAGACGTCCCTGATCCAGGCGTCCTGGGTGTGAGTCTCGATTCAGGTATGGCTGTTGTTCTTCATCTATGTTTTATCTGTGAGGTGTGTGAATATGACCAGGTATAAAGGGGTTGTTTAAGCGAAGGTGTGTCATGAGTAGCTAAGTCGTACTCTTGGCCCTAGATGGCACTACTGAAGAACAAGAGACGCTCATACCGGCTTAAATTCCTGACTTCATCAAATAGACATATCAAGGACTAATGCTATTAGTAACAACTAAAACGATAATTTTAAGCACATAATATGAAGGATTATACGGATAAAATATGGTACATAATTTAAACATCTATAAAATAGAATTTGGCAAATTTTAAACCAACCGTACAAGGTACTGACCATTTTTCATTATGCATTTTCAGAGGCGTAGAAACATGAAAATTGAAAAACGCAATAATTTGTATGTACTAAATTTGGTAAAGGATTTTGTGACTACATTTATAGCTTTGTAGAAAATATGATTTTAATCGTTTAGAGAAAGCGTGTATAGAGCACAAACTCGATTTTTGAACATTATTAACCACCTTCCGTAAAATTACAGATTATTAAAAGTAGAATTTCATGTTAACTCTTCGCATACAGTGCTGCGTTTGATTCGTGCATCAAATCATTGATTTTTTTCAAATTTTGATTTGCATACCCAATTTACAATTAAAATTAATTTATTCAAAGTGTAATAATGTTTTAAGGCATGCGACAACTTTAAAAACACAGGTTATAGACCACAGTGGTGATTTTTGTTGTTGCTATTATTTCTTGTTGTTCAGGCTTTCCTCTTTCTAAAATAGCTTATTTTCTCTAGGAAAAAAGAAAGCCTGAATTATCATCCAGGGCCCACATATTTTTCAGCTTAAATTTGTCTTTAACTTCAGTTTTCTCAAAGCTTTAATTTTCTTTAAAATTCTCCTCTTTTAACAGGATGTCTCAAAAACTTATGGAGGCATTTACAAAAAAAATTTCAGTGTGTGTTTTAAATAATATGGGCTATGAAATGAACCAAAAGTTTTAATTTTGTTGAAAAACGTTTTCATTGATAGGTGATTTTAGAAAAACTAGGTCGTGAATTTATGGGAAAAAAATGTATATGTGCGTATATTTATAATCATAATTTCCTTGCATCTCATAATGTTTCTTAGATTCTGGTTCATTTTATTCATAATCATATTCTATAACTTGTTTACTAAGAAAAATAGGATTGCTGTATTACATTTTTGTGTAGAATGTTAACTGCTTTGGTTAAATTCCATTAAAATTTACTACAAATTTTCTATTTCTTAAGCTGTGTTACATTTTCAAATAATTGTATTATATTTGTAGTATTTTATATTATAATTGACAATACATCTAAAAACCATAGTTTTAAATAGTTTTTAAAAAATCCATTTTTTTTAAATTCCATCAAACGTTGTCAGATACCTTAATATGCAGTTAATTAATTTAGAATGTAAAAATACAGCGATATAATTATGGGAATTACAACAAAAATAAATGTTTGAAATAGGACGTGCAATTTAATTAGGAAGGTAAGTGTATTCGTAGGTCAAGGGATTAATAACATATTACGATATTAAACTTATCTTTGAGGTCTTCTTTTCAGAACGATTTTTTGCGCTGTGCATGAATGCCAATGATGTTGTATTATTACACTGTTGTAAGGTTTTCTTTGTAGATATTGTATTGTTCAATGTAGATATTATATCAGCTAATTCTAGTACTTCAAAATAAAGTAAATAATATGTTCTAAAATAAATTGATTCCAATACATTTAAATTATTATAGAAATTTTGAACCAGTTGATCACAAGATTTGCGTTTTGGATCAAGACCAATTGTATTAAATTACATGCATTTTGAAAATTTCTCTGTGCTTAAGATGTGATATTAAGAGTTTTCAAAATGATGTTTCCATTTTTAATTTAATTATTTATTTCTTCTTGAAAGCATTTTCTCATTATTTAAAAAATCTTTGAAGGATTTTTTGAGACATTTTAGTGCAATTCATCTCCACCGTATAAAATATTTCTTTAACATGTTATAAAAAATTATTTTGTATAGCTATTTACGCTTAGTTCAGTTACATTAACGCCCTGTTTAAAGCAACATGAGGGGTATTTTGGGACGGACCTCCTAATTTTGACTAGTGGTCAGATGACGAGGGCGACACCTGGACTAGGACTTTCTCTCCAAGTTCCCATGCTGCACTAGTGAAAAGATATTTAGCCGCGTCTGATTTAGCGAGCATCAGATCCCCTTACATGACGGTTCTTCAGTGGAATTGGGTCTCGAACGAGAAACTCTCCAGGTTCAAAATCAAGATCTTGCTATCAGGGACTCTAAGGCTATTTAGGAACTTTCTGGATATTTTTGAACAATTCATTTTATCAACAACTGAAAAAAAATTTGTTGTTATACGTTCAGTCTGAATTATTAAGTTTAACACAATACAACATTAGTTTATATTTTTATGTATTTAATGCAGCTCTGTTTATGTTTTTACAAAAGAAACATTTCAACATGCCTGCAAATAAATATAACTTAATACACAAACATTAACAGTGATTCCGATTTCTCCCCTTATATCGATGATGTTTCCATCTACATAAAAAAGAGCATCTCTTCTATCCTAACAGCAGATGCCTTATCATCAGTAGCCAACAAAACTTATACTGTTTTCATGAGTGAAAACCTTTGCCCCCCCCAACAGTCCGAAAAGCCGAACAGGAGTTCCCTTATCTAAGCAGCGGATGCAATCTGGAGATAGGGAGCGAGCATGATATGTCCCTTGATTACGATTCCCCAGACACAGAGGGGGGCGCGAGCCAGGGTAATTGCCCAGATGCCTATAAATCTACCAGGATCAGCTGGTGCTGCGGCTAGAGGGGAAAAGAATTGAGAATGGGTCGAAGATGAGAACACAGCAACTCGCACCTGGATCTCGGGTCCAAATTTTGGGTTCATCTGTTTCGTAGAGCTTGCGGGTAGTTTTGATTAGTCGAGGACTTCGAATCGGATAAATAATCAAAGGGAATTGCTTTCGTTCGGGATGAGATTGGAAAAGATTCTAGGAGTTTCCTGGTGATCAGGGGTTTTCGTTTCCAGACGTCTAAGTGTCGGCATCTCTGAGGGAAGTTACAGAGGTCCATTTATCATGGTGGTTTTGGAAAGTAGACGTGGAAGACGTGTTTGTAGGAAAGTAATAGGTAAGTATTTTTAGATTCTTTTTGATACTTTTTTCATTTCCTTTGGAACATAATGCAGTCTCCCTTATAATTTTTAATATGTCCTCAGAGAATCACACCGATCAATAAAATTTCAAATTATAACCAACATTTTTTCAAATTCATCCAACATCGTGGTTTCTTTTCTTATTATAAAAACAAAAAATAATTATTATTTATTCTTTTCCTTAAAAAATTGGGTGGCCTGGTGGTAAAATCTCGCCTTCGGAACCGGAGTGGTTTCAGGTTCGCTACTCGATTCGACTGAAGAACGGTCGTGTAAGGGGGTCTCTTGTACATTCAACTTGCCAGGCCAACCATTCTCCCGCTGATGTGGTGCAGTGTGGAGAGGGGGCTGTCAGCCCACTTGTCGTTCTCATAATCACACCGTGATTCAAAATTATGAGGTCCGCCCGAAAATAGCCCTAGTGTGGCTTTACAATGGAACATTAATATAACTATACTAAACTAAACTCCTAACAAAATGTGAAAAATAAGAAAAATGAAATAAGTTTTCTACTTTCATCTTCTAGAACTAGAACTTTGAGAAGAGCCATCATTACTATATCAAAAGCTTTTGGCATATAGATTTCTATAGGAAAGCTACCAATTGCAGTGGTTCCCTTGACAAGACATCGGAAAATTTCTTGAATATTTTTACCTATCATATTCACTAGAACTCAGAATCACTCTTCTTATAAAAGTTTATGATGATGAAAGTTATAGATTTTTATTAAAGAGAGAGAGAGTCTGTCTATTTATAATTTCTAAAGCATGTAAAAGCAATAACTCAAAAGCACAATGAAATAAATGAATAAAATTTAGTGTATGATTTGGTGACTTGAAATCCTGTATCAAATTTTGTTTTCAATCGGTTGAAAAAAAACACTAAAATAAAAAGGCAATTTTGGTCTCAAAGAGAATAATTACCAAAAATCTCCCGATAGATTCAATAAGAACTATTGCACACAAATGCCATATAAGGCGTTTTATGATTTATCCAAGGATCAAAATTTTATTCGGGGAACACCAACTTTATTGAAGAGTATGCTAAAAATGACAGAGGGATACAACTCCCTCTGATTTCTTTGATGTTGGCTTTGTTTTATTTCAGGAAAAAAGAAGAAACGAATTATGATTTAGTTGTATTTTTTTACTTTAGATATTTGAATATAGAAAGATTTCAAACTTAAAAAAATATTAAATTCACTCCAAATGTTAATATTTCACAATAATGCTCTCTATGTAAGGCATTACTTGCCTTATCCCAATTTTTTTCTAGGAGATAGAGTATAACATTTTTATTAATGAGTGTCCTTGAACTCATTAGGGAGACCTTTCCTATAGGCTTTATTGCTACGAGTGCAGCGTTATTTGAGAAAAAATATGGAAACAAGAAATAATTCTAATCCTTTAAAGCAGTGTTCCTTAAACTTTTAGTATTCAGGCCCAATTTTCAATCATAATTTTCATCGCGCCCCCACTTCCCAACACACACAATAAAATGTATACAATAATAATGTATTTTGAGTATTTTGGCGCTAAACCTACAATACAGCCTTAATATTAAGCTTTATAAATTACCAAAAATATGGAATTTTATTGACATTTTGCAACACCTATCCTCAGCATTGAAAAAACAAGAATCCTATGCCTTTTTATTGCTCTTGCGTCCCGCCATGTAGGGCATTCTCACGGTTTCGAGAGAAGTTTCGATTTGTCTGGAATTTGTCTGGTCAGCTTAAAAGCTAAGTTAGGAGCGTGCGTAGATGTGAACAAATGTTTTCTCACAGGGAGAAGGAGAAAGTTCTATGACGCCAATTTCAATTCCAGACAATCTCATTCGAGTCGATCCTTCTATCGCTATTGAATCTATTCTGAATGTGTATGTTATCTATATTTTCGTGTAATTACAATTCACAGTGATAAATATTCACGGCAGCAGACTTATGCAGAATCATGGATAAATTTTTAAGCGGGCGTAAGCGAGCATTAGACGATAGACAACATCAACAAGTACACAGACGAGCGTGGTTTCGAAAATAAAATCAAGAAAATATTCTCAAGAATACTTAAATTTTAGATTCACTAGTACTGAAGTAAATGAAGAAGAAAGGCCCCTGTGTATCATTTGCTCAAAAATGTTGGCGGCAGACAGCATGGAACCTAATAAACTAAAATGACATTTGGAAACGCTTCATAGTGAGTACGTAAACAAACCCAGAGAATTCTTCGACTTAAAATTAAAATTATATGAAATGCAAAAATCATTGTTTAAAAAAAACTTTGTCTATGAATGAAAAGCTTTAACTGCCTCGTACAAAGTTTCATATGAAATAGCCAGATGTAAAAAGCCTCACACTATTAGTGAAGAGCTTATTTTTCCAGCCGCAATTGAGATTGTAGAAATTGTGTTTGAAGATAATTTTGCAAAACAATTGCGGTCTATACCTCTTTCAAATGATACTGTTGCCCGTCGAATTGCTGATATAGCTGAAGATGTAGAGTATCATCTTTTGTCGAAGTTACACAACAAATTGTTTTCAATACAACTCAATGAGGTAACAGATAGTAATAAAGATGCTCATTTCATAGCCTATGTTAGATTTTGTGATGCTTTGTCAGTAAATGAAGAATTACGTTTCTGCAAACCAATATAACTCAAAGCAGCAGCACTCACATTATTTGCTATCTTAAATGATTTTATGAACGAGGCAAACATAGAATGGGAAAATTGCTTTGGAATATGCACCGATGGTGCTCGTTCTATGTCCAGAAGATTCCAAAGTATTCAAGCACTTGTGAAACAAAAATCTCCTCAGTGCGTCTGGACACATTGCATGATCCTCAGAGAAACTTTGGCTTCCAAAGAAAGGAGTCCTGGTTTGAATATTGTGTTAACTACAGATGTAACCGTAGTAAATTATATAAAAATGAGACGTCTGAAATCAAGAATCTTTTCCGCACTTTGTAAAGACATGGGTACAGTAGATTCAGCGTTACTATTTTATTGTGAGGCAAGATGATTATCAAGTGGAAAATTTTTGCAACGTGTTTATGAATTAAGAGAAGAAATCGCCGTTTTCCTAGAAGAGGAAAACAGACAGGAAGCACAGAATTTTCGCAATATTTTATTTGTGATGGAATTGAGCTACATGGTCGATATATTCAAGAAATTAAATAACTTGAATCTTCAACTGCAAGGAGCAAATACACATATATTGGATACGAGTGATAAAGTTAATGCTTTTTGCAGGAAATTGGAATTTTGGAGCAGAAATGTAAAGCAAGAAAACTTAACAATGTTTGCAAATTTGAATGATTGTATTAAAACTGACAAAACTGAAGAACAACATGTAAAAGTTGATATTGTAACCATTGAAAATCCTTTAGTTATGCTAGCAAAGAATTTTGAAAAGTACTTTCTGGCTGACGACAAACTGATATCAAATTACAAGTGGGCGAGGGATCCATTTTAAAATAATCCCAAAGACTCTCAATTGAAGAGGCAGAAACCTTCATAGACTTCACGGCAAGCGTCGAAACCAAAAAACAATTTAGTAATAGACAATAAATCACTCTTTGAATTTTGTGCAGGAGTGGATGATGAGTTTTCTTCAATAAAAACAAGGACATTTCGCATTCTACTACTATTTTCAACATCTTACTTTTGTGAAACTGAATTTTCTGCAGTGGCTTCTTTGAAGACAAAACATAGATCTCAGCTAACTATAGAAAAAGAACTGAGAGTGTCTACATCTAATATTAAACCATTCTTCGAAAAACTTTGCTCTGCAAGGCATTCCCAAGGAAATTACTAATAATTATTAAATTTGTTTTTAATTTAGTAAGTTGTTTTAACTTAATAAGTTAATTATTAAATATGTCGAAATGTATTTTGTTTTGTATGTGTGTTCTTTCCTTTCAGTCACTAAATCATTTTTAAATAACATTTTCTCTTGGATATGCTTGCTCCCCCCCATTAGTGTGCCCACGCCCCCTAGGGGGGCTTGCCCCACAGGTTGAGAATCACTGCTTTAAAGAATTTACATTATTTTAGATATTTGGCATGTAAAGATTTATCAAAATTCAAAACTAAAAATCTACAATTTGAAATTTTTCTATTCCTGTATTAACGTTGTTAAACCTTTCTTTTTCCCTGACAGTGTTTATATATGGCATTATTTCTTCAAGCAAGACTTTCTTTCAGAGTCCTTGACCCAGAATGTGAGATGAAGATTCAGGGAAATAAATTTTGGTTTCATTCTTTTAAGCGTTTGTACTGTTCAAGGAAAAAACATGGAAAAAAATAATACAATTTCTTATCATACGCTTTGAGATTTACCAAATTTACCATTAAGAATTTTTCTTTACCTTTATTAAACGTCATCATTTCTAATTCGTTCGTTTTCCTTGAAAGTATTCAAATATGGCATTATTTCTACCAAAAGCAAGGCTTCCTCTTAGAATCTTTGATACAGAGTATAACATAAAGTTTTGCGGTAACAGATTTGTTTTAATTGCTTAAGTTCTGTATTATTCAAGGAAAAAAGATGGAAAACAATAATTATATATATATATATATCTATATATATATATATACACTGATGGAAAAAATCCCAACACTAGGAAGAAGCTGGGCTAGATAAACGAAATTTGGTAGGAGTGTTTATACATCTGAAAGATGATGTCGATTCAAATTTCGAGCTACGCGCGTAAGTGTGGCTCTAGTAGCGACACTATGAACATGCAAATGAGATTTGCTTTAAATAAGTGCTGTAAGGTTCGTGATCGTTATTTACAGTTGAGATTTGACGTAGTGGGTTAATGTTAGTCAAGGATGCCTCTGAGAAAGCGAAGAAGCCATTATCAACAGTTCAATGAGTTTGAACGAGGTCGTCTTGTAGGGGTAGGAGAAGGTGGGTTTTCTTTCCGCGATATTGCTGAAAGACTTGGCAGGAATGTGTCCACTGTGCATGAGTATTGGCGACAGTGGTCAAGGGAAGGTACTGCCTCAAGAAGACCAGGTTCCGGGCTGCCACTTGGTACTACTGAGAGGGAAGACCGTCGTATTCTGCGTATGGCTGTGGCTAATTGTACTGCGTCTGCAGCTGAAATTCGAGCTGCAGTTGGCACCACAGTGACACAACGAACTGTTACAAATCGGTCACTTCAAGGACAGCTCCGAGCCAGACGCCCTGTACAGTTCATTCCACTGACTCCAAACCACTGCCGTTTGCGACGTGAGTGGTGTCAAGCTAGAGCTCATTGGAGGATGGATTGGAGATCTGTTGTGTTTTCAGATGAAAGCCGGTTCTGTCTTGGTCGCAGTGATAGCCGTTTATTGGTTAGAAGGAGGCCAGGCGAACGCCTGCTAGTGACCTGTCTGAGGCCTAGACACACAGGGTCTACTACTGGAGTTACGGTTTGGGGAGCAATTACGTATGACAGCAGGAGCACTCTCGTGGTTATCCCAAGCACCCTGACTGCAAATTTGTACGTCAGTCTAGTGATACAACCTGCTGTGCTGCCATTCATGAGCAGCATTCAAGGGGGTGTTTTCCAACAGGATAACGCTCGCCCTCATACCGCTGTTGTAACCCAACATGCTCTACAGAGTGTCGACATGTTGCCTTTGCCTGCTTGATCACCAGATCTTTCTCCAATCGAGCACGTATGGGACATCATTGGAAGACAAATCCCAGGGTCATCTCCAACCAGCATTATCCGTCCCTGCATTGACCACCCAAGTGCAATAGGCATGGAACTCCATCCCACAAACTGATATCCGACACCTGTACGACACAATGCATGCACTTTTGCATGCTTGCATTCAAAATTCTGGCGGTTATACCGGTTACTAATGTACCAACATTTCACATTTGGAATGGCTCCTCTCGCCAATGGCTCTACCTGTGATCTTGAAACTTTAATCAATTAAATATGTTACCTAGACAAATGTATTCCTAAAATTTCATTACTGTATAATAATTTTTTCTTGGTGTTGGGATTTCTTTTTCCATCAGTGATGCATATATATCGTTTAATATTATATAATATGGCTCAATATTGTAAAATATAGTGCAACATACTGTTCTACCTGGGGTAAGTATCTGTATTATTCCCGGAAAAAGGACGGAAAATAGAAATATTACAATTTCTTTTCAAGCGCTTTTAGATATTTGGACATATGAAGATTTACCATAACTCAGAACCAAAATTTACCATTCAGGATTTTTCTTTGCCTGTATTCAGAGTTAGCGGCATTAATTCGTTCGTTTTCCCTGAAAGTGTTTGGATGTCGCAATATTTCTTCCTCGGCAAGAGACTGAAACATCCCTCTTCGTCTCGCGTCAGTCTCGGCAGCGGAGGACTTCCGTCTTTCTTTAATCCATATTTAAATGTCTGCAGACTCCGGGGAAGACTTCCTTTTCAAGGAGTGAAAACTTTCGCTCCTGAGGGGACGGCTTTCACCGGAGCCGAGCAGTGATTTATTGTTCAAAATCTCTGGCAGAAGGAAGGATATATCTTTTATGAGATGTTATTCGATCCCGATATGAATGCAATTTCGGAATCTTCTTTTTAAAAAGATGGGATCCGGGAAACTAGACTTTAGATTTATTCTTATATTTCGAAACGTAGAGTATGATATCGCCGTGGAAAGCTCCGGGACTTTGTTAGAAATATTATATTTGTATTCAAAATAGAAAGCGTATGGCCTTCCGTCTTGGATTTTTTTTTCTATTACATCATTTCAATAAAATACGGACAAATTCTTAGATTTTGAAGAAAAGATATAAAAAAAACAGGGAAAAATACCTATGTATACTATACAAAAATAATCTTTTTGATTTTATAAAAAATGCTATGCATTTATTACGTATTTATTGTTGTAAATCAAACTAGCCGCCTTTGTACATTAGCTAGATAGTCTGGAATATTAACATTTTTAGGTTATTAAACTATTCATATGGAATGCGTTATTTTGATACGATATAAAAATTGGAATTTTAGTGACTATATATATATATATATATATATATGAGTACTATATACGTATCAATAAAATTGGAAACAAAAAAATGTTGTAAATTACTTTAAGAAAAAGAATGCATGCCAAAATAAACAATTTCTTTTCCATTTCTAAATCAATGTGTGTTTTAAACAACTCTGAATGCAGAAGTTAAATAAAGAAACATTTATTATCCACATTTGAAACACTTATGAAGCAATTCAAAAAGATGAGCATCACTGTGTTCGATATTGTTACGGATTTCTTATCCTAATCCGTAGGGTTCGTTTACCTGTATAGTGGGTGGGTGTTAGGTGTGAGAAGATAAACACACAATGATCAGTCCTCTAATAGAAGACACAACATAGACGACGTTTATTTTCCGGCCATAGCAGGACAGAACAAAGGCAACAGATATTAACAACACAGAGACGACAACTATTTACAACCGAGACAAACACGTAGCAGTACACAATAACGACAGTAGCTCACAAGTAGTAACAACATCCACAGCACTGGCTGTAGTACTCGACGCTGCTTCCTCAACAGACTACAAGGTACACAACTCAGTTCAGCACTTGCTTGGCTCTGCCGTTTCTTGGCTATCCTGTGGAGGACTCTTTATCTAATGTCGATTCCAAATACTGTGCTCGAAGTTTGAAACTACCGTCCTTATACAGCTCCCAGGAGGCCTTTGATATAAATATCTGGACCAATCAGCTCTTATCTAGACGTATCTTGGTTCCAAACTGACGAATCGGAAAAATTCTCAAAGTTTCGAAAATTATCCCTTTAGTCGCCAAATTTGTCGCCAAGCTCTGGGATTATTTCTAAGAGCATCCGCAGCATCCACTATAGAATACTGTAAATCATTCTTTCCGCTGATAGAACTAATTATACTGGAAAGCAGTATCACATATTGGCCACAATATTAAAAATATTCCTTAATAATAAAAATTCTTACAATCAAAGACTTAAGAAAACTATTTGCATATTCGATATAATGCAGGTGGTATTCAAACAAAAAGGTACTAAACTTCGTTAAAACTTACTTGCTTGCATATTTGTCGATGCCTCTATGGGGAAGTAGTGAGACATCTAGGAGTGCGATTGGAGTAACTGGCTTAGGTAATAGCATGCAAGGGACTCCGTATACGCAGAAGAGAGCAGAGATTCTTATAAAGAGCTCCAATCAAACTAACACAACTTGTTTAATTCTCAGAACATCTAAGGATCATTAACTCCGATGCGTATTGGAGACACTCAGAAGACTAAGCAGGTCAATTCAGACCAAAATGTCGGGGGTATCCAAGGAGAGTGTGTTCTGCTCCATAATTACGTGGATCACACGTCTCCAGGCTCACACGCTCTTAACTGGTTCAGTTCAAGTGGGTTGAGCCCTACAGCCAGGACTTGTTGCCCAGCGATGTTCATATGTTTTGTACCCTTGAAACCGCATGTGAAAGGAAAGCGCTTTAACTCGAACGGTGAAATCAAGGATTCAGTGAAGGGCTGGGTCTCGTCACGGCCACCTGAATTCTTTGAACAAGGAATCCTTAGGTTCACAAATCATTGGGTTCGTTGTGCAGGCCTATGGTGCATACTTTGAATAAAGTCCTCATTTATACCCACAGCGTCATTTCGTAACTTTTCATTCGAACATCCCTTTTAGTTTTAATTTTTCGAATTTGCATGAAAAAAAGAAATAAAGTTATAATTTTTGTTGTAATTTTTTTTAAAAAATATTTGAAAAGATATCTATTATTTCATTAGCACTTGGAAAATGTCTGCACTATTTTCCGTACAAAATTATCTTTGAAGTAAATAAAATATAGATTTTTAGAAACGACATGAAAAGTTTAAAGAATGCTAAAATGAAAATGCTATGCCGTTGCAAAATATTTCCATCACACTCAGTTTGCGAACTTTTATCACATATTCAAAAAGTATTAGGAAAGCAAAAAGGAATGAAACCTCTTTCTGAGGGAGAAAAGGAAATTCCAAGGAAATCTACAAGCACCCAGCTAAAACTTTGCGGCAAAAAAAGAAAAACCCTATACATTTGATGGCGAAGAAAAAGAGTTTTTTTTCCAGACTCCTCAAAGTTTGCAACGCTAAGCGAAAACACAAACGCAAACAAAACCGGAAACATTTTCCCATCTTTAATATTCTGGTCTACTGATCTGAAAATCTTTTTCTGACAGACGTCAAAAGCTGGGATGAGAAGGAAAGTTCAAATATATCAGAAACATGTCTACCAATCCGTGGCAAATTCTGACGAGAAAAGGCCTTGGGATATTCGCCAACAGTTGCCATTCGTATTCAAGGCCTCAGATATAGGAAGCCTGTCTTTTTGCAAATACGGTTCTAGGTTCCGATTCTATGGCACTGAGAAATATAAGATGTTTGATTATTTTCTTTGTAAATTTCTTTTGAAAGTTATTGATTTTCGATTATTATTTTTTTATAAATGTTTTGTTTTTTGATTATTTTCTTTGTAAATGTTTTGTTTTTTGATTATTTTCTTTGTATTTATCATAAAATAATTGCGAAGTGAGTCAAATACTAGCCACAAAAGTATATTTACAGTCACTAAATTACTTTATAAATGTAATATATATCAGTTCTTGCATTTTTAGTTATCACATTTACATATTTGAAAGTATACACCGACAGTTTCCATTCGTATTCAAGGCCTCAGATATAGAGAGTGAGTCTTTTTGCAAATACAGTGCTAGGTTTCGATTCTACGGCACTGAGAAATATATGTTTGATTATTTTCTTAATAAACGTTCATATCCTAAGGTAATTCCCAAAAATGTCAAATACTAGCCATAAAAGTATATTTACAGTCACTAAATTACTTTACAAATGTAATATATCTAAATTCTTGTGTTTTTGAGTTATCACATTTACGTATTTGACAGTATAACAGTTTCCATTCATATTCAAGGCCTCAGATATAGAGAGCGTGTCTGTTTTGCAAATATAGTGCTAGGTTCCAATTACTCACTGATAAATATGAGATACTTGATTATTTTCTTGTAAATATCTTTTCAAAATAATTTTTGATTATTTTCTTTGTAAATTTATTGTTTTTTGATTATTTTCTTTGTAAATGTTTTGTTTTTCGATTATTTCCTTTGTTTGTTTGTTTTTTTTTCTTCTTTTTTTTCTTTGTATTTATCGTAAAATAATCGCAAAATGAGTCAGAAAAGTATAGATTTATAATCACTAAATTACTTTATAAATGTAATATATTTAAGTTCTAGAGTTTTTTGGTTATCACATTTACATATTTGAAAATATACACCGAGAGTTTCTATTCTCCAACAGTTTCCATTCGTATTCAAGGCCTCAGATATAGGAAGCCTGTCTTTTTGCAAATATAGTTGTTGTATTATTTTTATATAGTAAAGTGTAATACAGCTTTCTATATTTTTCTTTGTTTTGTCTTTATTTCACTTCATCTTCATAGGGTGGGATTTGGCCCTTACTTTCTTAATTTCTGACCCTTGCTTACTTTAAATTTATCTTTAACTTCAGTTTTCTCAAAGATTTAATTTTCTATAGAATTCTCCATTTTTGACACAATATCTCAAAAACTAATAAAGGTATTTACATAAAAATTTCAGCGTATGTTTTAAGTAATATAGTAAATAAAATGAACCAAAAGTTTGACTGTTGGTGAAATACTTTTTTAATATACTTATACGTATTTTTTAGAAACATTAAATTGCGAATTTATGGAAAAAAATGCATATACAGGTATATTTTTATCCATAACTTTTTAGCATCTCAAAATGTTTCTTTTATTGCTGCATTATTATTTAGTGTATAGTGTTAGCCGTTTAGGTTAAATTTTATAAAAATTTACTTTAAATTTTCCTACTTCTCAAAATATATAGCATTTTCAAATACGTTTTTTGCATTGATATCAGTTATAATTGATAATACACTTAAAAACCGTAAATAAATTTTTTTAAATCCAATTTTTGAAAAATTTTCCATCGAATGTTGTCGGATACCTTAGAAGACTATCATGAAATGCTGATTTAATTCTCAAAAAAAAAAATTCTAATTTAAGGAATTTGAACACGTTGAAAAGGTCAATTATCATAGAAAGTGACAATTTCCAAAAATTATTTTATTGGATAGATCAATCTTTGAGCTATCCAAAACAGGTTTACTTTTATCTCTACTTTAATTAGAAGTAAAGATATTTTTTCGTAATAATCAGAAAACCGGTAGTGGACATTTCAATAACCGGAAATATCAATTTAAAGGGCCAAAAACATGCTAAAAATTTGTATGGACACAAATTTAGTTTTAAATACGGAAAATGTTTTGCACAGAAAAACACAAAATTCCAATAAGAGTTTTAACGGCGTTTTGTGGAAATTTGTACCTAAACACGTTTTTGTTGATTCTGAATCCTCAGATTAAGGGTATTTTTGTCTGCAATACATTTAAAGGAAGGTTTCACAGAATAACTGAATATCCTTAAGGTTGTTATAGTGTATCATAGTATAAATTCAGTTAAAGCATTTGCTGAGAAAAAAAAGGAAAATTTGCTTTGAAAAAGAAAATTATTAAAAGGTGATGTGGAAGAGATCATAACCTATAAATGTGGTAAATTTTAAGTATGTATGCCTATAATTTATTATTAAAACAAGTTACTGAATACTTTAAATGCACTTTCCTCAAAATTGATTTTTATTCATTTGTTGCTCACTTCAAATGAAATAACTCAATATGTAATTATCATATTACTATGAAATTGGATAAACTTTGTCTTTATACAAAATTCTAGAAAATGAACCAACATAATTTAGAGTGAGTGAATAGTTTTTAATTTATTGTTGTTTGAGTAATATCATAATTTTTCTAAAAATTCCATGATAAACCTTTGGTTGGTTGGGAAATTTTTATTTATTGTTAGAACCATATGAGTGTAATTCATTCTCTAGTGAAAGCTATGTAGTTTATTTTTAAATAAATTTTATTATGATGAGAATAATAGTTTTTGAAATAGCCAATTTGAAATTCTATGCTATTAAATGCCAATTTTCAAAAAGTTTTAAAGTATATTTCAAAAATTGACATCCGATTATTAATTTTGAGTCTAATTTAGTTTTGCACAAATAAATATGATTAAAGTATATCTACACCATGTTTTTCTCAAAAAGTGCTCCGAACATGTTCGGATACCTTAAGAAATTTGTGAGAAAAAAAATGCAATACTCCAAAATCTTTAATAAAACTTCAAAAGTACAAGAGAACATTGTAACTATTCTTTTTCTAAAATTCTACTCTTCAGTGTTGCTAAGTGTACCAAATAGGAAAGAATTGAAACAAGAAAAATGCGGATTTAATCCACTTTCCCGCAGATGTCATGACGAGTCTTAGTTTTTTAAAATGATGTTCCTTCTTCTTCTTCTTGATTGTTGCATTTTGCTCGTATTTTTTACAAGCCTCTTTTTCTGTTTTTTAACTTTCAAAGCTTTTGGAGTGATTTTTCGCATTCTTGCGATGCGTTGTTCCTGATTCGTTCTTTCCTCAGTAGAGGGTGGAAAGTGTTTTCCGGTCAAATGGGATATCACATAGCCGGAATGTTTAAGGGATTGTTCGAATGCTTTCCAGACTTTTCTTTTATTTGCCGTCTCTGGAAAGTGAAAACTTGAAGTCTGGAAATGGTAGGGATAGCAGGTGATTTTGACAGCATGAGAATCTTTTGTTTTTAAATGTTTCGTTCCTTTTTCTTTAAAAAAACTATCTTTTTCTATCTTTAAACAATTTTCTTGAGATTGGCTCAAGTTTTTATAATTTGGTCTTCGTATGTTTTGAACTTCTTTTCTTCGAAAAACTTAGGAACAAAAACATAGATTATAAAATGTTATCTTGTAGAATATAAATTTTAATTTACACTGTTACAATTTTTTGTGACATTTAACTAAGTGACCAAATGAAAATTTATTTTTAAAAGAAGTTATTTTTAAATTAAAAGTGGAAATTTCCATGGAAACCATTATTCTACCGACTTTAAATAGTATTTTTAGGATTTATTATTTATTATATTGGAATAATATTTTCAAGATTCATTTAGAAATACATTTAGATATTTTATAAAACACAAATATTCTGTGTTATAATTTATAACACAAAATATTTTTCATAATTGAAGATTTTATCATTGAAAGTAATAATGATGATTTAAATTTTTTACAACAATTTTAAAACTAATTAAACTTGCATAGAATTTTCAATACAGTTAAATCCCCATCTGATATTTATTTTTTCGATAATAAGAAGTATTATGAAATAATATAAAATATATGAGAGAAAAAAATCGTGGTAATCTTTTGGAAAAAGCCTATTATGGCCCCTAATGATAAATAATTTCGTCACAATCCATTATTTTCTGAAAAAAAATGCTCCAAAAAACTATAACTAATATTGATACATATTAATTCAATGGCTAATTTACATTTTCATTTAGAATAGTTTATAAATGAATTGGTAACTTTTAAAAAGACTATGTCTGACAGTGAGTTCCCTGGTTACTTTTGGGTTTAGTAATCAAAAATACCATTGAAAATACCCTTGAAGCTCTAATCAATCATAAAAAAGTAGAACTTAAATCATTTATATTCTTTAAATCAATTTGAAATATGAAATATCCCAAATCATGGATATGAGAAAAGTGATAATGAGATTGGTATTGGCATTTTACAATCTGAGTCGAACTTTTATTGGCAAGAAATTTTGAAGCTTTTTGAGGAAAATCCAGAATAATGTTTGCCAATTTTTTAACAATGAGATAGGATTTATCATTTACTACCTGACACGAAAAAGCATGAAGCGCCTGATACAAAGGGGCACTTGCTCCCCTCTGTCCAAAAAATTAATTTACAGCTATTACTTAAGTTGAAAAGACTATGGCTACAGTCTTCTGAAATATTCTTGATTTAATCATGTTAGCGGTTTTGAAGCATATAAAATCCTTATTTCACAACATTACCTTTTTTTTTTTACTTTGAAATAGATAATTTCAATAAGGAAATAAAAGAGAAGCGGTTCTCATCACGTGGTATCGATGCTTTTCACCACTTATCCACATAATGTACCAGCTAACACTTTTGAAATTATGAGTGCAAAACGGCAGTTTTCTCTAACTTCTTCAGAATTCTTCAGCGCGTTTCCTAATCCCCCAAGATTGTCTTTTTAAAATATGTACCGAAATTTGAAATCAAAGTTAGTTTGTCGGACAATAAGTTTAATTCTAAAACGGATTTATATCAATCGAAGGAAAGGACACATCATTTTACATGAATAAAGAAAACTCCCAGAAAATAATTAAATTAATCATTTAAATCTAAATTGACCGAATTGAAAAATGAACATCCTGAATAACTCTGAGTTTCTTTGAAAAACTTATGTATTTTCCTTTTTCGAATACGAGCCAATGGAAGGTCAACTTTATTCCATCCATGAACCAATGCAAGGTTTAACTTTGTCTAAACAAGTGGTACCCGATGATACGGTGGTAAAAGTTTGAGGAGACTTTCTTTAGATATCCTTTCATCTAATCTGATTCAACATTAATTTGAGTATTAGGCAAAGTAAAGTATAAAGTTCTTTGCTCCAAAGTAGCTCAAATGCTGCTTTAGAAATGGATATTTAACATAATTGTTACTAATTTTATATGTTTTCTCTAGTTTTAATCGAAACACAAATATCTTAGTATAAGTTCTCATTTTTTATATCACTATAATTCTCTCCTTCAAAAAGCAGTTATTTCATAAATCAGGGGGGAAATGTTTCATTTGTTTTACGAATTTAATATACTACTAAGTCTTCTGAAAAATTACAAAGTGTCTCCTAAATAATTCTAAAAATTATATTCACTGGAGAGTTAAATATATTCAAAATTCTAGCTAAAGAAATCCATAATCGATGTAAACTGAGCAGTTCCTTCAAAACCAAAGATTATGCAGCAGACAAAACAGAAGAGCAAGAAAATTTTAATACGTTTTTTCTCAATAGTTATAATTCTGAATGATTGATATGAGAATAATTTACTCATGTAAACTGAAATTTGGGGTGAAACGAAAAAATCAAAAGCATCTAACATTTCAAGCCTGCATTTTTTAAATATGTGTGAAACCAACAACTATATGGAGGAAGAAAATTTCATTGACTTGTTTGATTTATCCTCAAATGAAATCATATCTGATATAAATTGAATATATGCTTTATTTTGAACCAAATGGATTATTTAGCCATTTGCTACGTTTATTTAATTTAAAATAGGTGATATATAAAGCCAGTATCTCTTTCATCAATCGAGGTTTTTCTGGGTCTAGTTATTCCTGAAATGTCATAATTTGAAAAATAATATTGTTGTAAACATTTATTATTAATATGCGATTGAATTTGAGACGAGGTATTATTAAATGGACTTAAATGAAAAAGTAAATACGTTAGGAGCTTATTTTAAGACATTCTTCTCATGCTGTATTGAAGGTATTCTACAGAAATTAGATTTTGCTATGAAACGCAATGGTAGCTTGCACACAATTGCTCATCAAATATTCGAAAGTAAATATAAAAACATTTTTCAAAAGATATATGATGGTTTTATTTATGATGTATGGTAGAATTACAGAAAAACAAAAGAAGTTTAATCAAAATAGTTAATTTAGGTTTTCAACTAATTTCAGAACGACTAATTTAGAAAATTTTAATAACAGAAAATTTATAGAATGGTTAGAGAGGTAAAAATCAACGGACTGCTTCAAAAGAGCAAGATTTTTTTCACTACGAATATACGATTAAATATAGTAAAGAAATATCATTCCAAAAACTTTAAAACGTACTGGGAAGGGAAATGTTACAATAATGAAAGGAAGGAAATAATATCATTTCCCTTCCATGAAAAAAAGAATTTAAAAAAATAAAATCTGCGATCTCAAATTTCAAGTTATCATGGGAGAAATTTATTATTTTTAAGTCATAATTTGTCTTAATTTATTTGTCATTAATCAGTTTAAACCGGTTTGAAACAATTACGAGACTTATTTATCCCACTATATATACGGTGATAATTTTTTTAAACTTCTATTTTCCATTTTTCTGGCTACCAAACAAAGTTTTGGACCCCAACTTCCCGAATTTTTCAAACCAGTTTAAACTGGTTAACGACTTAAATTAGTTATCAGAATTAATAATTTGGAAATCAATTTACAATTTTAGCTGGCGATAAATCGCCAAATGTCTGAATTATTTTCTAATAAAGCATAAAAGCAAAAACTGGATGCCTCAAAAGTCATATATCGCCAATTCATTACCTATCCATTTTGAGGCTCCAACATTTCTTTGCCTACGCATTTTCAGACTTCAAACATGTCAAAACAACACGATTTTAAAAAAACCGACACATAATGTAATAAGTGGTAAAGTGGAATTCGCACTTATTTTTCTTTATTTTGACTCTCAATTTCAATGAATAGGAAAGCCCACTCCAAGAGAAGGAGTTTCTGCTATCACTTTTATGACTTCTGTCATTTTGCAAAAAAAAAAAAAAAAAAAAAAAAAAATTGGGGATTTTCCATCTTTTTTGCTTGATTTGTCAAAACAACAATATTCGCATATCACTTCTCTTTTAAATAATTGACTTCTACTATGCTTCTTTTCTTTAAAAAAAACAAAAAGCTAAGCCCTTTTTTAATTTCATTGCAACAGCAGGAAAAATTTTTTAAACAAATATCTGTTTTCATTGGGAAAAATGAAGAAATAAATCAATAATATGTCCCTTCGTTGGTAGAGGATAGACAACTCAACACCATTTCTGAAGCCACATGGACGGCCAGAACAAATCACCATTATTTCTGTGTTAATTAAAAGAAAGTCTGTATTAATAAAAAACGTTTTAATTAAAATTGATGTTATAAGGAAACAAAAATTATTCTTAACAGTTGTAGCATTATATTCACATAAAAAGTACAGAAAATTCGAATTGTTCAAAACATCTAAGACTTATTAATATTTTAAGATTACTTCTTTTTGTTTTTATCAATCTTGATATTATAAATTTTTGAATTCCCTATGTGCGTTGTTGCATCTTCATATCACGCAACTAAAAAAAACAGATTGTCATCTAAGATTGTCTCTGAAAGAAAATCTAACGTGACAAGATGAAAATAAGAGAAAAGAATTGTAAAATTTATATTTATTTAATAATAGAAATATTGAAGTATTCACAATCTTGTTTCTTTGAATGGAATTTTATGCGTAATAGACAGACTTCATTACATAAGTAAGTTTAAAACCGTGTTTTAAAATTTTGTTATTATTAAACAAAAGATTTTCGAAAAAATACAATTGATGTCCTAGACAAAAAAAAAATTTTAATGCTCATATGGAAGAAAAAGGGATATATGAAAAAAATCTATGCGAAACTGCTAAAGTAAAACTTTAATATTTCAAATAAAATAAAATAAATTCTAAAAATAATTACAATTAAAAGATGATGTAATGGGCTTTCTTAATGGGCATATACTACCCAAGATATAACTACATGCCCAATTTGAAAGTTCTAATTCCAAAGACCTTGTCTTTACAACGTTTGATCAAATTTTTCATATTTTTGATGCTTCTCGTCACTGCTTGAGCAAATTATTGAATTGTTGAACTACAACGTTAAAATTTCAAATGATTTTAAATTGATTATAAATCTAGTTATTTTTTTAAATTCATTTTTAATGAGTATGTATGACTCAAGAAATAACCGTATGTCAAATTTGATAAACCTAAGGGCCTACCTGTTAAAAAGTTTAGAATAATATTTCATCTGAATGTGTTTTTGTTAATTCCATTCTCTCGTTCCAAGTTCATCCATCATGCTCTGTTTTTACAACTTTACAATTATATCATATATTCAGATTCATTAAGTGTCCTTGAATCACTGACATTACTGCATCATTTAAGTCACCGTTTAACCTTTAATATTCTCGAATTGCACAGTCATCTTACATGTCAAGGATTCTCCATTCTCCTTTGCTAGATTCCCTCTCATGTCGGGGTAGCTGGCAATTTGGCAAAATCTGCCTCAACTATTTTAAACTGCCCTGTTCCTTTCAATGATTTAAAAAAATATGTTAAAATCATCCTTTGCTCTAAATCACAAAGTGAATGTGATTTGAAGAATGCAAATAAGCTCTATTTAATTAAACACATTATTGAGTATTGGCCAGACTTGCCAAATAGAAAGCATGTACAACTCTTAGAATACAACTACAATACAACTCTTACTCGAATACAAATTTTACTCGATTAAGAATGGATCACACTCGACTCACGCACTGGCATTTGTTACTGAGAGAACACGCCCACCTGAGTACAGAATTTCAATGCCAATTGTCAGTTCAACACATTTTAATTGATCACCCACAATTTATTTTCCAACGCATCCATCGCTTTCAGTCTTCCTCTATCATTTTAAAAGATATTCTTCACAAATTTTTACTTCCTTAAACATTATCGGTTTTTGCCATCTGATCTAATTAAAAAGGGTTTAACTTTAAGGTTTTCCTACTGTTTTTTATTGTATACATAAAATTAGACAAGTCGTTACAAATGATACGATTTTATATCCGAGTTTATAAAACAAGATATTTATTCATGCCATACTTTTGGCACAGCATAATCAGGAATAGGGTTTGCGTCACAAAACTCCACTGAATAAAATTTAAAAGTTTTGAACGAATTTTTAGTGATGCAAAATGCTTCGCAATTGCTTGAACAATCTCATTTTCTTAAAGTTATTGATACGAGTTTCTTTCGTATGGATTGAAGTACACAGAAGAAGGATAGAGCTTGAAATAAGAGCTTTATGACTATGAAATTTGTCATATTTTCCTAAGATATTTAACACCTTATGTGAAATGGCAAGTGCATACAAAACTAGAAATTTTACCCCCATTTTCAATATTCTGGCCTACTGATCTGAAAACCATTTCCTGATAGACGACAGATGTCAAAATCCGCCAAGTGAAGAAAAGTCCAAATATATCAGGAGAATGTCAGCCATTCCACGGGAAAAATCTTGGCGAGAAATGCCTTGAGGACACTGATCTCCGAATTCATATCCTCAAATATGAAATGCACGTCTTTTTTACGCACTACGTGGGGGACAGAGCATGCTATACGAAGCCCGGAAACTTAAGAGGTCTGCATATTTTTCGTTTCACACGCATTCGAATATGATATAAAGTGAAAATATTTTTATTATCTGAGTAGATTCAGTTTTCTTTCTCAAGATTTACTATGAATATCTTTTTCAAAACTGAATGGGATATAAGCTCTGGCTCTATTACACTATTTTTGGATAAAATCTTTGACGTATCTTCAGAATGATTTTCACGAGGTCCCATAATGGAGAAAATGAATGGGTACTATGGACTACATAAAAACCCTTTTGACATGTTTGGCTACGCTCCTTCAAACAGATAGCAGATCAACAGTATCAAGATGGTACAACAATAGGTGCTTTCAGACGGATTTGAAATCATGAATATTTGTATTTTGCTATTACACTTTATGGTTGATTTAAACGTTTACCCTTCAAGTGCAACGATTAAGAATTTGAAATCATCAGAATCTGAAAGTTGGTAGAAAAATTGTACTTTGATTTTGAGATTTGGAATTACTCCTCCAACAGTAATTTCTAAAATCAGATTTTCTGGGATTATATTTTAATTAAAATTTACCCTTTTTATAAATTATAATATTTACAGTTATACATGCTACAGCAAGTCTATTTACTCATTTTATATTTAGTTGTTTTATTTTTATTATTATTTTGGTAATTTACATTGTGTGTATATATTGATACATCCTAAGTTGTACTTTAATTAATTTCCAATACTTTTTTAAAATTTTAAATCAACCTGTATGACAAATTGTTTTAGAATTTTAATTTATCTATTAATCGAAATCTTAGTCTAAACAAAAAAAATTGTTGCAAATTGTATTTAAGATAATTCTAGAATTGCAAAAATTTTTTAGGAAAGTGATCAGAAGTAAAGTTTATTTTACTGAAAGGCTGAAGTTTTCATCTTTAAACATTTCCAAAACTTGGGACTTTACTTTTACTTACATTCCAAATCATACTGCATTACTTTCACTCTATTTCGTGAGCATAGGAACTTAGCAAAATAAAACACACCCTCCTAATTATTATTCAAAGAAAATTCAAATCTCAAATATAATATTGCCTGATTTAAACGATAAATAATATCTATAAATTTTTATTAAAATATTTAATTAATGATGTCACTAATTGTATTATTCAGGGCTTGATCTTAAAAATAATATCAAAAGCAACATATTTTTCTACTTTACGGCTCAAATTTTTAGGGAATGGAAGTTACTGTACTGGTCCCAATCTAAACGCTTATTCAAGCTTGTTAGTTCTAACCCAATTTGTGGAGCATACTTTAGGGATATATGAGAGTAGGAAGAAAAAGAAGTATTCCTAAAACATCTTACAGAAATTCAAGATGAAACGAAGATTTTTTTTTATATATAATTCAGCATTCCAGCTCAGTTAATTCGCCATTTGAAGAGAAAAATATAAGATAAATATGACATTAATCCTTTTTCCTTCAGATTACAACGCGAATTTTTGTCTTTTAAAAATATGTTTTTTCTTTTTATGCTTGATTGATGCATTTTACCACCATTTTTTTATGTGTTCCTTTTTATATGTTTGTTTGTTTTAACTTTCGAAGTTTTCAGAGTGATTTTTAGCATTCTTTGTGGCGAGCAGTTTTTTATTCCTTCTTTACTCAGAAAGGAACAGAAAATGCTTTTTGGTCAAACAGGATATCATATAGAAGAAATAAATATTTAAAAGATTGTCCAAATACTTTTGAAAGCTTTTTACCAGTTTATGGAAGTGAAAACTTGCAGCTATACTAACAGCAAAGAAATTGCCTCCTATGTTAACAAAAATAAGTAAACTACTTATGTCTTCTTCTCTCCTGTGCCAAAAGTTTTTTAAATGATTTAGTTCACTATAATTACATCATTAAAGCCTGATTTGTCTATTTTAAAGCTAAAATATGCGTCCTAATTAATGGCGAATTTGGCCCTATCTAGGGTGGAAACCAAACACAGTAATTTTCTTTAATGACAAGAAGAATATTATTATATTCTCTTGCAATTTCTCGCCACATTCGCTTCTTCAAATATAAAGAACGTGAATTTTCCGTACGAATTTAATTTTTTAAAAATTATCTTCCTCGCCTTTACTTGTTTTGTTGTATGTTCAAACTTCTGAGTTCTGAATTCAGTCGATTATATTTGCACAATATACACTATAATAAAATAGAGCAATTAATAGAAATAAATAATTTATTTATGTTTATTATTTCTTTATTTATTTGAGTAATTATTTCATTTAACAAGAAATAATTTGAAATATAAGAGCACTAATTACTGTTTTGTCTCAGGAGACTTACTTTAAATTATTGGATTTTTTGAGATAATAATTTTTTGTTATGTTTTGAATTGCATCATATATGATATACGATGTTATAATTAGTATAACGCTCTTCAGAGCAAAATGTTGAACTTGAAGATGCCAAATTTTGTACCATGATATTGATTCTTAACTAGTTCTTACTAAATAGAATTTTCAAAAGGTTAGCGATATTTTTAATTAAGAAAAAATTAACTGAAATTTTAATATTTCAGTCATTTTTTTTTCTTAATTAAAAGTTACTCAGTTATTTCAAAGCACATTTTTAAATTGAAAAAGTTAGCATTTCTTTTATTATAGTTTCATTATCGTAAAAGTTTACTTTTTTAAAATTTTAGCAGGTTTTTTTTTTCCAAATCTCACTGTGCAATAAATACCAGTTAAATCCTTTTTAAAATTCACTTGTCATTCACTATAAAAATTTAGTATGTTTAACTGTGGTATTGACTTCCCCTGGGATTAGTAAAGTTATACTTCAAAGAATATATTCTGTTCAACACTTCTATTATTTGAGATGTAATGGGAATTTGAAATGTTTTGTGATAAGTTAATAAAATTTATGATATAGAAGTGGATTAAAATAATGCTATATATACTCAAAGGATAAAGTAGATAATATTTTTAGCACAACTATATCATTCTTCAATGTTTTAGAATATAATATTGCAAGTTTTGATTTTTTAAAACAATCCTTCATTGAAAAAGAAATCGCCCTTCTTTCTCAGTAATAAGTGATGATAACGTTTTCATAATATTTAAAATCATTTATCAATTATTTTCCTCTAGAAACATTTTTAGGAAAAAATAGCAGCTTAGTACATACAGATTCTAGGTATAATTCTTGAATATTATTATCTTTAATGTAACACAATGAAAACTATTCAAAGACTATCAGGAAAATATTTTAATTATTTTAGTTTGAATTCTTGTAAAATTATATATTATTCTTGCTGTTTAAAATAATTTTTAAAATAGCATATCTTAATTTCAAATAATTTTCTTCTTAGGAAAAATTAAATAATATATTCAATAA
>JAPMOQ010059770.1:1804487-1834499 GCA_026543055.1 Argiope trifasciata
TGAAAACCATGTTACTTGTCCAAATTAATATTTGTATTCCTGAATATTTTGATCAGCTTCTGCAATATTTAACTATAACATCCCGAAGCGGATTATTATTAATTTGTTTAACCATTCATAATTCTCCATTTTTAATAATTATAATTAAATTTATTCTATTTTTGAAACTTAAGTATTATTTGAAACATTCGTTATTTCTTCATTAAAATGTCACAAAGTATTCTGCTTAAAAAGAGCCAAATAAATTTCTATAATGTAAAACATTAATTAATTTATTGCATTCATAATATACTTTTTTAAGATATGAAACAGAAACTGCTGCTTTTAAAATATCTTCATTATCAACAAATATTAATTAAACTATTTATGGAAGTTAAATAATATATTTCGATTGCCAATCTTCTAAAATTTACTATTTTAAATTTAATATATTAGCAATTCAAGAATTACAAGTACAAATTTGTTGTACTTTCCAAGAATTAAACCTAGAATTTCTGTACCATAGGGCTCACAACAAATTTAATCTATCCCCAGTGACACAGAGATAATTTTAGTGTCCAATAAACATGCCAATTTGATTGGGAAATAGATTATTTAATTAACTGTAAATTTGAATTTTCTATGCTATATAGGCATAAATATACCAATATTCATATTTTTTATACTTTCTATTCTTCGGAATTTTTTCAAATTCTTTGGTATCTTGTTGGATACTCTATCCAACATTTTGAAGTCAAACAGCAGTCTTCCATTATTTCTTACCCTGCATAAGCTCGATCAAAATCATTTAGAACATAATGCCTTTTATTTTGTAATATCATTCTTCTTCACATACTTACCCAGTAATTTTATAGCATTGTGGATGCCATATTTTGAAAATTAGATTGTATTTCATTAGAATAATTTAAACCTAAAACATTGGTCCGAAAAATGAACACAGATTAAAATAAAATAAACAAAAGTCATGATAATATTTTTAGCTTTATCAAAGAAACTATATTCCTTAACTTTGTGGGGGGATTTGTTGAATTATTTTGATTGCTTTGTTAAAGAAAGACGGGCGGACAGACTGGCAGAAACTTTCTGAACATTTTGTTTTTCGAAATGAGGGAGATCTAAACCTAGGAGATTCATCAAAATTTCTTGAACGAATTTTTGGATGATTACAATATTTTAGCAATATTTCTTTAGAAGAAAAAAGTAAAAAGTTTAATCAAACATTAGTTAGTATAAGCAATACCCTATTATTATATTTTTGTTAAAAAAATTTATACATATAATACCCCAAAAATATTATTAAACATCTGAGCCAAAATTACAATAAATACTGTACATTTTTTATATAATCCAAAAATTTTCATCAAGACAGGTATGGTTATATATTGCTCTGATAGGTCTTTTATTAATTTGTTGAATTCTATCAATGACTATTAAAAGTCTGATATATCTCAATAAATTCATTGATTTCCAACTCTTTGTTACTGAGTCCGACTTCGAAACAGCATCATAAATGGGATTTTCCAAATTTATTTCCAAAATAAATTTGAAGAGTAGATTAATAGTTGTTGTCATTTCCAAACTCACTTTTACAAAATGAAGTATTTAACTTATGTACTAAATTTATTTACCAATATCTTTATTTTTTCGATCTCATCAAGTTTTATTAATCTTCGAGCTCATAGTAATGTGGCTGGCAATTCGAATCCTCGAACAGAAAGAATTTCTCTCAACATTGGTTGAAAATGTTCAAATTCGGTCTCAATTCAGAGCAGTAACTTTTAATTATCTAGTTCAAATTGATTTTGTGCTATCGTCCTCTTTATATACTTTGTATAAGAACTGAATCCCCGATTCCGTTTGAAACTAGTTTATAAGCTAACTTATTGGGATATAAAGCGAAATTATTTGGCCATGTGTAATATATCAGAAAATCATTTTTATGCTCGACGAATATTGAAAAAAATTATATTTTTTCAATTATACATTTCAAACTTTCCGTAGATGGCATTCATAATTTCAGTTTCCGAATATGAAGGACAATTCTTTAATTACTTTCATGCTAAATAATGGTTTAAAAAGAAAAAAAAAGTTGTAGAAACTATAAAATAGAATTTATGTAGTCTGAATTGCAAAAGAGATTGGCGATGGCACTTGTAAAAAAATGCATCTTCAGAAATTCCCTGTTGTCAAAGCCACGTGCCATTCATAGCATTTCTACCTATGAATGTTCCAGAGTAGTAAAAAATAAAAGAAGTTCCTAAAAAAGTATTTTAAAAATTTCAAATGTTTTAGATTTTATTTGACCGAGAAGTACTTTTGTTCCGAATGGAGGAAGGCGCCCTGAACGAGTCAGAGACAAAATGTTGCAAGAATGCGAAAAATGACTTCAGGAGGAAAAAACCCGAAGGAAAAATGCAGCAATCAAGAGGAAAGGAAAGAAAGGACATTGTTCGAAAGAAAAAAACGTGAATAATCTGAAGCAAAGTGGATTAAAACTACATTTGTTTTATGCTTCGACTCACATTTACAGAATTCGATTCGATGATTTAAAATGCCCACTCTTTGACAAGCAGAAATCAGCTGTTTGAAAAGGATTGAGACATCTCTTCCTATCATCTTTGCCCACAATCCTGAATTTCTGTCATCCTTCAAAGCAGCTGTCTTTGCAAGTGCTCTAAATTTTTAATAGATAAATAAAAAATTTTTATTTTACTTTCTTTGTAAACTGCAAACTGATATCATTCCGATAGCATTATTACCTAAAAAAAAGATATTTTTTCAGCAAATTTCCATTTTTTTCTTAAAAGATTATATCATTTAATGTCTAATTTTGAGCATTTTTTGTCCGAGTTCTCAAACAATGTAAGTTATATCCTATACATATCTACTAATGCTCCTATATATAATAGTGAATGAACATCATTTCTTATAATAAAATTAAAGAATTAAAATCCCAAGTATGTTTTACACTTCCATCTTTTGTACCTTTGCTATACTTTCTGAATGGATAATATATATATTACTATGGTTAAGCATAATTAATATAAAGTTATATTTAAAAAATGCAAATATATATTTAAAATATTCCCCCATTAAAGCTTATAATTTTTAGTGCTCAACTTTATACTAATTATTCTTGGTCTAAAATTTAAACTTATTCTTTCAAATTTTGCCCACTGGAACAAAATAATTGCTGAAATCATTTTATATGTTTTAAGTACAAACTTCAAAATGTTTAATAATGGGGAAAATAATTTATGATATTTTGAGAATATATATAATTACTTATATTTATTACTGTTACACTCTATTATAAAGATTCGTCAAATAATTATCAAAGATTTAGGAACAATAATTACAATCTGAAAATATTTATAATTGAGATCTCTATTTCAATACAGCATTTCTAATTTTGTGCATCTTAATTGAAAATTTAATGAGCAATTTAGATTTACCCATTTTAAAATTGTATTTTATTATATCCGAACAGTCAAAAAATAAACAATTCCAATGGAGAAAACTTCTTCACTCAAACAACAGGAAAGAAAGAGACATGGAAATGAGTGGCCATAACAATAATTATTATATCCTTCCTATAAATTATAAAATAAGTTTTTTTGAAAAACAATTTTTATCTTTCTCATAAGATAAGAAATTAAGTAAATATATTAGAAGAATTGAATGTATGAAAGTCAATGTCTTTAAATTGGAGCAAATTGTTGAAATTTCTTTGAAAGAAATTTGATCAGATTTCAAATCTAGTGAAAGTATTTTGAAAGGAAATTGTCTTTTTAAGCTACAAAATGTTTCGTTATTACAATCAATATCGAAATTCCTTTTAGCTATAACATCAACTTAAACTATGAGGTAATGTGAAGTTTCAAATAGCTATTTGAGAATTAATATGGGGATATTATAAATAAAGGATCAATTTGCGTTAATAAATCAAATCAATGAGAACAGTCTTCCAAAACCTTTCTCGTATATTCTCTAATAAACATAATTGTGCATTATTAACAACAAGTCATTAACAAATGATAATTATTAATTGATTATTACAATAATAATAAAATCGTTGGAGACATTTTTAATGACTAATCACAAGGATATGTTTTATACATAAGTACCAAAAAATCGATGGAGCATTTGGAACTCTTTCCTTCTGTCAGTTTAAATCCAAAATTATACACAGAATTGTAACTATAGTTACAAATTCACATATATAATTTCATATATTTAAATATTTTCATTTTGGAGATTTTTGACAATTACAATATTTTTTAATTATATTCATCGTATACGAAGAAGTGTCAGAGAAATATAATATTGAAAATTCCTTATAAGTTAAAACTTAATGCAATTTAGGCAACTAAAAAAAATTAAAATTTCTTTCTGCTATAGTTAAATAGACTCTTAGTGAGAGTGAAGAAACAAAGACTGTGGTAAGAAATCAAGAATCGATGGAAAATAAAACTTTCTTTAAAATTCTCTTAGAATTTCTCCGCTCCGCTAAAACTCAAATGTAAACAAAACCGAAACGTTTTTCCATTTTTAATATTCTTATCTACTGATCTGAAAATCTTTTTCTGACCGACGTCAAAACCTCAAATCTGAAGAAAAGCCCAAACATTTCAGTTACAAGCTTACCACCCTTTAAAAAGTGGTGAGAATTTGTTTATAGACCTTTTTCTTGGGTTCCATCCACATGCTAAAATACAAAAAACGCATTGAGTTCAGTATTCATAATTTGCTACACGACATTATAAATACAGAATACTTGCATGATCTCGCCAATAAGCGTTTTACCGTTTGATTGGGATAGAAAATATTTCGTACGTAGACTGAAAATGAATATTTTTCATCCATTTCTTACATCTAATCAAAATCAAAATATGTATAAGTTTAGGAACCTCTTCACAATCTCCAAATCCAAAACATTAATTTTATCTTTATTTTACTATAGTAGCCCACCCTACATAAGTAAAATTTTCTTATTTATAAATGAAAAAAATTAAGTGAATTTATAAGTCGAATTATTATGAAAATAGGGAGATGGGAAAAATTTAATTTCATTTTACACGGAATAATTTAAATTAAGTGTTAAAAAAATTTATATACTGAAATTTTAGGTTAAGTATAAGAAAGTATCACTGATTACTCATATTAGCAAACCATAAACATTTTTATTATTAACAAGAATTCCAGAATGTATTAGCCTTTTATAAAGACATATTTTAGTTCCTTTCTGAGCAACTTACTTTAGGAAAATTCTGACGTTGAACAAAATACAAACTTATGTTTGAGATATTAATGAGCATGGGGAAACAGCTTCTTAAACTGATTGAAAAAGGATTTCGCATTCGTCTTTAATAAATGGAAATATAGAAGGATACAAAAGTGTATTCATGAAGTTCAGTTTTGTAAGGTTTGTGGGAAATTAATTCGTTGATCCAGTACGTGCGGCATAGATGGAGATTATAACCAGTTTCTAATTAGCTTCTTATATTATACAGCATTGGCATTGTCAATCTGTTATTAATTTTTCTTCCTTTTTAGAAATCTAACTGCTCTGGAAAGCAATATTATTTATTTTTAATGATATTGTTACGAATCTGTAATATTGCTTCCCAGAACGAATAGTTCCATCGTAAGAAAGGTCATTTTATTATAAGCCCTATTGGATACTGATCGAATGTCGGATCAGTGAACCACAGGTCAGAAGACTATTTGGCGTCTTTGTCGACAAAATGGATAATACTGAAACCTTCAAGAATTTTATTGATAGATTTAAGCATATCTTAGCCATAGAGGCTAAGATATGCTTAATTGTTTCAGGACTTTCACTGCCTTGTTCTGGAGACTATGAAAATTCAACAGTCTAAGCCTAAAATAGACGGCAAGGTTTAGAGTCAACTAGCTGGTCAACTGTGGAATAGTTGGATCAGTCCAGAGAAGCAAAAGTGTGGAGTGGAGCTCAAGCGATTGTCGAAATAAGCTGTGTGAGAAATTTTGGAGTTTTTTGTAGAAGCAGCATCTAGTCGTGTGAGGAGTAGTCAGTCGTGTAGTAGTGAGTCAGTCATTAGATACAATAGAAACGAAGAGATAGTTTGGAATTGAAGGCATTTAGAGATACCTGAAAGTAAAGCTACTTCTCAATTCACTCTTTCTGTTGAATTCTGTCTGGCCATTCTGTGTAATGTGATTCTATGTTGACGATTGCTACTTGTATGCTGATGTTGTTGTTGATGCTATTTGCTGTTGCTGCTGTTTATACTAAGCATGCTGCTATGTTTTGCGTGCGTGATCAGATCAGGGATCAGTGAACCACTGGTTAGGCTACCATTTGTCTATTTGGCGACAAAATAAATAGTACTGAAATCTTCAAGAATAGACAGATAGAATAGAATAGAGTAAACTCCTATAGATAAAATCCATCGGAGTTAAGATATGTTTCATTGTTTCAGAACCTTCTCTGATCAGATCCGGGGAATATAAAAGGCATGCAGTCTAAGCCAAAGAGAGTCGTGCATAGAATCTTTGAGAGGTTTAGAGACACCTAACTACTCATCAATGGAATAGTTTGATCTATTCAGCTAAACTTAAGCTTGGAGTGGAACTCCAGCGATTGCTGAAGTGAGTTTTGTACAGAATTCTATAATTTATTGTAGACGTAAAATTGAATCATGTAGTAGTGAGTCGAAAATTAGATACAGCTAAAGCGAGGAGCTAGTAGAATTGTAAAGTCATTTTGAGAGATCATTGAGATTAGCTAAGTAAATTCCCTACTCCTACTGAGCTTTGCTTGGTCGCTTTATATAGTTAGGTGTTAGTTGCCGATTACTACTTCTAGACTGCTGTTTGTACTAAATGGGCTACTGGGTACTGCTTGTGTTCGTCTTGGATGTGTACATATAGTCTATGTATTATTTTCAACGAGATTAATAAACGTCTTAATTTGTTACGGTGGTCTTTTGATTGTGTTACGCCATACATAAACTACAAAAAAAACTGTTGACTTCACAGACATAGTGGAGGAAGTTTCGTAACTTTAATGCATAATGCATATGAATTTAAAAAACGCTGCAAAGGCAGGATAAAAACATTGCTAAAAATATTTAAAAATATTTCTGGAAAGACAATTTATTTAAACAATGTTCACAACAAAAATAGCTCCCTGCGTTTTAATAAAAAAAAACCTTTATGAATACTTTTAACGCAATCACCAAACATAAAATCACATCAAATGTTAGAGAAGATAGAAGACCTTTTCGAAGAAATTGAAATAAATATACAAGGAAGAAACATTGAGGCACATCGCATATCCTTGTGGTCAGAGAATTCGAAATCGGAGACAACGGAAATTTTACTTCAGACCTAGAAAAAAAAAATGTCACGTTCTACGAAACACAAATGCAAACAAAAGTGGTAATACCATCATCCATTGTTTTTAATATTCTTGTCTATTGACAGACGTCTAGACTTGGAATGATACCAGAAGTGTAAATACACCAGAATCATGTCTGTCATCGCATGGGGAAAATGGGCGAAAAATATCTTGTGGTTTCATCATAACTTTTTTTCTTTGTCTTCATATCCTCAAGCACAAGGTATGATTTATTTTACTAATGCATGAGCAATTCCTTTTGCATTGTCGGCAGAGCCTAGAATGGTTTGTACAATCTCGTTTTCACTTCCATTTTTATTTGAAATAAATCAAACTGCTTGCTTTTATTGACAGAAAATCTTTCCTATTCATTTTTATACACTTCGAGTTGGAAACGGAAGTGTATAAAAGAGTTATATTCCTATCAAAGCATTAAATTAAATTGCATTTGAATTTACAGATAAAGTTTCGCAACTGATGAAGAAAAAACATGCACAAATAAACAATTCCTAAGATTTTTTTGTGATGTCATTTCACTTAAGTTGAATAAATATACATAAGACTTTCTTTGTATATTGCAAAATAAAATTGCTTTATTTCTTAAATTTTTCCTTAGTTTTAATTTATTATTATGAATAGTGGAAAGATAAAACATTTAAATAAGTAATAAATGCATAATACACAAAAGTAAAACAATTTTTGCACAAATGCACTATCAGACTGCTAAACATGGATGGATCAAACATTAATTTAATGGATAGATTTTTGATAGATTCTCAAAGTATTTAAAATATTCATAATCATGGGGAAATCCAAGTATGCAAGACTTCAAATTTTATGTACATAAGAATGCAGTTGATTAAAAATTTAGTTTTTGCTAATATGTTAAAATTAAGTGCATGAGCAGCAATTATAAGTCTCACAAACATTCCATTAAATATTTTTATCAAGATAAGGTTTTCCTATTTTATATATATATATATATATATATATATGTATTTGCGAAGTACCATCAGTAGTTGTGTGGGGTTGCTCAATTCTGTTTTTTACACGGTAGAAATATCACTAAAGTTGAATTCCCACAATAACAGACAAATTTCTCAGTAGTAGACCTATGTAAGCAGTCGGCTTTTTCATTATATTCAATCCCAATATGATAAGGAACCCGTATAAAATGCATGGCATGACCATGTGTAAGTCTGTCTGCAAGTAGATTTAAAGTATATGCTTGCCTAATCTCCAACAAAACCAAATTTAAGAAGTATTTGAATTTAAATCATCTGTTTACTTTAGAAAATGTTTGGTTTATGTTAAGCAATCAACACGCTTCCACATTTGCAGTTACTAAATTAGTTACTCTAAAATATTTTAGCTAAGCAAAAATACTTCAAAAAATTATAATAAAATAAAACATTGCAATAACATAAACAAAACAAAACTTTAAGAAATTTCCTAATATTTAAAAATACTGTTTCTATCCCCAACATATGCAGTGATATGATCAAGTTTTCACTTTCTCAATAGAAAAAAAAAAAAAAAAAAAACAGAAAGGAATTCAAATAATCTCCAAAACCTTTCAGGTATGTGCTATCGCATTTGAGAAAGAGTAACACTTTCGACATTTACTGAGAAAAATGTCTAAAAAGATCAAAAATAAAGTATCGAAAGACTGAGGAAAACCATTACGAAAGAAGAAAAAAAGAACATGAAAAGGTAAAGAAAATGCCACAATGAAGAAAAAGAGACGAAAGAAAGAATACAGTTCTAAAATCCTGATCCTCGTGTAGAAATCTCCGGGAAAATAGATTAAAATCGCATTTTTCTTCTGTTTCGGTTCTCATTTAGATGGTTCGTCTCACTGAGCCGGAATGTCCACTTCAGTAATAGCAGCAATAATCTCTGAAGTGCTTTCGGGTTCCTCCAATGTGGGTTTGAGTTTTTTTTTTCTTTCTTTAAAGTTAAGGCTCATAATCATCTATATCTTTACAAGGTATTTCAGTTTTAAAACTATGATACTGATAACTCTCCTTAAACAACAAAATAATATATTTTTCTTTCAAATAAATAATCATGAAAATTGTATTTTAATTTTTCTCTATTTTTAAATTTAAATTCCTAATTCTATTAATTTAAATATTACCGAATATTAAAAACAAAATTTCTCAAATTTATATCCAAATTCAGAATCTATAAGACGAAATAAATGTAGAGTTCAATTAAAAAATATTTAATGAATAAATTTTAAAACTGCTAAAATTATGTAATTTAATAAAGAATACAAATGTATGTAAAATTTCAAAAAGAGAACATTTAAAGGAAACGCGTGAAATATTAATTTTATATTCAAACTACATTTTTATTTCATTATGATTTTTTTATTTGAAACGCTCTTAAATCTAATATCTATAATATTCCTCCAATATACTTTCAGTATGAATTTGTACTTTCTGTCAATTTCAGATCCATTTTAAATAGACAAATATAGGAGTCTTAAAGATGTCTTAGTACGAGGACGCTGACAATTTAAAACTCTCATTAATACTCGCATGCCTTTTTGCAGCAAACATGCAATATTCCTAAATTTATGATGCAAATATACTCTGCTACTTGGTGTAGTCAATTTTATCAAAGGTAAAGCAACTTTCTATTTTTATAATCTTTATTCTATATATTTAATATTGATAAAAATATTAAATTTTAATATTTTAAGGACAGTAAATATTTATTTCTACCCATTAGCTTTTAAATTTTAATTTCTAAAGATTCTTATTTTCTTAATTTATATATTGCAGATTTAATGTTGAATTTTTCTAATTTGTTTTAGATATTTTAACTTATTTAAATATTTTAAAATCCAAATGAAAATGTTTTAAAACTTGATATATCCATAATTATTGTTACTGTTATTAGAGATTTTATTACCTCTATGGAGATTTTACTATGAATCACGTACTCAAAAAAGATAGTATTTAGATTGCTAATACTTTTGTAAAGAATTTAGTTAAAACTGAATTTTGAATAGTAAAATCCATGCTTAAATCAGCAAATA
This sequence comes from Argiope trifasciata, assembly GCA_026543055.1. Taxonomy (NCBI): domain Eukaryota; kingdom Metazoa; phylum Arthropoda; class Arachnida; order Araneae; family Araneidae; genus Argiope; species Argiope trifasciata. Next base: position 1,814,921 of record JAPMOQ010059770.1, read on the forward strand.
ATTCCATTCACTGCAACATTAATTATGTTTTTACGAATCTTATAACTTTCTGTGGTCTTTTAACGGTTAAATTATCAAAAATCCTTCATTTTAGGTTCCAATAGTTTAAATAAATATAAAATTTTAATTTTGTTAACTGTCTTTTTGAATAATTGGGCCTTACAGAAAAGTAATTTTACGAAACCTGGAAAAATTAAAAATAAAATGTATTTCTTGGAGGTATTAAATTAAAAGCTAAAAGTTAACGCATCAAAAAAAGAGTATTTCTTCTTCTTTATATCAGTGCCTTTTAATGTTTCTAAATATAATTCTTTCCAATAATATTTTACACAGAAATGAATACTTAAGTAAATTTTCAATTCAAAATAAAACTATTAAAATAATTTTACATTATACTTGCTGCCAATAAATAAAGGGACATATTTTCTAAATTATAAAAAGAAGTATTAATATCTTAATATTTTAATGGGAAATAGCAAATATACACTTTGATGAGTTTAAAAACTGCACGAAGCATGCTGAAATGGCTTTTAGTACTTTTTAAAACTCTATCTAATGTATTTAAACAGTTCGTGGAAAAAATGTTTCTTTCATATTGCTTAAAAAATAATACTATAAGCATCCCTTTAATAGGATTTTAAATATACTATAGGAGAAGTAACGAATAATGTCAGTTCAAAAACATATTCATTTATGAAATTCTCAATCTATAAACATTCTTTTTGTACAATATAAAACATATTAATAAATTAACTGATAAACCTCATCTTTTAAGAGAAATATAGTCAACAAGAATACATTTTAAAATTTTCTGGCTTAATTTTATTTTATTTTTCATGATATTACATTCTTGGAGATGTAAGAATATTTTTAGTTGGCATTCTAATTCATCAGAAATTATTTTAAGTAATTTAAAAGAATTCAGTCTTAGGTAGGGCACCACGCCTAATTGGAAATTGGAGACATACAAGGAAAATTTGCTTGTATTGTTCCTTGCTCACACAAGGAAACCTTTTCTCTTTGTAGTATTGATATCAAAGCAAACTGTCAAGTGATTTAGCTCAGCCTTGCCATACTTTGCTATATTTTTGGATTGTTAGTGTCTGCAAATGCTGGTTTTTTATGCGTGTGCATATCTTGGTAATATATTTGTTATCTGTGTTCCGCGATTAGTGAGATATTCTTAAAATATAATTTATTTTCTATTATTTCTCGCTTTAAATTTCTTATGTGCATATCATTCGGTCTGTTTCGGTAAAATGCAATAATCTGTTTATTTAAAAATCTTATTCTGATAAACATCAGATATTTTTTGAGATGAAAGGTACACATTCGTTTGAAAATTGTCTGCCCTTCCTTGTTAACGTTTGTTGAAAAGGAGAACGTTTCTTGAAAAGGTTTGTTGAAAAGTTTACATATTCCTCTGCTCAAATATAAAGCATATTTCTTATATAAACACTTTGTAAGCTCTATTTATAAATGAAAAATTTCAGTATCCATCTTTTAACATTTTTTTCTTTTGATATTAATCTGAAATAGCTCCATACGTGAAATGATTTTGGCTATGAATGTCACTTTTGAAACTGGGAATCATTCTTGAACTTTGGGTCTCTATCATATTTCTAGATCAAATCATGGACAGAATTTCAGCTCAATTTTATCATACACCATTAAATGAAGAAAAATTGTATGTTTTGATGCATAATGGAACATGATGCATGATATAAATTGCATCATGTTTCCATTCATGCATGATGGAAATTGGAAAATGGGATGATAAATCAAAAATGTATTCATACGCTGCGTAAAAGTGGGATAATAATAAAAAAATAGGTGAGCATATCGAAAGGTTTTCTTCGAATTGAAATCTTACTATTGGTTAAATTTTGTTGACAGACAGAATTTTTATTTTATAATTTTAGTCATCGTGTAAAACATTTAAAAGAATTTTCTGCATCAATGATTCCACAAAATTTGATATATTCTTCATACTAGAAAAGTATAAGAATTTCACATCTTATAAGTTGTGTTTTAGATACCAGTAGAGAAAATTGCTGTACTTCGAAACTGCATTTATTATTTATATTTATATTTATTTTATTTTATAAAAAATATTTAGTTTAATTTTATCGACAGTAAATATTATTTATTTTATATTTTTTATATCCGAAATGCAATTTGTTTCCTTTCACTTTTTTGTAGTTAATATGAATCAAATGTGAATTCTTTTGGGATTCTTTTAATTTTATGTTTAAAATTTTATCGCTAATTTATTCGCATCCAGTTGTGTTTCAAATTTTAAAAAAATTTCATACAAGGAAAGCTCTGTAATTTCTCAATCATTAATCACAATATCATCTTTCAAAAATAATAAGAAAACATTAAAAATATAAAAGATAGAAACATATTGAAGTATAAAAATGAGAAAATGTTGTTCTCCAGATGGAGTACGCATATCATATACAGTTGAAATAGATTCTATTAAACACTATTATACAGCAGGGTATCGAATTCTGAGAGTTTCTAAATACAATTCCTGATTTTTTAAATTATTTTTATTGTTTGCAAACCGCATCCCGCAATCTGTAATAATAAAATTATTTCTACAAATTAAGAAAAATTAACCAACTCTATGAAAAAACCATTGTAAATAAAGAGGAAAATTTAATCATACACTTTTTTATTCTGAAAAGCAGGTTTGAAAGAATTGTTCGACAGAATTCAAAAACCTGAAATAGGTGTTAAATAATAATACATCAAAAGTATATCTTTCCTTTAATGAAGAAGATAGACAAAAAAAAGTGGCGAGGAAGATATCCTCTCCTTCAAATAAAATTCTTTTCTTTATTAAAAAGACAAGCGCCGGCGGTTATGTGAATTTTAAGATTCTTGTATGTATTCTTCTTCCCTCATTTTTAGTATAAGTCAGAAATATTTTTCAACACAAAATACAATAAAATATTCCTTCTTTTGGTGTAATTGTTTCACTCAAAATTTGACACGATTCAATATCTCTGAATACTTTTTCCAATTTACTTTAAGTGAATCTTCTTTTTTTTTTCGTGAATTTTAATACATTTTTTTCAAAGCGTCATTTATTAGCACAAAATTTTATACAATGAAAAAATACTTCATTGTAATATAAAAAAATAAGGCCCGACAATCTAACTAAAGGATGGTCCAAAAAATATTTTATGTAAATTTAATTCGACTTACTCGTTAAAAATTGCCATTTTCGAAGTATTTATGCTTGAAACTTTTAATATTGTGAATATAAGCAGCAAGAGATTCAAAGAAACAAGAAACTTCTTTTGAAGGACTCAAATATATAACTCGTTATTTAATAGATATTGCGTTAGTTAAACTGAAGTTTTTTAATGTTTGTTGAGGCTAATATTGGATTTAGATAATAGAATAGATGGAGGGTCTACAGTCATGATGATTTACACCTATCAACAATTTCTAAAGCATTGATTATGCAGAAGAGATTAAATATATTCATGTAAGATTAAAATATATTTCTGTTAAAGTATTCCTTGGGTTTTCAAAGAAACATATTGAATGTTCAGTGAATTACTTTGATAAATAATAACCAAATTCGTAATCACCCGGATGGTTAGAACAGCTCACCTGAAGTGGAAATATTAACTAATTAATTAGAAAAATCTGGTCAAGAAAATAAAATGCTAGTATTATTGTTATATGATATAATATTTCTCAAAGAAATATTTATTGTTTGAATTAATGATACTATTGTCTTTTACAGCGTCTGCTTTACGGTATTTTTGAGCCTATTTAATCAATTCTATAAAGAGTGAATGTATTTTTAATAGTGAAACGTCTTTAATTGTTTTATTATCAGAGTGAATTCCCACCACCTTAGGGATGCCACACATTTGAACATCAGAAACTTCTGGAATGGTAGTTGTTTTTCACCAACACCGGGGGTTGAAGAAATGATGCAGAGTTAATTACTCCTTATTGATAGTGGGACGTGCTTCTTGCCGAAAGGGTTTTACGATGACTACGGATGGCCGTTAGTACTCGACCTTTACCCCGACCAATGCTGGTCCAAGACATTGAGAATTTTTATATAAGCCAATGTGTGAGTATATGACGGTGGAAATATTAAGAATTCAGATGCTCCTCAGACTTAGCTTGAGAGTGCAAAATAATTTGCCCTAAATTTAAGAAAGGTAAATACATGCAAATCCCCCCCAGCTTCAATTTTACTGTTTTCTATCTATTTTCAGAGGTGTGAAAAGGACCAAATGCGTTTGATTCTATTTTCATTTCTAGAATAAAATCACAGATAGATTTATAAATCAGGTCCTTATTGGATGCACCTTAAAGAACATAAATAATGATATAAAAAATATTAAATGTTTTTTATAACAGCCACCATGAAGATTACGAAGAAAAATAACATCTGAAAGAGAAAATCTGAAAAATACTTCAAGAATATTAAATTCATTATCGTCTAAAATGCTATTCATCGATATAATTGATGGTTTGTTTGTTTTTATATGAAAAACATTACTTGCAATATGAGGATTGCTTGTGCATATTTAATTACTCTTTTAGCTAAAAACAAAGGTCCCAATTATTCCAATTTTTTAAAAAAAACTTTTATTACTTGACTACTATATTTCGATTTCATATCAACATTATTTACAAACTTTATCAAGACAGGTATTAAAAAATATAATTTTGTTAAAGGATTTTCAAAAGAATTCATCCTGAAAGATTCGCATATTTTAAAAATCAAAAGAAATGACTATTTATGATTTTCATGTCGCTGTAAAACCATATGAATTTACAGTCAAAAGTGATTATGCGTTATGCTATCTCTATCAAGAAAAGAAAGAAACTATCTTTATGGAAAACGCAACACATTTTTAATGCTCAGTTTACAACTACATTGCCTTTGAAGATTAAAACACAATTTGCTTTTAGGAAACTTAATCATTCAAAGAAACTTTACAAAACAAATTATATATAATTATTCATAATTGAATATTATTTCATTGAATTGAAAAAGAACTCATTAATTTATAAATTTAATTTCTCGTGCAAACCAATTCTAAATTTTCAGGAGGTATTTGCTCTAAAATACACTACAAAACATTCACACAAGAATATTTCGATTACTTAAAAATGTGTTTAAATATTAAGAACAAGACATGTTATGAAGTATTCACACTCAAACGCAAATGCACTTTCCATAAATTGTAATGCATGGTTCAAGAACAGTACAATGCAAAAATAGAAGCATTAAAATGCCAATAATTTACGACAAAAGCAGTCTTATGTATTTATTTTAAGGTCTTAAAAAGCATATTTATCTTTTCAAATAGCTTTACATGTATTTCTACCAGAAAATATATTAAAGAATAAAATTTCTCTATAAAATTGTTTTTTTTTTTTATCAGGCGAATGAAAAATAATCCTTTTAACATCACTTTTATCAAATTTTAGATCAAATAAAGCAAAAAATACGAGAAATTACTTTTAACGTTGTTTGTACTTAAAATAATTCTTTGGAACTAAAATTATAGACAATAAATCAGTATTAAATATCAATATGCTAATTTTCATAACATGTTTATTAAAATTTTCAGACAACACATAAATTAAGTGTGAATTGAAAACCTAATAGTATATTAAATTCCTTAAAACATATTACTTATAGGCACAAATACAAAAAATATATATGAAAATCATGTTTAGCAAATAAACATTTACATTTCTAAATATTTTGATCAGCGTATGTAACATTAAACTCTAACATCCCGAGGCAGAATAAACGCAAACAGCAATTGACGTCAGTCGGAGATTAAGGAGCAAAGTGAGAAACTCTCAAATTATTAATTTTGATTTTATTATTTATAATTCACTATATTTTAATAGTATCAAATTAATTCTATTTTGGATATTAAGTATTATATAAATATTAGTTATTTTTTATTAGTATATAACAAAGTATTCTGCTAAGAATGAGCCAATTAAATTTCTTCTCATGTAAAATATTAATTACGTTCTGCCTTTAATAATATATGTGTTTAAGATATGAAATAATTACTGCTGCATTTAAACCTTCCTCATTATCAAAAAATTTTAATTAAATTAATTATACAAAATAAACTTTTTCAATTATTTTTAGTAAAAATGCATCATGATTAATCTTCTGAATTTCACTATTTTAGATTTATGTAATATCAATTCAAGACATACGAGAGCAACATTGTTGTTCTTTCGAAGGGTCAACCCAGAATTTCTGGCCTATGTTGCAAACGATAAATTGAATCTTTCCATGGTGACGCTGAAATAATTTTAACGCCCAGTGTCTTTGTACTCTAACTCTTTATTTCATTTGGTGGATTTTAAATGAAAATTTTAACTTTTATTATTTCATATATATTTAAATGTACTTGTATTTGTTCCTTTATTTTCTTTTTTCTAATATTTTTTTATTCTTTGATATATTCTAGTTACTCCAGGGTTTTGTATTTAAAGCCCAGTTTTCATCACCTTCTTTCACTGCACATTCGCTGTCACCCTCCTCATACAATATATATATTTATTTTTTTAATATCGTTCTTCTTCAAATAAATGACTAAAAACTATATGGCTTGTTAAATGCTTTGAAATTCAGATTAAAATTCATTTTGACATAATCAATGAAATAATATTAAAACACTATTAACTGCTTAAAAACATACAATTTAAATATAAGTTCATTATATATATATATATATACATTCAATTTTCAATTCAATATATATATATATAACTTAATTTTCAATTAAAATCCACCAAATGAAATAAAGAGTTAGAGTACAAAGACACTGGGCGTTAAAGTTCCTAAAACGTCTTTTAAAAGTTTCAGATGTTTTATATTTTATTTGATTGAGAAGCAAAGATGCAAAAAATGACTTCAAGAGAAGAAAAAAAATCGAAGAAAAAATGCAGTAATAAGAAAACGAAGGAAAGGACATTGTTTGAAAGAAAAAAAGTGAATAATCCGAAGCAAAGTGGATTAAAACTGCATTTGTCTTATGCTTCGACTCACATTTGCAGAATCTGTTTCGATGATCTGGAATGACCACTCTTTGACTAGCAGAAATTAGCTTTTTGAAAAGGTTTGTGACATCTTTATTTATCTTCCTTGCACCAATTCTAGATTTTTATCCTCCTTTAAAGTGACTGACATCGCAAATGCTCTAATTTTTTAATAGATAAAAATAAAAGTTTTATTTTCCTTATTTTGTAAACTACAAACTGAAATTCCTTGTTTTGATGCCATTTTTCTAAGAAAAAACATTTTCCTTTTATATTCTCACATCCATTTTCAGAAGATAGCAACTTTCAGTAGATAATTAAAAAAACTTTTCTTCAGATTTCTCAAGTAATGTAAGTTAAAACTCATGCATATTTATTAATGTTCATATGTTCAATAGAGAATGAATATTGTAACTAACAATAAAATTAAAAATAACAAATTGCGAATTTTTTATACGCTTCTATATTTTGCATCTTTCTTTTTGCTTTCTGAATAGGTAAAGTACGTTAAAAATAATCCTAGTTGAAATAAAGTTTTGCAATAAAAGACAAATGCGTTTTTAAAATTTTCGATATTAAAGTTTCTAACTTTCATTGTTCAATTTTATAAAAATTGTTTTGTACATTCATATAATCTTTTCCTTACAAATTTCGCCACTTCGCCTTTTTTGTAATTAATTAGAAAGGTTTAAGTGGTGTAAAATATTTGCTAAAAGTACGTTTTTTGCACAACATATAATATGTTTAACTACGGATAAAGTAATTTATATTTAGAAAGCATATATCTATTTCAATTTATAATGGATAAAATTTAATGAAATAATGAGTCGTCAAAGTAATGCTCTTAGACTTATTAGCAATGATTTCAATCTGAAAATATTCATAATTGAGAATCTTTAAATAAACCTGACACTTCTAACAGTAAACATCTTGATTCAAAAACTTAAATAACAATTGACATTGAATAGTTTTAAGAATGAATTTTATTATTCCTTTCATAAAGCGAAAGATAAGAAATTCTAATTTAATAAAGCACCTTCTCTTTTCAAACACCACGAAAAATAAAAATGCGCTAATTCATTGTGCACAGTCATCATAACATTGTACCTATAAATAGTGAAATAGTTTTTTGAAAACAAATTTTTAACTCCCGCTAAAAAACATAAAATTGAATAAATACATCTGAAAACAATACAAAATAATGTATATCTTCTCAATTCTTTGACAGAAAATTTCATACATTCCAAATCTAATAAAAGTATTTACAAAACAAATGTTATTTTTTTAATATAAAATTATCGTTATTACAAGCAATATCGAAATTTTTTTCTACCATAGCATCAGCTCAAATAATGTGGCAATGTTGGGTTTTAGAAAGCTGTTTGATAATGAATATTCGCATATTACAAAATAAAAGAATACAATTCATGTTAAGGAGTCAAATCAATAGAAATAATCTCCTAAAACCTTTCTTGTATATCCACGAATAAATATAGATATTTTATCATATGCTTTAGCAAACAGGATCCTAGGATGCGAAAAAAAATTAAAGTACCAGAAAATCGAATGTTTATTTTGAACGCTTTCTTTCCAGATATTAAATCCACTTTTACAAAATTAAACATTGAATTGTAGTTCAACTGTAACTAAAGCTACAAATTTCCGTACAAAATCATACACAATTTTAGTTACACATTTTCCAAAAAATACATATTTAAATCCTTGCATTTTCGAGTCATTGTTCTTGTATATTGTGTTGATACAAAAAAATAGAGGTCCATTCAGGAAAGTGTGTGGCTCAAAATTTGAAACGAATATACACGGGAAATATTAAATTGTATGCCAAATTTTATCCATATAGTTTTTTTCATTTAGTAAGCTTGGTTTTAAATTATATTCGAGCATATACTTTCTGTAAATAGAGTACTTTTAAAATAAGAAAGAAATTTAATATGATCGATCATGTATAAAGTTTCTTTCGGCTTAGCACACACAACACCTCTTCATGCACTGCAACTACAATCCTCTGGATATTTAAACAGTGTCATGAGCATGAAGTGAGAGAAACATGGAAAGACGCTCCTGTTCTATCCATTTCTGTGATTATTGCTCGACGTCTAACATTTATTGATTGAAATAGGGTTAGGGATTTTAATATTGGATAAAACAAATCAGAAGGATATGCACTTTTTGAAGTTCAGATGGGAAATGGATTTGACTTATTAAGCTAACTATCAGACAGGAACTGAAAATTTGTGATGATTTACAGAAGCAAATTCATAGTCTGTTTGTTATTACAAGATTCTGAAAAATATTAATAAAAATATTTACAAAACAGCAGGAAACGAAGATAGAAAAAAGAGAGAGCAACACATTCAAAAAAATACAAACACAAATAAATGTTCAAACACAAAAATAACAGAAAATAAATATATGCATATATAGTGCTACTCTTGGGAATAGCGTTTTTGGAATCTAAACAGATCTTGGTTTTCTTCGAGATGAAGAATCATTCATTGAATTTCCTTCCTGGATCCTTGCTAAGAGACAACTTTGCGGAACCAAACTCTCGGTTCAGTACAAAGTGTTTGGAATCATGTATGTCTAAGTTAAAGTGCTCACAGGGTGACATGATTCCAACAAATGTCTTTTTGGGACTGAGAGATTCTGAAACATGGATATTCGTCAAGACCTGGAATTAATAACTTTGACAATAACAAAATCTACTCTTTATGCAAATGAAAAGGGAAATATAACACAGAAAATTCGGTGTACTTGGCATAACTTTTCAAAATATTTTATTAAATAATTATAGTTTCTTCGGTAGAAAAATAAAGTTCTTGGGTATGCAGTAACAAGCCCTGGGAACAGTTACATTTTCAGTAGTATTGTTACGAGTCTGTAATGTTACTTCTTAGCACTAAAAGGTCCATCGTAAGAAAGACAGTTTTTCAATCAGCTCCATTGGATGCTGATCGGATGCCGGATTAGTGAATCCCAGAATTTCACAACAGAATAGTTAATACTGGATTTTTCAAGAAATCCGGTGGGAGACGCAATAGGAGTTGAGATATTCTTGATTGTTCTAGACTTTCTCTTTTTATGCCCGAGCTGTTTGTCTGGTCAATGATCCTTGGCTAATCGACCATTTGATAGCCGACGTATAGTCCTGCTTCTGAGACATAAAAGAATGGCAGCCTAAGTCGAAAAGAGCCATGTATAAGTCATCGACATGTTTAGAGCACTGCGTGGAGTTTAAACGATTGCTGAAGTGAGCTGTTGGCCGTATCCTGGTTCTGATTAAAGAAGAAACTTTGAGTGGTGTGAGGAGTGGCCAGTCGTTTAATAGTGAATCAGCAGTTGAATACAATTAAGAGATGATGCAACGGGGAGTTCCAGACTTTTTAAGAGTGCTTGTGAACGTTTCGGCAATGTATTTGTTGTATGTACAGTCGTGTTTTCGTATTTGATAAGCGTATTTATTTTAACAATATTCGTAATAAAAAAACATGAAATATATATTCTGCTTTTTAATAAAATCCATTTATGCATATTTATTCCATAGTTACCAAGCATAAAATCACATTAAATATATGAGAACACCGATTACATTTTTGGAAGAAATCGAAATAAATATACACGTAAGAAAGATTGAAGTACCTCGTATAATCCTTGCAGTAAGAGAATTCGCAATCGGAGACAACGGAAATTTTACCTCAGAACTAGGAAAAGAATGTTGTCACGTTCTACGAAACACACATGCAAACAAAAGTGGTAATACCATCTTGCATTTTTTTAATATTCTTGTCTATTGACAGCCGTCTAGACTTGGAATGATACCAGAAGTGTAAATACGCCAGAAACATGTCTGTCATCTCATGGGGAAAACTGGCGAAAAATATTTTGAGGTTTTATCCCAATTTTTTTTATTTTCATATCCTCAAACACAAAGCAAGATTTATTTTATTAATGCACGACCAATTCCTTTTAGAATAGTTGGCAAAATCTAGAAAAGTTTGTATAATCCCGTTTTCACTTGCATTTGCATTTTTGATAAATCAGAATATTTTCATTGGCAGAAAATATTTCATATTTGTTTTTACGCATATCTTATTCAAAACTAAAGATGTAAGCGTTGTGCCTCTATATAAATTCTCCAAATCAAATTACCTTTCAGTCTACACATGAAATTTTGGAAGGTATAAATTGAGGAAGAAGTAGAATGTTTTGCTAAGAGAAAGATACCTTAATAAAGCCATTTGTCATAAATTGAATAAATATAGATTATAAAAAAAACATTCCAAGTACACCGAAAAACATATTATTTATTATTTTTGTCTTTGAATTTAATTCATTACCATTAATATTAAAAAGATAATCCATTTAATTGAGTAATATATTCATAAAACAGAAAAATGATACATTTTATTTGCCAAATTTACTATCACTCTTTGTTAACATGATAAAATAAAGTGCGAGGAAATCAGTAATAAGGCACAAAATGTTAAAATGGTAAATACTAACAAAATAGAATTTAAAATTTGCATTACATTAGAGGAAATATTATTTTTAAGTTTTTAGCCAAGTTTACTAAAATGTTACTCTGTCAAATTAGAAATTTGCTTTACTGTAATTTTCTGCATAGGATTTTCGTATCTATTATCAGTTAAAATTTAATATTAAATAACAAAAGAAAATTGCATTTCATAACATAACAATTTCGTCAGTTTTGCAGTGTTCAACTCTCTTATGATTCATAATGCAATCCAGATGAGAATATGGATGCTTTAGAAACAATTATCCGGCCTTGAAATTTTTTTGTAAGAAGCTTATTCTCTATATCTCATTATGTTAGTTAATGTCTAAATGGGTTTTGTAGAAAACTATGTGCTTGTACGACGAAAATTTAAATAAAAACATGATTATTTTATATAAGCAAGCAATGAAAATACTATTATATAAAGTAGTTTAAATGTTTTGTAGTTTACAGCTAGTTTGTATATTTAAGTAATATTTTCAGTAATATTTTTTCCTTTTCTGAAAATTTCTAACTATTTGCATTTACTTTAATTTTGCAAATGTTTCAATTCTGGCTACAATTTAGCTAACGCGTTTCTACATTTGAGGTAGTAAAATTAATTAAATTTTTTTTTATTGCAAAAATGTTTCAGAAAGTAAAAAAAGGAAATCTCAAAGCCTCAAATGAATTTCATAAAAATGAAATTAAAAGAAAGATTGTAATAATATGAACAAAATAACACTTTAAGAAACTTCCTAATAATTAAAATCACTCTATTTCCATCATGTTCTATTATTAAGTTTTCACTTTTAGTAGAGGAAAACACGAAAAGAACTCAAATCCTCCGAAACCTTCCGGGAATATGATCTCATATTTGAGAGAGAAACACTTTCGACACATACCGAGAAAGATGTCCAAAAAATCAAAAAGAAGTATTAAAGGACTGAGGAAAACCATTACAAAAGGAGAAAAAAGAACATAAAAAGGTAAAAAACATGCCACGACGAAGTAAAAGAGACGAAAAAGAGCGTTGAATTAAATTCAAATTACCTGTTTACTTAGCTTAGAAAATATTTGTTTTATATAATCATGGAATCAATAAGCCTCCACATTTACGGTTACTAAATTAGCTATGCTAAAATATTTTAATAAAACAAAAATATTTCCTAAAATTATAATAAAATAAAAGATTATAATAATATGAATGAAATTAACTTGAAGAAATTTCCTAATATTTAAAAATTACTTTTCCTATTCTCAAAGTATCCGATGATCAAGTTTTCACTTTCCCAATAGGAAAAAAAAATACCCGAAAGGAATTCAAATAATATCCAAAACCTTTCAGGTATGTGCTATCGCATTTGAGAAAGAGTAACACTTTCGACATTTACTGAGAAAAATGTCCAAAAAATCAAAAATAAGTATCAAAGGACTGAGGAAAACCATTACGAAAGAAGAAAAAAAGAACATGAAAACGTAAAGAAAATGCCACAATGAAGAAAAAGAGACGAAAGAAAGAATACAGTTCTAAAATTCTGATCCTCGTGTAGAAATCTCCGGGAAAATAGATTAAAATCGCATTTTTCTTCTGTTTCGGTTCTCATTTAGATGGTTCGTCTCACTGAGCCGGAATGTCCACTTCGGTAATATCAGCAATAATCTCTGAAATGTTTTGGATTTTTTTCGAATGTGGGTTTCAGTTTCTTCCTTTCTTTCTTTCTTTACAATTATGGTTCTTAATCTTCTATATCTTTACAAGTTGTTTCAGTTTTAAAACTATAATAATGCTGTTCCTGTTAAAAAATCTAATTAATAAATTTTCCTTAATGTAAATAATTATTTTACTATAAATTAGAAAATGTGTTTTAATTTTGCTCCGTTTCTAATTTAAATTCCTTATTCTATTAATTGAAATATTATCGAATATTAAAATCACATATTTTTTCAAATTCATAGCCAGATGACGCCACTATAAAGAAAAATATAATTCAGTTAAAAAATTGCCGATAAATAAATTTTGATAATGCTAAAATGATGTAATTTGATAAAGTATACACAAAGTACACAAAAGTATACAAAATTTCAAAAAGAGAACGTGTAAAGGAAGTGCTTAAAAAATCAATTTTGTATTCAAACTACCCCACAATTTTTTGTTTATTATGGTTTTTAGTACTTGAAACGCTTTCAGATCTAATAAAAATTTACCATATTCCATGGTAAAGATAGACTTTATAAAATTTTATAGCGTTTTGTAAATGAAATGAAAGTGGCTTGTATATGAAATTTGAGTTTCTGTAAAATCTAGATCCCCTTCAAACACATAAATATGATGGTCCTGAAGATGTACTCTTATGACGGCCCAGCCAATTAAAAAACATCTCTTCTTTCCACTCATAAAAATCACAACTTTTTAAAGTAATCGTGCAATATCCTTTAATGTATGAGCAAAATATAAGCTGTTGCATTTCATTCAAAGTAAAGCCATTTTAAGGTTTTATCATTTTTATTTGAAATCTTCATTATTGATAAAATATTGCGTTTTAATAATTTAAAGGTAATAAATATTTAATTTCCCCTATTAAATCTTAAATTTTTGTTTTTAAAGGTTTTTATTTTCCTTAATTTATAATGATTGAAACCTTTTAAAGGGGAATATTTTAAATTATGTATTCTTAACAGTCTGACTTTAAATTTCTCATTAATTTTCTTAATTTTCTTATTTAAATTTCTCAGAAAACAATTTTTTTTAATTTGATATATTCATAACTTTTATTACTATTATTAGAAATGTCGATGAAGATTTTATTATGATTCGATTACTCTAAGAAGATGGTATTTTGATTGTCACTACCCTTGTAAAGAATCTGATTTAAATTTATTTTTTAACCTTTAACTCTAAGTTGAAGTCACCAACTAATCTCATCACTGTTACATTGATTAATTTTTTATTGTTTGTTTTTCTTTTAAAAAATTGATAATTGTCTGCACGAAATTCCAAAACACCAAAGTCCACCATTTTTAAGTAAAAAAAAAAATAATAATAACAATAATAATAATAATAAACAATTCTTTTTTAGATACAGCATTTTGTTTACTGTTGTTTTGAATAAATATGCCTAAGTTCAAAATATTTTGATTTTTCTTGGAAAATTATAAACTATGTTGCGGAGGCATAATTAAAAGCTAAAATTTCACACACAAAGCAAGAGTATCTTTTTTTTCTTCTTTGTACCTACGTCTTTTAATGTTTCTAAAAATAAGTCTTTCTAGTAATCTTTTACAAAGAAACAAATACTTAAGTAAACTTTCAACACAAAATAAAACTATTATAATAATTTTACATTATACATGCTGCCTATAAATATAGAGATCTCTTTTCTAAATTATAAAAAGAAGTATTGAAATCTTAATATTTTAAAGGGAACTAACAAAGATACGCTTTGATGAGTTTAAAAACTACATGAAGCTTGCCGAAAAGGCTTTTAATACATTTTAAAACTATTTCTAATTTATTTTAACATTTCAAGGGAAAAATGTTTCTTTTATATTGCATAGAAAATAACACTATAAGCATCACTTTAATGGAATTTAAAGATATACGACAGGAGACATAATGAATAATATGAGTTCAAAGATATACTCATTTTTAAAATTCACAACTAATACTGAAACATTCTTTTTGTGTAACATAAAACATCTTAATAAATTAACTGATAAGCCTCATCATTTAAGAAAAATATAGTTAACAAGAATACACTATGAAATCTTCTAGCAGAATTTTATATCTCATGTCATTACATTCTAGGAGACGCTGGAATACATTTAGTCGGTATTCTAATGCTTTAGAAACTATTTAAAGTAATTTAAAAGAATTCAGTCTTTCAGAGAACACCACGCCTCATTTGGAAACTATATAATTGGAGGTGGTCACACGAGGAAATATATTCTCTTTGCAGTATTGATGAAAGAGGGAGTTCTCTAGCTGTTTATGCTGGTCACTACTATTGTTGCTATATTTAGCGCTTTGCTTGCTGTCTTAGTGTCTGCAAATTATGTTATTTGCGTATATTTTTGTGCTTTATTACCTCTGTTTTGTGATTTTTGAGATATTTGTATTAGCTAATTCTCTATAATTTGGTGTTGGATTCCTTTCACCACAAACACACTGATCTGTTTTCATTTAAATACTCTAATCTGGCAATGTAAAATCTTTTTTTCCCTGATAAATGTCAGAACTTGTCCAAGATGAAAAGTGCAGATATGTTTCAAATTTCTCTAAGAATCTTTGGAAAGCAGTTTTGAAAAAGAAATTTAATATATTTTTCAGTAGTTCATTTTCCTATTCCTATCCTCAAATCTAAAACATACTTCTTATGTTAACACTATGTAAGCTCTAGTTATAGATTATAAAATTTCGGTATTCATCTCTTAACGTGGTTTTCTTTTCATATAAAATAAATAAATAAATCAGAAATAGTGCCATAATAGTGCGATGGTCTCATTTTTTCCTTTGCTTTTTGCTTTGAATGTCGCCTTTAAAACTGGGATTCATACACGAACTTTGAGTCTCTGATATTTCTAGATCAAATCACTGACGGATTTTCAATTGGATTTCACGATCCACCATTAGAGGAAGAAAAAGGGTATGTTTGGAATAGTATTCATGTGAGACGAAAAATGGAAAAGGGGAGGGGGTGATGAATTGAAAATGTATCCATACGCGGCGTAAAAGTGGAATAATAATGAAAAAAATAAGTGAGCAAATTGGAAGAATTTTCTCGTATTCGAAGCTCACTGTAGGTAAAAAATTGTTGACAGACAGAATTTATATTTTACAATTTTACGCAACATGCAATGCGTTGAAAAGAAATTTCTGCATTAAAGATCCCGCAAAGCTAAAATTTTCTTGATTCCAGACATAAACATGAGTTTTAGAATAAAAAAATAGAGCTTTAGATATAAGATAGGTAAGAAAAAGTGCTGTATCGGGAATTAGTTTTTAAAATAATTTACTCGGTTATAGCTTAAATTTTTACTATTCAATATCTTTTAAAGAAATCAAAATTTCAATTTTTATACCTCTTTGAAAAACTTTGCAAAAATGTTTTTTCACACCCTTGCAGGTGCTTAACTAGGCGACAGAATTTTATACCTTCGAGCTAGAGACAAAATTAAAATAAATATGTATTTTAAAAATATGAGTAACTTTACTATACCTAATATTCATAGGCAAAAAATATGTACTTCTTTTTCAATAACTAATTATAATTAGTATTAGTATCAATTATAAAATTTTCTACAGTTTGAAAACTATATCCCTTTTTTTTCTTGAGCAAAATTATATAAATATTTCTAAGAAAGGTTTACATGTAAGAAATTAGATTAGCTAATATATTTCAAAACCAAATGCTATATTTCTAACAAAACCCTTCAGAAACACGAATATTTTATGGAATTCTTGTTGTTTATCACAAAATATACAATGATAAGCATTCATTAAAAAAATAACCGACACTTGTTACTTGTTGTTAACAGCACTATAAAACCAAATCTGTAATTATATAAACTATATTCCAGAATGACACCTCATTCCTCGTATTAAACGTAAATATAATAGTAAAATAAAGAATCAAGATGTCATTTACTATTTTTTAATACAAAAGCAGCCTTTTAAAATCGAAATAACAAAATGTGAGGACAATATCAGTTTTCCTCAAATGTTTACAGGTGATTAGACAAACGTTTATAAAATGCCAATGTGTTCCTCACAAAATAAATGAAAAAAATGGAGTTTTTTTAAGATAAAAACATTTTTTCCTTCAGAAAAAAGAATCTTTAATTAATATCATTTAAGAAGTAAATAAAATCTATAATTTTAACAAATATTTCGTAATCATTGTGCTACGTTTTCTTTCACAAACTGTATAAATGACTTTTACTCACACTTTTTTGTACAAATGATGGCATAATTTTATTTTCTTTAGCTTAACACTGTAAATAAAATCAACAATTTCTTTTTTTCAGCATTTAAAACAAAACATTGAATGATTTCGGCTTTGATCATTAAGGAAAAGAAATTATTTGGTAAGAAAATTGTTTTTAAAAATGAAAAGAATTCTTTGTTAATGCAAAACGTCCAAAGTCATCTGCCAAATAGCAGATGAGGTCATTGTTTTGTTTTCTTAAGAAATCAATGCTCCATTATGTTTAAAATACACACAATAATAATATAACTCCAACCATAAAAGCAGGATTTTATTCCACCTTTCCCCAAATTACTATAGCAATCAGTATTTTAAGGGAGATATTTATTCATTTTTTCTTGCTTATTGCGATTACGTTTATAATTTTTATTTTATTTTATTTATTTATTATTATTATTGGTTTTTACATTTTCTCACAGATTTTCAACATTCACTCCTTTGAGTTTTGTACTGTGTTTTTCACAAAAGGTCAAAACGATTCTCAGTCCTATGTTAAATCCCGAATCGAAATCTTCAGAACTTTTCTGTGTTTTTGCGTGATTGAAAATAGAAGACAATGATCTGCAGAAATGCTGCTTATAGCCAATGATTTTGACAAAAGGAATTTATTTTAAAATGAGATTATCTTCGCTATTCGCATTTATTCCATTTCTGATATTCTACATGTAAAATTTTTTTTAATTTAATATTTAGAACAAAATTTTAAATAATAAAAAATTATTTTTTTAATAATTAGAAGTGTGTTCTTTCTGAAAATAAATTTGATGTACAAGCGCTATAGAAACCTCTTTTTAGAAGATAGCAATCCTCAAACTGCTACTGCCTCATGTCATAAAATTAATTCCATTCACGTAATCGTGTCATCTCAAAAAATAAGTGTTTTTTTTTACTCTTTTAATAAAAATAATATCAAAATTAAATATAAAATTTTGTTCAATGAGATTTTTTTTTAAAAACTAAAATTTTCAATTGGACGCATTATGTACAAAAGGGCATTTTATGTAGGTAAACTTAAATGAGAGTGACCTTCTTTGGAACTGGAATCCTTGACACTAACTATGTTACATCATTGAGTCATAATTGATAGAGAATTCGCAGATGTATGATGTTAAATATTCATAATTAATCATGAATTATGGAAATATCATTGCTGCATCTAGCACTTTCAATTAAAGGAGCGTTCTCTTTTAATTTATCTCCTTGTTAAGATATATGCTTTAAATAAATCCATTGCTTATATTATTTACTTAAATATTTTACTTAGCTTTATTTTTTTTACTGAATAATACGTTTGTATTAATTATTTATATTTATATTGATCGCAATAGGATTAATAACATAAACGATTTTACAGTTTAGGGAAATAAATTTATTATATTTAATATTATACATTTTAATATAATAATAAATAATTCAATTGAAACCCACAGAAAAATCCTCATTTATGAGAATGAAATTCTCCCAGTTGAGTAGTTAGTTCTCGGTTCACTAAAACATGATACGATTAATAATATAATCTATCCACATAATTTCAAATCTACTGTTAAATACTTTAATTGACTCAGATTAATAACTGGAAATACAAATATGCTTATGTAATATCTAGAAATTTCGAACTAATCAGACACCATAAGAAAATCTATTCAAAACTTAAGACATCGAGTTTAGCGTCACCAAATTCACTGGTACTATAGAGGAACGTATAATGGTTCTTTATTTTGCACTTTCAGTGTTTAAAATTCGTTCCTGATAGCATCGGTAAAATAACAAGATACAAAAACTCTCTTCGGAACTAAGAGTACTTTTATTATCCATCATTACTATCATCATTTACTATTTCTGCTGTCACTTCAGTTCTATTACAGTTATCATCATACTATTATATAATTACATATCATTACTCACTACAACTTTATTTCATAGATTTTTATAACACGACAGCATTTATTATTTGAAACCTCTGATACCTAATGTCCTATTTACACCTTTCTTCTAATGTCCTATTTACACCTTT
>JAPMOQ010059770.1:1834509-1874153 GCA_026543055.1 Argiope trifasciata
CTTTCTTCTAATGTCCTATTTACACCTTTCTTCTTATGTCCTATTTACACCTTTCTTCATTTCTATGAATCCTATTTCCAACTTTAAGGCAGGATAGAAAGATAATATGACCAATAATACAGCGAACCTATAAAAATCCATAATTACATAAGAAATAAAATATTAAATATTATTTTAACTGGGATTAGCATATTATAAAGCCTACTACATCAATAAATTTAAAGATAAAAAATAAATAAATCGATTCAGATATCATTAGAATTTAAAATTATCATCTATTAGTGGTACCATAAAGCATCTAAATTTTCCCTCTTCTTTTTTACTGTTCAGTACAATTATTGTTTGAAAATACGAAAAAAATACAAAAAGAGGAAATTTTAGATATCCATTTAAATGAAACAAAAATGTACTTTATGACGCAATGAAATTTGTATTACTCCCTCCATGTGAAAAGCAAACTTTGAACATAGTTAACGTCTTAATAATCACAAATGAAAATTTCATTCCTTAATTTACGAGATGAAATAAACTTAGCAGGAAAGAAAAAAAAAAGAATGTTTACAAAAAATCAGGCCAGTAAACTCATCTCAAGGCATAAAATAGTACCAAGTTGTCCGTTGAACTGAAAATTTACATAGAGAAAGAGACAGAAAACACTGTTTATAAAAAGCAAGCAGCGCCAAACTGGCGAGACTTTATTGAACTACAAAACATCGACAATTTGCCAACTGCTAAGACTTCTTTAGTACACACAAGAAATCTGCCTGGTTGGATTTTTATCTTCAATTGCTTACAAAAACATGTAGCTTTAGTTTTTTTTTTTTAAATAAGTATAAAACCGTATAAATTTTAAAAGAATGTATTGTTATAGTTATGAAATACAGAAACATGTAACTTTAAATAATTATCTTCTTACTTTTTTTTCTCTTTATACTTTTTCATATACGTAGTATACGAAGTATTATAATCGTCAAAAAATTAGAACTGAAGATTTTGACGATTCTCTTCAATTTAGAAAAATGTCTGTTTGTGACAAAGATAACTTAAAAAGGTTTTGATCTAGATGGATAAAATTTGGTACATAATTTTTACACCACATTTGCATATTTCCATAAAATTTTGGATAAATTCTGTTTTTTATGAATAGAGAAATTTCAGAGGAAACATTTTATAAGACAGTGCGAATATAAATTAACTTATAATTACTAAACGGAAAATGCTAGTTTAATCAAATTCGGTATACAGATTTAACATCTATGAGAAATGTGAAAATTCATCAAAATCTCAAGTTACAATTTTTTGACGATATATAGACGTTCTATATAGACACCTACCAAAAACGAATTTTAACGATTATATAGATACCTGTCAAAATTTGAGTCAAATCCAAGAAAAGATTAACTGTTTGTCGTATTGAACAGTCAAAAGCATGAAAACACGATCATTCAAAAATGCACTGATTTAAATATGTCAAATTTGATATGGTATTTTGTGACAGCAAGTGAAGTTTCCTGTCATTTTTTTTCTTAATCGATTGGGAAAAAGAATGTAAAACACAAATTAAACCAAAATTTGGAGGCTATTAATGCTTTAGAGAATTCTTGCCAAGGATGAGATGATAAATTCAGCAAAAATGTTAAATTGATACAAAAGGTAAAAATTTTCGAACAACTATACGCCAATGCCATGTAAAGATTACTCTGGAATGGTTAGTTCAATAGAAGGTGTGCAAGAAAGTTTTAAAAAGACTACTCATGCTGATTCAGAATAAAGTTAAAATTGAAGAAGCAAGACAGGTTTTTCCTCGAATTATTATTGAGTGTTTTTTAGTTACTGAATGTTATAGCTTTATAGCCATTCAAGCGATGATTTTGATTTTAGGTTTTTTTCAGAAGCAGCAAAATAATAATACACAACAATCAGTTGCTTTTCTGATGAAAGTATAAAAATTCTTTTTTCCACATAAAGTCTATTTCAAGGTATAATGTTATTATTTAGTCCATAAATATTTCAGAAAAATAAAGTAACTTATGTTTAGCAATTAATAAGTTATGTTCAAAATTAATTCTTGAGAATGTTTAACAAAAGCTGAAATAATGAAATAAAATAGTAATGTTATAGTCTCCAAAAAATATTACTCTATCGTGACGGTTATTTTGTTACAAATAAAAGTATTTTGGGCTGCTGTCAATTGATAAAACGCTCACAGTGTAATCTAGGAATTCACAAAGTAAAAGATGTTCTGATCCAATATTTTTAATGTGCGTTAAATATGCTTACGCTACGGTTTTTTGGAGAAATCGAATTTCTAACTAATAACACTCCTGTTCTAAAACCAAGATATTTCAAACAAGCCACAATTTTGCTAAACATAATTGGTTTCAAACCTTGACTTCCAAAATGTAGGTACCAAAATGTTTGCAAAAGAAATCAATATAACATTTTCTTGCATAAACTGCAATTATAATATAGACTGACTTGTATATTAATAGTTTTATTTTTATTTTACCATAACTACAGTTGATATCATTTATTACTACACAAAATAGTAGTTACGAAATATTTAATCTGCTTCAATTAATAAAAACTGATTAAGAGAAATAATTTTAAATGAATTTAGTTTCATCTTTTCCACTTATCTATACCAGGGCATATTGTAACAAATTGCTTAAAAATATGTCTAGTTCTGAAATCAACAAAATTGTTGGAATTTTTTATTATATATAATAAATGCAAATTTACGTTATCTAAAAGAACTTATTATAATAAATGCATTTAAAATAGTAAGCATTTTTCCAAAAATTGTTACAACTAACTTCAGTTTCCTCTACTATTTTTATTGTAGTATCTTTTCATGTATGGAACATAACGAAATTAGTTCATTACTGCACCTGAGCAACAATAACGATTCGCATTTTTTCGAAATTTACACTTTGAATAGAAATGTATATTGTTTTGAGATGCATTTCCTTTGTACAGTATATTCTCGGAAACCTATTTGATTATTTATTAAATCAACCTTTTTTGAGCAGTTATTAATATCGCGTAATAAATGGGGCTATTGAAAATGGTATCTCTGAATACTTTTTAAATTTTTTAAACAGCTGGTATAGTTCACTCCTTAAAAAAATTTGTAAACCTTTGATACGACAGACATTGCTTTCCACGGCTTGGCTTACAAATCGGCAGAGAATTTTAAAAGTTGATTTTAATGTCTAGATTTGATAAAACAAGATAATTTAATCTTGTATAAAGCTAGTAGTACGAATTCTATTTATAAAGGCTGTTGTTTTATTAATATTTTTACCATTCCCTTTAATTTAAAAATAAACGAAAGCGCTGTTAAGTTTCATACTGAACAGCGAAGTTTTCTGCAACTTTAACCAAGTAATTGAATCACGGGCGTTGGGAGGAAAAGTAGATTGAAATAAATTTCGTGCTGCCACCTATTGAGAAAAAGAATAACTAAGTCAATAATGGAAATTTAATTAACAGATCAAATTTTTTATATTTGTATTTAGAGATTTCATAAATCATTTATTTAATGTTAACACAATAAATAAATTATTTCAACATGTCTAAATCAATTGAAATTCTTTGGATCTTTCAACAATTCATGAGCGACAATAGCGAAATAAAAATTATTTCTAGCCTAATACAGCATAAATGGAAAGCATCTTAAAATAAAAATGCATTCGGAATAATTAAAAATTTCCATTGCATTTTTTAAATAAACTGTTTGAAACTGGGATATTACACGCATTCTTTACCTCAAATTATGAATTAAAATGAAACGAAAAAGTAAATAAGACAATCCATTTTGTAATATTAATAGTAGATTTTGTGATTGATTATTGTTTTATATTAAGATTGTTAGACAGTCGATGAATGGTTTTATATTAAGATTGATCAAGAGATATCTTTTATATTAAAATTACTATTTTAACTAAGGCATTTATTGTACTAATCTCTTTCTTTCCAAAACATAAAAAGCTTACATCTTGTAATTTCTGTAAAACTAATTTCTTGACATATATGCTCTTATTGACACAATTTGAGAAATCTGCCCTGAAAACATTTTGCTTAAATAAATAAAGTTATTTATATTTTTTAACATTTTTAGAGTTGGTTTTTCGCATTAAAATTTTTGTATGATGAATTAAACGTTTTTGTGCGTTTTTAAACTTTTTGCATATCATAAACTTTTTTATAGAACCATTACAAATCTAACTTAAATAAATAAAATGATTATTCACAGAAAAGAATTTATATTGCAAATGTATTCAGACATTTCAATACAACGGTTAAATATTCAGATCTGCATTTTAATTAAAATAATATATAGAAAATTTTATATAAAAAGTTCCCAACATTTTAAATATTGCTTCTCCAATAATTTTTTTGATGAAAATTTTTTACAGTATATCGGATTATAGACAAAAATTTAAATTAATTCTTAGGTAAATTTGAAATAAATATTAGCTATTTTCAAATGCATGAAAAATAACGTTTTACTTTTGCGAGAAGCATATAAATAATTTTGTGAAAGCTAATTTTTAAATAGAAAACCATTTTAAGAATATATATGAAATCTTTAGAAAAATGATTGATTTCTAATTGAGATTACTAACTGAAATAATTAAATACTAGATTGCTTTAAATATATTTCCTAATTAAAACTAATTAGTTACTTACTAATACTTTTAAATATGAAATTATAATACTTTTGCTATTGAGATTTCATTTTAATAATTACATCTATTTAAATATAATACTTAAATGAATAAATAATTGCACTGATATAAATACATAATAAAATTTCAAAGAAAAAATTATAATTACCTTATTATTCGCTTATCAGCAATAGAGGTTCACTTAAAAACAAACAATTTCCATTTTTATTTCGGAAATATGTATATCCATATCAAAAATTATTAACTGTGCATAGAAATATATATCTGAAAAAAATTTCATTTATCAGTTTAAATTCTGTGATCATTTGTAATTCGATCAAGCTTGTTATATAACGGTAAAATTAAATTTAAATGTACTTATTTCTCGAGAGGTATTTTTGTTCTTGTATACAGCCGACCACCCCGCCACCATTGAATGTAGCAGTATCGACAGGATTAGAGCGGTATGCTATGCTGAGAAAGAAACTAGAAACTTAGATTTAAAAGCGATTAATATCATCAAAATGAAATTTTTATGCATTAAATATCAAGTAAAGTACTAGAGTATAAATAATAATCCCAAAATATTTGAAATTTGATTTTTTAGAAACTTTTGCAAAACATTAAATAAAAAATTCGAATATATTTAAGATAATCTTCATTATTTAAATATTAATTAAAATTAACAATTAGAGTAGTTTTTTTTCAAAATGTCAAATGCCAAATAGAATTTATAACAATGTAAAGAATGAAAATATTTTTTTTAATCATTTTATTCTGCATTAAACCTCAAAAAATTTACGCCAAAAGTATTTATTATTAAAGCTTTATAGAGTTCAATTTACAACTATTTATTACCACTTAAACATAATTGAATCCATCATAAAAATATAGCATACACTTTGTAAAAATTACTTTAATTAATTTAAATACTTAATGTTGTTTCAGTAATAAATAGCTTAAACTCTGTCTAGACAATAAACTATCATATTATTTTTTTCTCATGATCTAAAGTCTATTAGTTAATTTTTTATTAGTATAATTCTTAAGATTCTTACGCATAAAAAATATATATTTAATTACAGTTTTTTTTTTATCTGAGAACAATGTTAAAATAACACATAGATAAAAGGAAAATATTGACATTTATATCTTTTCACTTATTTTCACTATTTTATTGTAAAAAAATAGTGAAAATAAAGGAAATAGAATAAAAATAAATTAGTCTTTTCATTTATTTTCCCTATATTTGTTTTACTAAATTGTCGTTTATACTTGTTTCTTGTCACAACAAATGAAATTACATTATCAAACTGACATTCATTATCGGTTGTGTCAGAGGTCCAAAACTCTTCACAATTTCAGATTTTTGAAGGTTAAAAATAAATATGTTAGCGTTTTTAAAACTTCCTCAACAATAAATATATTAAATCTTTTTTTCTGTGATTTAGAGTATCAGTTATCTATTGTTGATTAAACTAAGAATTATTGAATTCACCATTCCGAAACAATTATGATAATTCAATTAAAACAATTATTAATAAACAATTATAACAATTATAATTAAATACTGTCATGTACAAAGAAATAATTTTAAAAAAAATAATTTTAAAATCAGTTAAATAAGAAACTTTATTATTACACTAAAATAACACATAAAAAAATAAATAAGGAATCAAAATATTTCAAAATTATCGTTTCTTAACATGAAAAATGGATACAACATTTTTTTTTCCCTCTGCTTGCCTTAAAAATAGTATTTATTAAAAAATATTTGCATTGAAAATGTTTCAAAATAAACTTAGAAAAATCAATTTGTTTTTACAGCCATAAAATTATATCTTTAACAAATTTAAACTAAGTCTTTACAGCGATATAATTATATATTTAATCAATTTAAACTAAGTCTTTACAGCAACATACTTATATCCTTAATCAAGATTAGTTTAGTTACATTAATGCCCCTTTGTAAAGCAACACGCTTTAATCAAGCTAAGTGTTTACAATGATTTAATTTGATCTTTCATCAATTTAAACTAAATCTTTACAGAGATATAATTAGATCTTTAAGCAATTTAAACTGTCTTTACAGGTACATAATAATATCTTTAATCAATTTAAACTAAGTCTTTATAGCGATATTATTAAATCTTAAATCCATTTAAACTTAATCTTTGCAGTGATATGATTCAAATTTATTGTACTATTAAGTCATATCTTCTGTTGAAAGTCATTATAAAGAATTGTACTTCTCAGATGGTTTAGGGTTGATTATGATTCCCATCGTTAGCAAAATTCTTCCAAATAAAACTATTAAATTGCATCATCTTGACATTCATTCCCAATGAAAGATATTTATATAAGTATATCTTTACTTTTTACTTTTTTTTTACTTTACTTTTTTTACTTATAAATCAATTATTTTCACTTATAGCAGAGACTTTTTCCGAACTCAAGAGCGCAGATAACTAGAAAGGTCTCTTGAGACTCTCTGTTCTCTTTAACTGCTCGACAAATGCTTTAAAATTCCGAACTCAGACACTGTTTGCTTTCTTTTTAAAACCCAAGACGAACAATACACGGGCGAAGTACTTACTTAAACTTCTAACGACAACATTTGAGAATCAACTCGGTGTGTGCGTTTACTGTTTTTACATTCCTTCATATAATAAAAGAAGGGAGAATCAAGAAGTGGAATTGGTACAAAAAAAGGATTCCGTCAAATAGTTAAGAACCGCACCGAATCCTTTGATGACGTAATGCTCACGTGACCCTAATAAGGGCTGACGCAAGGGACCTGTTTCGCACATGAAGCAAGAGAAGTCACTTAGTCATGGATTGGCAATTTCCAACTCTGAATCGGTTTACATCTTACTCACAAAGTAAAAGAAAACATGGAGACATAAAAAATAGAACATTTGACTGATATTTTTTTACTCTCTGTTTTCACTAAGTGTTTTTTCTTTCATTGATATTTAGATAGCAAATGTGTTTTATAATGATTTATTCCAGTGCACTTGAATGTCGAGTACCGATTATTTGGTTAAAGTCCAATTTTTTTTTATATTAGGACGTTGTACAACCATTTATAAGTCTGGACTAATAATTAGTGAAGTAAATACGTAAAAGTTGAATTATTTATTTATTTATTTAATAATAGCTTGGCAATTTCTAACTCTGAATCAGTTTACATCTTACTCGCAAGGTAAAAGAAAACATGGAGAAATAAAAAATAGAACATTTGACTGATATTTTTTTACTCTCTGTTTTCACTAAGTGTTTTTTCTTTCATTGATATTTAGATAACAATTGTGTTTTATAATGATTTATTTCAGTGCACTTGAATGTTGAGTACCGATTATTTGGTTAAAGTCCAATTTTTTTCATATTAGGACCTTGTACAACCTTTTATAGGTCTGAACTAATAATTAGTGTAGTAAATACGTAAAAAATGAATTTTTTATTTATTTAATAATGGTTTGACAATTCCCAACTCTAAATTGGTTTGCATTTTACTCAAAAAGTGAAAGAAAACATTGAGACATAAAAGATAATAATAAATTCACCAGATATTATTTTACTCTCTGTTTTCACTATTTTTTTTCTTTCGTTGATATTTAGAAAACAAATGTATTGTATAATAAAATGTTGGGAACCAATTATTTGGTTAAAACCAAGTTTTTTTTATTTAGAAACATTTACAAACTTTTTGACGCTTAAACTAATATTAGTTGAGTGACCACATTAGAAAATTATTTGCATAATGTTCCATTTACTTAATGCATAAATGTTCATTCAAAGGTTATTTTTCAGATAAATGGCATTTATTGACTTATTTTATTTGCTTACTTAACTTTTGGGCCTAGGTCTAATTATATTAGCCTCCCGTATTAAAAAAAACACTAGGGTTATACTGAGACCGACCTTGTAATTTTGAACAGCTGCTCGATGACAAGGAAGACACCTGAACTGGCAACCCTCTCTCTAAATTTCCACATCACACCTGCGAGAGAACGTTTGATCCCGACTGGTTTTGCGTGCATGAGATCCGCTTACACAACGAGTCTACGGGGAAATTGGTTTACGAATATGAAACCCTCAGGTTTCTAAGCAAAGACTTTACCAGCAGGTCACCACAGTTTTTAGTTTTTAGACGAGTAAGAATTAATTAAAAGGAACAAGCTTTTCATTTACTTCAAGATAATAGATAAAATAAAATTTAAAGAATGCAGACAATTTTCTCTTTAAATAATTATTCATAGCTTACATAACTTTTACAGATTTATTCATTTTTAACGCATTACTTTTAAATAGAGATGCGTTGTGTAAAGAATTCAAATTCTATTTAAATAATAGATTAATAAAATAAAATGTGAGAGACAAAAGAAATAAATCAACCTTAAACTTCTGATTTTTTTTTGTCCTTAGATTAAAATAAGTTATGCTCAACTAAAGGCTTTAGATCTTTTAACTGCATTTATGCTTTGGCTTCTTTTTAGTAAGTATTTCAGGATGTTATATTGATTTTTAAATTTTTGTGATTTGTTGAATTGAATGCTTTCTCATAGATTGTATTTGTTTATTGCAAGTTTAAAGACTTAGCAAAAAAAAATTTCATGTCATTGGATTATTTGATACTTAAATTACGAAAGTTTCAATAATGTGATTCCTTCTTTCAGTCAATCTTAATAAAGTATATTTTCTTAAAAAGTAGCAACATTCAGTGTTCATCCAGAATTACATTATTTTTTGAGGATGCTATCATTCATTGTCAATTGTTGCTGGCACGTCCACAAAAAGTCCAGGCGGAGATAAAGTTTTTTTTTATTATTACTGTAAATTTATTTGGAACAAAACTAATTATAACTGTGTCAATTTAATTAAATGCCAATTTTTTAGAATTTTTTTACGCGCACTTAATAAATTTTCATATGAATTCTGTTATTATTATTATTATTATTATTAAAATTGTCTTTTAACTGTCTAAAAAATTGAGATATAAAATTCATGCCCAATTTTTTTTGTAATGTTTGTCTAAAATATTTATTATTAATTTCCTTTAATTTCTTTAAAAATTAAGACACTTGTAATATATCAAGGAAGAATCCACAATCCTTTTAAGCCTAATTGTTTTGATTAAGGAGAATGCACAAATTTTTATACATCTGGGCTATTAATTGCTGTAATGTAAGCATTTTCATTTATTTAATACATAAATAATTATTCAGAAATTATTTATTAAATAAACAGCATTTATAAATGCATTTTATATACGTATTTATCTTTCATGATTCATAATAAGAGAAACATGCATTACATTTTCAGAATTAATAAAAGATATATTTATGAATGTAAAGGGTTTTCTTTCACATAAAAAAAATCATTTATTGTTTTGTCGATTTTTTAAATATTACTTTAAAGAATGATTTATTGTGCAACGAATTCAAATTTTATTGAAATAATAGATTATAAAATAAAATATGAGTAACATAAGCAGTAAATCAGTCCTGGGGGAAGAGTGGAGATTTGCAGCTTTTCTTCCTCTTAAGAATAAAAAATATTTTACTCATATTTTCCCCAGCATTTATCTTTTGGCTTTTTATTCTCAAATATTTCATGATATTGTGTTGATTTTTAAATTATTGTGATTTGTTGAACATAATCTCGGGGATTTTTTCTTGATGTATTGCAATTTTCAAGATTCATAGTAAATCATGGTTCATGTCTATGTATTATTTGGTACTTCAATGGCAATAATATCAATAATTTAATGCCTTACTGCAGTGAGTTTTATTAAAATATTTTTTTCTTAAAAAATAACAGCATAAAATGTTCATTCATTTTTAATGATTTCAGTTCATTCAGTTTTTTCAGGCAGAAAGTTCAGTTAAGAAATTAAGTTTAGTTAAGAAATTAGTTAAATAGAAATTACGAGAAATTATTTATTAATTTATTTTTAGAATATAATATGAATGTGACTGTTAAAAGAATTGGTGTATTTCTATTCTTGCAAATGCAATTCCATATGAAAATTAAATTTCATTCATGACAAATATTTCAGAAACATTTAGTTTTCCTACTTTATTTTATTATTTTCATGAATTTAGTTTTTTGTAGAGGAATTTTAACTTTATATCGAAGCTCATGAAAACATTTCTGCATTATTCCTCAACCTACTTTTATTTGGTAATATTATTTATGCAATATTTTTTTTTAATTCTTTGAAGTATCTCAATACAATTTACATCAAATCTATCTCCTTCATCATTGCAAATGCAATGATGAAAATGCAACACTCTTTCCAAAAGATTTTTTTAAAATTCAAATTAAAAATGCACTTATAGTTTTTCGTTACGTTATATCAAGTTTGCACAAGTTGAAATCAAACTCATCTGTGAGTTAAATTTTGATCTTAAAAGCTGAAAAAATTAAAATCTCACATCTCTTTATAGAAGAATATATAGGAAAGAAAAATAAATAAAACCCAAATAACAAACAATATTTTTTCCAAGATCCTTAATACTTAAAAAAAATTGATTTAATCAATCGCTATTAAACAGCATACACAATTTCATTTTGTCAAAAAAAGACTGTCAGAATTTGATGCTAGTAAAAAAATTTAAAATACAGAATTTTTGGATAAATTAATAAATAATAAATGAAATATTCTAACAATTTAAAACTCCAGAAAGTTGAAAAATATATGATAAATTACATAAAGCTGTTTAATTCACCCATATTTTTCTGAAATATTGATTATTATTTCAGTAGAGATGCTTTCAATCAAGCTAAAAAATTGAAAAATATCTTTTATCCATGTGTCTGTGTTTAAAAGAGGAAGGAAAAGAATTCAATTGGGATAATTTTCCATACATATGTTGAATGCATAGATTAAAAAGCAGTGAAATTTAAGAGATAAAAATCTTTCTTTTCTTCTAAGTAATTGGAACTATTAATAAATCATTCAATATAAGAACTGTTTAATATACTGAGGCGTTAATCTTAAGTAAACTATCCATTTACAATCGTAAGAAGGTAATTATTTCAAATTTCCAACGTTTTCACATGTTTTGGACTGATTCCATCTAGGATATCGGCAGAAGTGTTTTTTCTTTTAAACATATGAAAACATGTTGTTTTGCATTAAGATTTTTGAGCCCACAAAATGCGCAGATCAACAAATTGGGGATTTATCCCTTTTATGACTTGAATTTTTCACTTTTAGGGGTAATTCATGGTCAGCAAGTTTTTACATGCGACGATTTATCGCCAAATAAATTTACACCTTGATTTCCAAATTATTCATTCGCTGAATTCTTACGAATTTCTTAATGAATTTAAGTTATTAATTAGTTAAAATCGGCTTGAAACAATCACGTGACTATCAAAGTACGCATTTGTCGATATGCAGAAAACTAGAGTTTTTTTTTAAATCTGTTTAAAGTTTTTGAATATTGTTTTATACTCAATCGCAAAGGGAGAAAATAATTTTTATTGGATAAAATATTGTTAAACAGTTGTTTATGTTCATGTATTTATCTGGGGAGCAAAATTAATTCTTTTTAGTTCTATTCAATCTTAATTCATTTAAGTTACTGTATGAACGATTAAGGGAATTTATAACGTTTCTTTTCCTTCTACCGCCACGACTAGAAATAAAGATTAATTTCTCTCTTTTATAATTTCTTTTATTCTTCCCTATGTTTTATGTATAATAAATGTACAAAATTATTATTACATACAAAAAAATATTTTGCAATTTAGAAAACTGTCAAAACTTACAATTATTTTTTGCATCATGAGACGAACTCTTCGAAATTGCTTTACAACAAAATTGCAACAAATTGCTTTATACAAAAGTCTTCTAATAATACTTTTTTTCTTCTGATTCTAATATTTCTTAAACATAAAATATCACAAATAATCTCTTATTCGTTTCAATTAATATTTTTTATATATATTTTGTCTCTCTCAAACTGGAAAATAAAGTATATCTGAAAATATTCTTTCATATTTTAATCATTTTGTTTTTTCATCTAAAAAAAAAACGCATTTCATTTTTGGAGTAAGCGCTGTCATTATTTTTATAGTTATTATTAATATTAAATTCATAAATAGTGTCAATATTGTATTTTCTATCTGACAGCACTGTGCGCATATAAAAATAATATCATAACAAGAAACAGTACATTTTTGAAATCAGGGTGCATTAGAATAGATCGCAAATGTAGGTTAGTAGTTTCTTTAATACATGTTTAGATATTTTGAATATTGTCTTTTTTATATTAGATTCTGGTTGAAAGAAAATCTAAAATTAGAAAACAAAAATATTTATTAAAGCTTTTCAAAAAAATTTCGAACTGTATATCCAAATAGTCTCTTATCTTTTGAAGAAAACTACCTCGTATATTTTTAAAAAGGAAAAATAATTCTAAAAACATCCAAAAACTTATTCTCTTTCTGGCATATTTTTCTGCAACTCTGCTCCACCTTAATGAAGTCTCAATTGGAAATGTATATTTGATCTACGAGATGGCGCCACATGTAATAACTTGCAATCAGAAGTTTCCATCCTCTGTTTTTATCTTAGTTTAGAGAGCGAGCCTGAAAATTTTCGATTTCGGCAAAGAAAAAGAAGACAATTGATATCTCTTGGGAGAGATAAAGTGAAGAAGAAATTCCTGAAGGCTCCCCAAGAAAGAACTAGAACACAAAAGCAAAAGATTTCTATCCATCCAAGAATCTTATTGTAGAAAGTTTTTTCCCCTTTTAAATATTCTTTT
This sequence comes from Argiope trifasciata, assembly GCA_026543055.1. Taxonomy (NCBI): domain Eukaryota; kingdom Metazoa; phylum Arthropoda; class Arachnida; order Araneae; family Araneidae; genus Argiope; species Argiope trifasciata. Next base: position 1,847,966 of record JAPMOQ010059770.1, read on the forward strand.
CTTCTTTTTTTTTCTTTTCTTTTCATATACTTCTGAGCGTAAAGATTTAAGGTTTCTAAAGAAAAAAAATAAACGGCAGAAGTACACCCTTGAGAGTTTTTATCCTCTCAGTACGTTACTATTAACTGCAGTTTCTTTAATGGTTGCTTATTTTTAATGCTAATTCCACTTTCATGTTGAAAGTACTTTTCCTTTTTCTCCGAAATGTTACTTTCTTTTGTTCTTTTCAAATCATTTTGTACCAGTTAAGTTTTTTTTTTTATCACTGTTTTACTTTTCTCTGTTCTTTGAGAAGCAACTTCAAAAAAGCTTTTGAATTTAAAAAAAACTTTTAATCGGATGTTTTTTTACGATTCAGTACACATCAGAATAAATGAGTCGTAGTAAATATACAACACTAATTTTCTTAAAATTATTAGATATATATACACTATTGTTTTACTAATTAATACGAGATATCGATCTTTAAATAAAAAAAGTTGTGTCAAAATATTTTTACTGCCCTTGCAATCCAGAAAATTATTTCAAATTTCTTTTAAAGACCTTCATGAAATTAAAAAAACGACAACCTAAGTTTCAGCTATATTTTTATATCATTATTAAATTGATATCATTTAATCAATGATATTATTTTTTTATTCATCCCTTTTAAGAAATAGGAAATTCTACATCAATTAAATTTTGTATTAATATATTTAGTGGTTTCTTATCATTATAATTCTAAAGACGTATCATTTAAATAATTATTTTTAGGAAATTTCTTATGTTATTTTTTAATTCAAAAGTAATTCTTTCAACAGTTAATTTTTTTTTAATTATTTATTGATAAAACAATCTATATGTTGGTTGTCTGTAATAATTTGAATCAAAATTTTTACCATATTTTTAAAATTATTTTTCGATGTTTATTTTTATTTTATCTAATTACTTCTTCATGCAGAATTCCTTTTTTTTGGATTTTATCTCAAATTCAATGCATTTTCATGCACTAGAATAACATCTAAACTTAAAAACCAAATTTAAAACTGCATTTCAAATAAGATTATTTTTAGATTATAAGATTTAGAGTATAAGATTTTTTAATAAAACCCAATCGTTTATGAAATTAATTTTGAAATTTTAAAACCAAATTTCCTAATAGAAACTTATTTGCAATACTTACAAAACGCTGGATACTTAAAAACTTTTTGTTAAAAGTTAAAACTACTAAAGCATGAATTAATATATTTAGATCTCGTCCTATTTCAAATGCAAAAAAGGAAAAAAAATATATCGAAAAAAATGTGAAGTTTGAAATACAGAAAAAAAGTACTTTCATTTTTTTTATTGAAGAACTTCTTATCATCTGAAAGTTTACTAACCTAGTTTTTCTATCAAAATAGGTTAGGCGATACTAGAATGAATATTTCCTGAATAGTAAAAAAAAAATGATTAAAGAAAAAATTCAACAAAATATGTGAAAAAATTTGATAAATAGAATGGAAAGTCTTTATAATTAATCACCAAAAAAATTCTTAATGACTGCTGTAAAATTTTTTATCATCATTCCCTTTCGAGATGTTTCACAATCAAATAACTTTTAGGATTAATGAGCATGCATTTATCATTTATTCTTCTATTAGTGACTCATTTTTTTATTAAAATAATTTAGATAATGATAGTACTATTTTTGAGAAATTACTGAAAAATGTATGGACAAATTAAGAAATGTATCATAAGTTTCAAAAGCTTGTGCTATAAATTTCAAAGAAATGTTTGTCTTCTCACAATAATCTTGTTTTAAAAACAATTAATAATTTTTTATGTTTCTTCATAGAGAATTAACTCTTTTACAAACTTGAAAACAATAAAATTAATATTTTACAGAACAGTTTAAATAATTAAAGAATAAAAAATGTATAAGTGTGCTTTTATAAATGTAATAAAAAGTTGAAAAATTTTAGCAAATTCATGAACATCAAAATATAAGATAAGTCATAAAAAATGCATACATATGTGATTTATATTTTTAATTATGAAAAAACGTATATATATATATAATTCAACCAATTAGTTGTACCAACCACATCGAGATTCGCAAGCTACTTCAGTGTTTGTTAGAACTTAATATATATCCAAGAGCTTATACCAAAGTAGAAATATTATTAATGCAATTCGGTATGCATGAGTAACTTCTAAAAGGGAAAATTGATAAAATCCCAGTATATGGGAGTCAACTGCTTTTCTATGGGGTTTTCAAAGGACACCATGTTCTATAGTATTCTGCTTTAAGACAAAGAAGAAAATCCATGGAAACCAATGAAATCGTAAAAAGCAATTCCTTATTATAAATTTTAAAAATAAAAAGGTTCTAAATGCCTTCATTCTAATCATGATATTTTCATCATCGTTAACATGGCTTATGAAGTTTTAGAATTGCTCAATATTTATTTAAATTACTGTCTGCTATCATTTATAAATTATTTTGCAAATAGAAATATTTTTTAAAGAAACTTAAAGCTATATCAAACAGAATTGTAAAACTAGTTTGAGCGTTAAATGAAATAACTGAAGGAGATTAAAACCTAAAGAGATTGTTGATTTCTTATATCTACTTAATGTATTTTAAAAGTCCAGTGGATTACTAAAATTCAATATTGCTATTGAAATTTTGACTGTTAGAATTCAATACTGTTATTTTAAACCATATTCAATACGGTTATATGATTCAAAATAAGCAAGATAAATTATTTTTTCAATTTATAATCATTTCTGAAATAGCTTTCATAACCATGTAGACATAAATTAAATAGTTTTTATTTTATTTTGATTCCAGGTACATCTTTATTTTCTTGAGATGAAGAATTCTTTCAAGTAACAAGAATTCCAGACCAAATACATTTTTCTTTATATGGTAATGTCAACAACAAAAAATAAAGAGCTTTTGAGTTCCATAACGCGTATACAAAATAAATTTCACTTCATTTCTTTTCTTTCTCACAACAGCACATCTCTTGAAACGGTAAATTAATTCAGCCTATAAATCCACTCAAAACTGCAATAGTTTGAAAAATCTCAGTTTGGAATCACTCAGTAGCTGAAAATTATTCATTCAGAAGTTAAAATTTGATTCCAATACATGCATGAAAAGATTCCTCTCCAACAACAGAAAATAAACAAAAGTAAAATAGTAGTAAAAACAAAGCAAAACACGCCCTTTTCCAATTCATAGCCTGATAAAATATGCAGAACTCTTCTTCCGAGTTGGAGCAATTCTTCTTTGTTTCAATGTTATTCCCGCGCTTCGAAACAATCAAATATGGCAACACGACATTGAAATTACAGTAGGATTGTGGGTAGCAGGTGTGTTCTTTTATGCGAAACGAAATAACCAAGGAAACAATGAAGGGGGGAGAGGGTGTAGCGGGTAGGAACACTGATGCACCCTGAAAATAACAACAACAGCAAAAAAGAACAGCGAAAGAAGAATCGAACCCCTAAACCGTAGAATCTTCTAGCGTTCTGTCACTTTGATATACTTCGCCTTCCTATTGGTACTCCTTCTCGCACCTGCTCCCAAACTAGGGCTGTTTCTGCAGGTTGCGGATCCTTAACCCCTTCTGGCCGCAAAGGAAACGGGGCAAGAGAGTATATTTTTGTCCTGTGGGGGGCAGGGCAAAAGGAATAAATGACGAGAGAGCGGTAGTTCGAACTTGCAGCAGTACCATTTTGTTTGTGGTGTTGTTTTGTTTTTAGATTTGCTGTTAGTGTTTTTCCCAATTGCCTCCTGGAAGTGAATTAGGTCAAATCTAAGTGGTGGATTTTCGGGGTGTTTAAAGTTGATAGATGCGATGCAATTTGTTGTACATGTACTTACTTATTTCCAATCATTTTTGTTATTCTTGTTGTTGCTTCTTCTTGTTTTGCTTTTGGTTAGGTTACCAATTGCTTGAGGGTTTGTTTCCTTTTTATTCGTTTTGAATTTGGAGAGCTATTCAGACTCATTGCTAGTTTGCATATAAGAATAAAATGGACTCTTAAAAGGGTTTTATTATAATTTATCATTTATTTGTTTGATTTACGTCTGATTAAATTTATTTAAATGAGATCCAGCTAATAATTCTAACAATCAAATATCACAACCAAGGAATTTAAAAATTCAATATTATTTTCAAAATATTCAAAATATTTTTTCATATTTCCTTTTAACAAATAATGTATGAATAGTAAATAAATTACATTGAGGAATTTATTTATTTTATCAACTATTATATATATATATATATATATATATATATATATATATATATATATATAATTTTAGGAGTGCTTAGGATTTTTGTTTGATCGCATATGAGTTCATGGAGCTCTGGGCTTAGCTTCAAAGTTGGTGGCAATTTTCTGACATCGCAATGAATTTGATGACTTTTTCACAAAGTGAATAATGCTAGAATTTTCAAGAATTTTAGCTATATTTCCATTCAGACGTGATTTAAAGTGATGTTTCAAGGTCTTTCCCTGCATTATGACAGGAACTATAAAAGGCTGTGAAACTGAGTCGAAACTATGTTTTGAGTTCGGTTCAAGTTAACAGCTGAGCGAGTTCTCTCTGGGCACTTTGAGCTGTTTATCTTTGCTTTTTTACTTGTTTATTAGAGGTTTTTTTTATTTTATGCTTTTATACCTATTGGCTGTGTATTCGTGTCTTAGTTTTGATAAAGGTTAAAACGTTTGTAACTGGGGACAGTTGACTGTGTTATCATATACCCATTACCAGCAAAACCATAGACTTGACGGACGTAGTGGAGGAATATCAGTACTAATATCAAATATTTTCGAATCTTACTCATTAGCATATGTTCTATAAGAACTCATAAAGAACAACTTTTTAATTTCACTACTGTTAATGCAGAGTATTTTTAAAGTTTTTATACATATTCAAGTAATAATATGTTTGCACAATATGTTATCTAATAATTTGTGAAAGCGATTAGAAAATTCAATGGTGTGTGTGTGTGTTTCTAATTACTTTTCAAAATTTTAACTTAAAATTGCTTGATTCTCAAAATTATAATTGAATGATGAAAATTAATAGTGTTTTTTTTATTTTAGTTATTATAATTCGTTGATATAAAAAATGAGATTTTGAAATCAAATTTCTCCTTATACATACGACCAGATATCTTCAATCATTTAAAACAAAAATTTAATTAATTGATGAATTATTAATCATTGAATATAAGAAAATGTATTATAGAATAGAATATAACATTTTTGCAAATTAATTAAAAGTACATAATATATTTTCTATGTTCTAAGTTTCAAAATTTTGCTGATTGCAAATTTCCACACATAAAGTTATATTATTAAGAATCCATAATATTTCTTTCTTTCTCAGAAACATTGTTGGCCCATGGCTTCACACAAAGAAGAAACAAATGCAATAAATTTGTTGGCTTCCTGATTTTTTTCTGTCTTGAATGCAGGATTCTTGTGCAACACTTTCTTCTTTACTTTCTGTTCAAACCATCTTGGGAAATCTGAGATAGATTTCAGTGTAACAGATCATAAACAATATTTTCTCTCAGATAAGGATTGTTCTCTCATTGTTCACAATAATAATTCATATTGTTTTGGGAATTAAATAATTTCAAGGTGTGTGATTAGACATGAAAAAAATTTTTGAATAATGTTTCAAAATATATATATTTCATATATTTTTGTATAAAATACATTGAAAAAAGAATTTCGAACACTTTTTTTAATCGAAAATGTTTGGGGCTAAAAAATATAAAGCAAAAATTAAATAATTTTTTGAAGTTTGTCGAATGGTATATTCAAAATCTTACAGATAATTAAAGAAATCCAGCACTTAATGTCTGATCTAGTTTTAGGGTGTGTAACTAGGTTCGGGTTAGAATTTTTGAAAAATGTTACAAAATGCTTATATTTTCGAATTTTTGTATAAAATAAGGCAATGTAGAGCTTTTGAAAAAATTTCAAATGCCTTTTTTGAAATCCAAAACTTTTGGCTAAAAAGAAATTTAAAGTTTTTTTTTATTTTTAGAAATTTATAAATTGATATGTCATATATCTTACGGATTAAGAAATGTACCACCCAATTCATAAACTAAAACATTTTTCAGAAAAAAAAAATGCTTTTTAAATTGAATAATGGGTTTCGATAGACAACTAATATGAAAGTTTCAATTATTTACCCATTATAAAACCTTAAATGTATAATTTTGTAGATCAATAATTTGTTTATTCTATATTTCAGAAACTGTAGAGCATATTGGGAAATATTTGTAAAAAAGTTGAATAAAAGATCCACTTTAGATTAATGAGGTGTTTCGTAAAAAGGTTTTAACAAAATTTAAATTGGAAAAATTGCATTTATTGATTTAAAATAGCATTAAAACGTAAATTCAGTCAATTTAATAATCAAAGTAAAATCCTAAAGAATGAATTAAGAAAATAAAATAAAAGGATTTTATTCAAAAGAGAAACTATTTAGAAATATTAAATATTGAATAAAATATATATTTGATGTCTTTACCGAGAACCTTTAGGCCGCGGTAGCCTGGTTGGTAGAGCGTCAGTCTCGTAACCGAAAGGTCGCGGGTTCTGTCCTCGTCTTGGCCAAAGACCACCCTGTTGGCTAATGGCAGTTGAGGCACGTTAAATAGGTCGTGACTGCAAAGTCCTCCAAGTTCCCATCACAAAACGATACCTCTGGGGGTACTGAATCAGGGATGAGTCGGGCTCTGATTTGGATCTAAATTCCGACTTGCTGGTGGATGAATGAGCGTATGAATAAATTTGACCATTGATTCTGAGCTAGAAGTCAGACTTCTGCCCTCTGGTTGCTCAGGGGTCTTTACCTTCAGAAGCTACTGCACCCCCTTTTCGTGAAAAACACGGACACGACAACAACACCGAGAACCTTTTTAGTGCACAAACAAATTTCTTAAGTCAAACTTTAAAAGGATGTTTTTTTAATCAATTATAGAAATTCTTTGTGAGAAATTTACGTTTATAAATTTCCTTTTGGTTCAAGCATTACAAGAAATTTATGCGTTCATTATTTAAAAAATTATTTAACAAAAATTTTGAATATAATTATGTAACAAACTTTTGAATATAATTAACATTTAATTTTTAAATTCTAGCACAAAAAGTATGATTTAAGGCTTGAAAGAAAATTCATTTATGCAGACTTTCTGACAAATATATAATAAAGCCAATATTATTTGTTTAATCTTACTGTGTCAAAACAATTTTATTTTTGGAAAATATATTTTACTAACCTCTGAAATATCAATAGCGAACTCGGAAATTATGAATGAAGAGAGCAAAAAAATTCCAAAACATAAGAATTTTAGATATTCTTTATTAATTAGACATTTTTGTGAATTCCGTTTTCTAATAATGTAAGTCTACAAAAACACAAATATTTGATTCTGTCCACGAAACTAATGGTTACAATATATAACGAAATTAATTTTCTTATAATATTTTGTTTTCCCCTATGAGCTTCTGCTTTTGCGATCTTTTTAAACAAGAAATTGGGTATGATTGTAAAAAGGATTACAAAAAAAAGTTTATAGAAAATCATTGGCATTTAAAATTCACTGCAAATTCGATTCTTTTTCCCTCAGCAAGTCTTCATTCACAAAAAAAGCCGATATATAAGGACATTAATTTTCTAATCAACATTTGTTTTGTTTAAATGATTTGGAAATTTTTCAAAACAGAAATGTCTATGATTGTAAAGAGAAGTCAAAAAAGGCAGATGTTTAAAGGGAATTGTAGATTTTATAAAATTCACACCAAATTCAATTCGTTTTCATTCAGAAACTGTTCATTCACAGAATAAAAATATCGATACATATCGAAATTAATTTTCAAACCAAATTTTGTTTTGCCCAAGTGATTTTGTAACATTTCTAAACAAACAAAAAAAACTGAATATGACTGTAAAGAGGAAGACAAAAACACAAAGATTTATACAAAATTATTCCGTTTATAGAATTCATAACAAATTCACTTCTTATTTTTCACTGAGGAAATTTTTACTTACATTCAGAAAAATACTCGATATATAAAAAAAATAATTTTCTAATCAAATTTTGTTTTGCCTAAGCGATTTTGCAAATTTTTCAGATAAGATATTACTTATGTCGACAGGAGGAAAATAAAAATAAAAAAACTTTATATAAAATCTTAAGTAAAATCTTTTGTAAGTTTCTCAATTCATAAAATTCACAACAAATTCAATATTTTTCATTCATCACGTCTTCATTCACAAAACAAAATGTCAATATATAAAATCTTTCAATTCATAAAATTCACAACAAAATCAATATTTTTCACTCAGCAAGTCTTCTTTCACAAACAAAATATATATATATAACGAAATAAATTTTCTAATTAAAATTTTGTTTTGCCTAAACGATTTTTCAAGTTTTTCAATTTGCATATGACTATAAGGAGGAAAATAAAAAGACAAAAAAAATTATATAAAAATGATGAGTTCATGAAATTTACAAAATATTCTATATATTTTACTTAGCATTCTGCATTGGTAAAACAAAAAGTCGAAATATAAAGACATTAATTTTATAAACAGCATTTGTTTGACACAAACGATTTTGTAAATTTTTCAAACAAGAAAAAATTATTGTGACTATTAAGAGGAAGCTGAAAAAGACAAAAGTTTATATAAAATCATTGAATTGATAAAATACTCAAACAAATTTAATTCTTTTTCACTCAGCAAGTTTTCATTCACAAACCAAAAAGTCGATATATAACAAAATTAATTTTCTAATCAAATTTTGTTTTGCTAAAACGATTTTGTAAGTTTTTCAAACAAGATATTGGATATTATTATAAGAAAGAAGTTGGAAAAGTCAAAATTTTAAATAAAATTGTTCATTTATAAAATTCAGAATAAATTCAATTCTTTTTCACTCAGCAAGTTTTTATTCACAAAACAAAAAAGTCGTTTGGTCCTATTTAGATTATTTCATCGATCGAGTCAAAGTCTTGCCTTTTTCCTTAATGAAATTTGCCCCTTTTTTACTTTGAGAGGAATGAATAATGCTTTTTTCCAAGGAACTTTGAACAAGCATCATTTACATTCACCAAGAAAATTAGCGAAAGTTAATTTTAGGATGAAAAACTCGGTTTCGGAACTGATTAAAATTTTAATCCAATGAAATGGCTTTTTCGCACAGCTTTATCTATCTGCCTTCAGAAAACTAATTAATTATTAAGAGTTTTGAAATGTATGATAAATTCCAAATGTTGAAATAAAAATTAATGCGATTAAATATTGAAATACCAATACACTTTCGGATTCGAAAATCGAAAAATCTTAAGCGTTTAATGTTTTGTTAAAATTAACTAAATTTTAAAATTTCATTAATGCAAAAATTAATATTTTTAACAGAAAAAAAAGAAAACTTTAATGTACGTCGGATGAATTTTTATGAAAAGTATATCTAACATTAAAAAACAATATTTTTTAGATAAAATTTAGTTTATACAATTAAAGGAACATGATTTAATTTTAAGTTTATTTTATAATTTAGTACGCTTTAAAAATATACACTTACAGTTTTGAAATCAAGTACTTTATAAGACCTCAAAGACTTTAATGTTTTCCTTGTTTAAATGGGACTAAGAGTGTATAAAGTTGCATTACTGTAATGATGATGAGTTTTAAAGAGTAACGGTTTTAGGATTTTATGTGGTTGTTTAACAAAATAAACTTTAATCCCACTTTTTTTCCATGTTTCTTTCAGTCAATTATGAGATAATGTTCGAAAATGGCTGATATTATTCATTTCATTCTGTATTTAATTTTCATTCTTTAAGAAGCATTTCACTTTGTTTTGACTTTGACTACATTTAATACAGATGAGTTACCTTTCCTGAAATGTACTGGAGAAATGTATATTTAAAAAAAAGAAGGATGGAGTTTAAAGATAATAATTATTGTAACCGAAATATACGTATTTACATATTTTTGTCTATGTATTTAATGCACTTTCAAATTTCACCAGCTTTTAATTTAAAAAGTTATTAATCCATGAGTATTAGAGGAGCCAAAAGCAGATAATTTCATCTCGTGCCAATATATCTGGAAGAAAAAAATTCTTGTTCAGGAAAAATAAGATGAAGGTAATAAAAATATAATTTATTGTTGTTTTCGGTTCTTGCATTGACTTTATAGTTATGAACAATAATGAGAAAGCTAACTAACTATTGAAATTTGAAACGAATATTACTTTAAGAACACATGCACATATAATAAGGAAAATAGCTTAATTGATGAATTTTCAAGAAATGTGCAGTTAGTTATTAGAATGATTATATAAATCTACTAGTTTGTTGTTGTTACTATATTTATTGCACAAATTAAAAATAGTTCAGAATAAGGTTAAAGAAATAACATGCTTCGTTTTTGCGTGCCATAATAAAGTTATAAAATTTTTAAGTATGAGATATTTTGAATGTGACAAAAAGAACAATGCTGCCATGCCTTGACGCCATTTTTTTAACAAAATAATATTAACGAGGATGGGGACATATTATGTTTCGAATACCCTTTAATGCTAAACTAAAATGTCCTAAACTGCTGTGTTCTTTGAGTATACATACACAATTATCGTAATGTCCAATTTGTCATGTATTGAATATACAGGGTGTCCCAAAAAGATTGAAACGCGCTTTAATTCTTTAACTGTTAGAGATAAGTAGGTGATGTAATTTGAAAAAATGTTCAAAATAAGATAGAAAAGAAGATTACATTAAGAAAAAAATCCACCTATGAATTTTTAAAAGTTACACTTTTTAAATTTTTATACAACCCCTCTATGCAAATTTGGTCAATTAGAAAGTTTTTCCTTTCCATCCCAGAAGACCATTAAAAAAAACTGCATAACTGTATCTTTAAAATTGAGTGAGTTATGCGTAATTGAAAATTGAACGCTGTTTTTAGTGACCATATACCAAAATGGAAATGTAAATTTGCAACAAATTATAAACACATAAATTTTTTATATTATTTACAAAACACATTTTTGCGTATTACGGTAGATTCAAGATACAGTTTTAATCTTATCAGGGGCAAGTAATTTTATGCCATGTATTCTAAATTTACATTAGAAATTTTATAAGATTTCGTTGAAAATCAATAAAAGCCATTTGACAGATTTTTATAGCTAAATTTATAAAAAAGAAAAATACTGTTAAATTAGTCTGGTAGAATTTTAATTGTTTTCAAATTCATCACATTTTTGACATGAATTCTAACATTCTAACACAGCACATTCTAACAAATTAACTGCCAGACGATTTTTTCCTTTCATTTAACTGGAATTTAACAGCTTCTAATACGTGTATATTAAAGTTTTTTTAATTTTATTTTTAAGTTACATAAAGAAATGCAGACGATTATTTTTCAATTTACTTATTTAGTTCCAAAATTATTTTTTTCCTGTACAACTTAACCAAGATTTCCTCGTGCATATCAAAATAAAGTTTAGAAATCATTCAGCGATATTGAGTTTCATATTGTCGAATTAAAAATACTGTAACTAATTTTGCATTATGGTACTTTTAACAAATGACGAACTATTTGAACTAGAAATGGTTTATTCTATTTGCAATAGAAATAATGCAGAAACTGCACGGGAATTCGGACGACGATATCCCTATTTGCCTGAAATTTCACGTACATTTGTTTATCGGATGATGAGAAGATTGAGAACTACCGGTTCATTTAATCCAAGACCTGGCCCTGGTAGAAATATCTTGTTCAATGAAGACCAAGAAATTGATATTATTGCATATTTTTCTTCCAACCCACGATCAAGCATTCGAAAAGCAAGTGCAATTACAGGATTACCTAGGACGTCAATCCATAGAATACTTGAAAAAAACAATTGGCATCCATTTTGTATTCATGGACTTCAAGCACTCCATCCCTCTGATTTTAACCGACGTGTAGCATTCTCCAATTGGTTATTAATCCAACAGGACACAGATTCAAACTTTGTCAAGAACATCATTTGGACTGATGAATGTTTGTTTACGGAAAATGGAGACATAAATGCACACAAAAATCATTATTGGAATGATACAAAACCATTTTTTGTACAAGAAATACATCACCAGAGAAAGTTTTCTGTGTCCATATGGTGCGGAGCGGAAAACTGATTGGTCCAGTGTTTTATGAAGGAACTTTTACAGCTATAAAATATTTGCAACTTATTTTAAATGGCATAGTAACAGATATTTTGGAGACGACACCATTGTCATTAGTAAAAAAAATGTATTTTCAACAAGACGGAGCGCCTGCACACAAGTCTATAAATGTAACAAACTGTCTCAACGAAAACTTTTTAAATGTAAGTTCATTTTATTTATTATTATTTTTTTAAGTTACACTTCTTACAATCTTATGTTGTCAAAACTGTTTAACTCCATCAATAAGGACTTTATTTAAATGCCATTTTGGATTTCTTCTTCGCTTATTATTTTTTTTGATCGAAGAATTTCTATTATCAATTTGGACATGGTCCCTATTTTCACCGACGAAAAGGTCTTTCAAGTGGTATGGAAAAGTGACATAAGTCAAATTTTTTTCTGTGTTATAATTCAAAAAGTTTTAAAGATACAGTTATGCAATTATTTTTAATGGTCTTCTGGGATGGAAAGGAAAAACTTTCTAATTGACCAAATTTGCATAGAGGAGCTGTATAAAAATTTGCAAAGTGTAACTTTTTAAAATTCATAGGTGGATTTTTTTTCTTCATGTAATCTTCTCTCCTATCTTATTTTGAACATTTTTTCAAATTACATCACCTACTTATCTCTAACGGTTAAAGAATTAAAGCGCGTTTCAATCTTTTTGGGACATCCTGTATAGTGCTAACTCGAACCATTTTAACATGTTTTTAAATAGGTCAATGTAATAGCTTTTTGGAGTATTTCTACTGTTTTTTAAAAATATTCATCAGTCAAATGTACTTTTTCCACTTAGTTACTTTACATGTTTGATCTTTACAGCAAATGTTTTCTGATAGAACTGTCATTCTAAGGAAAACGTTAATAAAGAGTTATTTTAGAGAAAAATGAAAACTTGATATTAGAGTTATTTTGGAATTTAATATCAGACAATACAACTTTTAATATTTCAGCTTATTAAAATGCAATGATGTAAGTTACAATTCATCCACCCTGTGAATATTAAAATAATTTATTTATATATTGCCTTATGATACAAAAACTGACTGCCTTCTTCTTCTCTTGTATACATCCAACCACCCTGCCACCACTAAACGTAGCAGTATCGACAGGATTTAAAAAAAAATGACTGCCTTCCAAATATTTTATTCATTTTGCTACAAAAAACAATAATACTTGAATTAAAGCCATACTAAACTCCATAAAATTATTGTTTTTCTGTTTTTTTAACCAAAAACAAGCCACTTATTCTCATCCCACACAAACCTCTATACAGGAAAAAAATAAATACAGCAGAATCTCTTCTCAACCATCCGTGTTCTCTAAATCGTATCGTTATTCCAAACATAGTATTGTCTCCTCTTTTCACTCCGATACCAGAAAAAAAAGCAAAAAGTCAGGTCGTTCCACTCAGTGAATGGAACAACCGGCGTACATCGACAGAACAGAATCCAAGATATACTTTCTTTGTTGTTCTTTAAAAGCGAATTCGAACATTCTTACAAGGGGAGGCGCCACGGGGCCCTCTTCCACAAACCAGAGACGATCATCCATCTCCTGTGTTCTGAAGGGACCCTTTTTTTATTGCCGGCAATAAAAATGTCCATCCGGACGTAGTAAAAAGCATCGAATCTAGACTGACTGTCCAAGGGGATAAGAACCGGACACAATCCTAGGTGCACTTTACAACTGGACGTTAGTCATTTGGAATTAATATGGCTTTCTTGGGATTGCAGCTGTTGTTTTTAACTATACCATCTATATGATGTAAAGTTTAAGAAGCGATAAATGGGTTTGTAAAAGGAATATTGATTGCAATGGGATTTTAATGTTCTTTCACATCTATCAATAGATAAACGTCCAGAATGTGATTTAGAATATATTATTAATGAAAATTAATTGCCATCGTCGATGATACTTTTTGGGTTAGCTTTTGATTGATTTCTTGATTCTAAGATATAAATAAGAATTATTAATCTTTCTTATTGAGGATAAAATTTGTTAAATATTTCCAAAAACACGAAATTTAGCGAAAAGACAAAAAAGGCTATCTTTTCGCCGATGTCTATAAAGTTTATGATGCTTTTTTAATAACCAGTGACTTTATTTCATATTTATCTTTTCAATTATTGTAACTGTCACAAGTAAAATGATGTATTAAATAATGTACAGGAGTTACAAATTGATAAGAGATCTTTTTAATTTATTTATTTGAGAAGAGAAAATTTTAATCAGATATTGGAATGATATTGTACAAACACACGTGAATAAACTTACCCTATTAAATTTTGAGTGTACCCATAAGATGATATTAAAAAGTAATTACATAATTATTAAAAATGATATTTGATAAAGTTTTGAAATTAGCAAAAAATATATATAAATGTGTAGTTTCTTTTTAATTTTAATTTTAAAAAATCCCCCTCGTTTTCTGTTATAAATATATTTTTATTGTGTAATAAGAAAATTAATTAAAAAAATATAACTGAAGTCTCCTGGAATGTTTTGAAAATTTCCTAATTTATATAATAGTATCCACCATACTCTTAAAAGACAATTGAAAAAAAAATCTTTTTTAGATTTATTTTTTTCTTACATCAAAAGTAATAGAGATTTTTGAAATGTGAAATCTACAATCTATAAACAGTTTTATTTAAAAATACATAGTTTAAATACTCGAAAAATTTATTATTCAAAGATATGAGAAGGTATTTATCGAAATTCTTCTTTCAGAAACTATGAACTAGGGAATTAGGCATTGTTCTTTTATTTTGAGAATATTAACTCATTAACTTAACCAGTTAAGACGATCATTTAAAAACATTTTTTAGTCGTAAGTTAATAATCAAAGCTTGAAACTTTTAAATTAGAGGGGTGAAGATAGTTTTTCTTCTAAAAAAACATAAATTAAGTTTTCGGACATTATTTGAGAGAGTAATTTTGCAAAAATATTCTTTGTTAAAAAAAAATTAAGTAGGTATTCGAAATAACAAATTGTGGGACATGCATGATTTTAAAGTATACAGAACATGCAAAATAACACAAGAATGATAGGTGCTTTTACTTCTAGTTTTGTAGATGAAAGAGGCTTAGACGAGAAATCTAAATTTACGAAATTTTCTTCGAAAGTTTGAATGATGTGAGAAGGATAAATTTCTCGAAAATTCTGATCACATTGAATAGTTCCTTAATAATATTGTAATTGCAAAAAAATAGTTGAATATCAAATCACCGAAAAAGGAGAAAACAAAGTGCATTATTGCAGATTAAAAATACTGAAGAATATAAGGGGATTATTATTTAAATTCTCCATAAATTATCAGAATTTTGCTTTCAATCGTTTGCTTTTAATTATTTCTTCTAATGGTAACATAGCATTGCAAAACTTTAATATTATCGAAGACGATATAAGATTACTCTGAGATGAAAATTGTGTACAGTCTTTTTTTCTTATTATATATTTCAGCGTTGAACAATCTTCAAAAATATTAAGTAAGTTGAGATATTCAGAGGATCAATAAGTGCCAGCCAAAAACCCCTTAAGAAAGCTTTTACAGAACTAGTAAAAAGTTTTGAAAAGTCGGTTTTACTAAATAAAATAAAAATTCAATTTCACAGAGTACTCTCATAAAAGGATTTATGAACTGGAATTATATTTCTCTTATTCACATACATAAAATATTTACTTCTGAGATCCTCAAATCAACAATTTTTTTTTAATAATAAATGGTTTACTTAACATTTTTGTAACTTTTTATCCAATTTCTAGAATTTTTTACAAAATAAAACAGCCCGGAAATTAGTTAAAAATTTTATAATTTTGTTTTATTAAAAAGGTTATAAAACGGTAAGGCAAAAAGAACTTTAAAAAAGAAATCACATCACTATATCAATGAAATGTGTGCACTCTGTGAAAAGTATAAATGTAACATTGTAAAATTAAGTTAAGCATCTTCCTTTCATGTATGAATTTTATAGTCATAAAAAAGTCTTGAAAATCGATTGCCACTCAGTAAATTTCTAAATTTACTTCCGTTAATTATTAAATAATCAATTTGTTACAAGTAATGCTTTTTTATTAGAGTACGTGGTTCAATAACTTCTCTTTCTTTCGAATTAAGCAAAAAAATGCGAGCTATTAATCCAATATGCAATTATTAGTTCCTGATAATTGCAAACACGATCAGGTTTATAACATTTTTTTTAATTTATAAAACTTTGAAGTTTAACATCTTACTACGTTTTTAATTACTTCTTGATGTAAGGGAGGAAATGAATATAAAACATTAAAAAAAACGAAATATTCCAAGAAGTTCAATTTTCCAAATAAAAATATGCGTATTATTCGATGTTAGGACTATAAAAGCAATTAAATAATAATATGTTCTCAGACATTTCATATGAAATATAGCATGTGTTTCAAAATATTGTAAGTAATAGATAAAATGAAATACAAAAGTCATAATGATTATTAAAAATTAACAAATTGTTTATTCAATTATTTTTACTTTGTTTTTTTTTTTTTTTTGGAAGGAATATTAGACCAAAAATTATAGATTGATTCTGTTGAAAGAAATAGAATTTTTAATAATTTGAATACTCTAGGGTGAATGGTCCAACATACAGATTTAGTCAAATTTTAATATTAACATAAAGAAAGAGTCAACTTTTTTCCTTTTTGATGATTATTAAGCCCAAGCGATTGCAGAATGTAATCACAATTTTTAATTATTATTTTTTCCACCATTTTCTCACCAATTGTCATCTTTTTCGTGATACAATAATATGAAAAGAATTATTTTTTATCCATCCTTATGTATCCTTATTTATTTAGAAAAGAAGTTATTTTATAAAATAAATTCATAAATTAACAGATCCAATAAATTAATTTAACAGAATTGATCACGAAATTTATCATTATTTCGCTGCGAAATATATCATTGTTCCTTATTTAATAGAATTTATCATTAAAAACTAATTTCTTATCGGATTTTTTTCTGAAATAGATAGCGTGCTAAATTCCTCAACGAAACATATACAAGAAATATTTTTAAATATTTGAAGTATGATAATGGCTTTACTTTTTATATAATAAAATGTTAACTCTTTTTTAAACTAATAATAGTGTATTTAATACGAGAGCTCAAACGGTATTGTTGCTATTAAAAGTCATTTCAATAATTAATCATATGCAAGCGTCTGTCAAAACATCCAACGGCGCTTTAAAATAGATTGACGAACGCAAAGTTTCGCTTTCCTTCAAAAATCTATTTCCTAATTAAATTTAAGATCACTTTAATTAAAGTTAAAATGACATGACAAAACACTGTAATGTATTCCTCCCTCCCCACCTAAAAAAAAGACAGAAATAAAATCTAATTCTGAAATCGCTTGGAGAAATGGAATGAAAAAAAATGTTCAGGTTTTCAAACAATATGAATTCCCTTTGAAAACTTTTTTCATTTTACTGTCTCGAAGGTCTTTTGAAAAAGAAGTCTTTGATAGTTCTCTGTAATTTCTAAGTAATAAAATATAAATTTGATTTGCGAATGATGTAAATTTAAAGAAAGAAGTAGAAGTAATTAAAAATTGATAAGTGACAACTTTCAATGAATTTAAAAAATGAAACACTGGTAAAATGATTTATTTGCTCGTAAATTAATTATTTATTCTCTTTTAACCTCTTTGATTTTTTTCTAGCTTTGACCAAGAAAAGAAAAAACTACAAATTTTTTCTTAATGGCGGTCTTTGAATATTGTCGTTTAATAAATATTCTAAATCTTAAAGTTTAACATGAATGAAAAGGGGATCGCAAACTATGTAATTATTTAATTAATTTTCGAGTTTTGTGAAGTTTTAAATTGTTCATTTGTATGTAAAAATGACACCAAAAACAAACTTCAAAATTAAAACAAAATATTTTAAATTCTACATGCTGCAGTTTAAAATGGGACCTATGCTTTAAAGAGGGGTACTTTCTAAATATTTATAAGTGAATTTTAATGTTAAAAACATTTTACTTGATAATCAACACTTAAAATTATTTTGAAAAAAATACTAAATTAAAATTTATTTTTCTAATAGTTTATATATTTTAAAAAATTAGGAAATATAATTTATTTTTATTAGATTGATGCAAAATAATTGACTTTATTTTTATGGGAAAATAAAGATAAATTTAAGATTAATGAATGAGCTTTTAAACTTTCATTTTCTTTTGTAAAAAGTCTGATATCTCAAAGCTTCATTAACCTACATTTACATCATTTTTAATTCTTATAAACAAAGCACAGTACTATTTCGAGCTTTGATTATTGTTTTAATTTTTACAATACAAAAAGATATAAGAAACCTAAAAATGAAAGATAATTTGAAGGTTCAAATTTTGGGTTTCTTAATGGATAGAACACTGCTTCGTTATTAGAAAGACTAATTTTTAAAAGTCTGTAAAAATGTTTATAGTTTACTGATTCCATAGAGAAACATGACTTCTAAACAAATGCAGAACAATTTCCTTAAATTTAATTATTTGATTTCAAAAGAGTTTTAGTGTTCCCATTTAAATTATCGCTTGATGATTTGAAAGAAATTGAAAACACATATCTTTGTAATTCTAACAAACAAGTGTTATATGATTTTTTTAAAAAGGAATTCGGCTTTCAATCTCGTTTGTGCTTTTCTTTTTCTTTTTCCTTTCTATATTTTTCTTTTGAATATTTCAACTGATTTTTCAGAATGCATTGCATCATTTCTACATCATTAATGTGTTTCATCATTGTCTATTTTCTTTTCTTTTTTTCGTTAAATTTTTCAGCCCAATAAGCTTTCGCCATTTATAATTCATTTTAAAATAGTTCATATTGAATTTTATTGTGAATCATTTTAGATGTATGAACTGAAGATATGTTATGTTCTTAACTAAATATATTTTTATTTTCGCTGCTTGTCATTAGTACTCAAATATCAATTTTGTAAATTTAACTTTTCTAAATGTTTTTTAAAGCTGGAAATTCAACTCGAAAAGTTTCTCTAATTTCATGCACTAAATCTATTGTAAAAAAATAAATCATAGCTATTATTTTTAGTAATGATTTAACTGAATAAAGGAAGCATACATTCGATCATATTTAATTAAAAGAAATCATGACAAGCAACGAGAATAAATCATGTCTTTTAAATCTGGCAGTTTCAAGTGAGTCATATTAATGATTCACATCCTGAACGTCATTTATTCCTGAACGTTTATTTCTTTTCGATCATCAGTAGCTTTCTTCAATTAATGGGTATAAAAAGATGTAAAATACTATGAAATATTTCTTTTTCTCAGTACATGCTAAAATTGCAATGCTTTTTAAAATAAAGTTTTCAACAACGCCAAGAATAGTGGCATGCATCAAAAGTAAGTACTTTTAATGAATCCTATATTAAAAGTAAATTAGATATAAAATAATAAGTATCAAAGAAAGCAAAACATGTTAATGAAAGAAATGATTCAAAAAGTAATTAATCCTTTTGCTACTGAAAACCACAATTAATTTTGCATTTACCTTAAAATAGTCAAAATACTCTGTTCCATGGAATTAATAAAAATATAATAAAAAATAAAATGTTTCAAGACTTACAAGAAAAGAAATTAAAAATTCATCTTCAATGTTCTTAACTTTCTACAAAATCACATTATGAAGAATGTTTTTAATGACTTTTTATCTTTATTCTTATAAAAAGGACTCTCTCGAATTAAAATTTTTATAAATGAAAAAAAATTGAAAATTAAAATACACGAATGAATACGAATTGTTATTTTGTAAATTTTTTTATTGCTGTTCTTGTTTAGTCTTTGATTAAAATTCATTAAATTTTATTTTGGAGTACGTTTAACTGTTAGTCAGCTAAGCTGTGGCTTTGAGAATTTAATTTATTTTTGTATATTCAGAGAAAAATATTTAACACAGGATAAAAAATAACAAGCGACTTCTTTTATAACAGATATAATTTTAAAAATGTATATGATGCATTTGTTTACTTAAAAAATGTATCAAAATCCTCAAAAATTATAAGACAATATACTTGATTGTAAAGAAAATACTCCCTTTTTTACTTCTTGGTATACGAATAATAGAGAAATTATAGTCATCGTCAATCGTTGGATTTTGACAATTTCTGAGTGTAAGTTAAATGAGAGAAATGAGTTAATTTTAAAACTCATTTCTCGAAAATGTCTGCATATGTGTCACAAAAAATAACTCAAAATTGCTTTACGTTAGTTGGATGAAATTTGAAAATGTTATGTTGTCTTCGAATCAAATTTGTAGGTGTCTCAAATTTTGAATAAACCCTATTCAAAAGATCTCTGATGGACGACGTACAAATATAAGTTAACACAATAATTTCTAAGCGAAAATAGCTAGATGGATGAAATTCGATACACATATTTTATATGTATAGCACATATGTATAATATATATGTATATAATATGTATAGTAAACGGTGGATCAAATCCAACTAACGGTTATTTCGCATGTGATTTCAGAAGAATTTAAATACGATAACTCAAAAACACAATGACATCTGCTAAATTTGGCAAGTGGTTTGTTGACTACAATTTTGACTCTTTTTCAAATTTTAGTTCCATTCGATTCGAGAAAACATGTCTACAGTCCAAATTTGATTTTCCGCTGCTATTAATCGCCTGTAAAAGATTTATAGTTAAAAGATCTACTAAGGAACATTCGATAGGCTAAGTAAAAATACTAAATTCTAAGGTAAATATTTTGTGACTATTATATGCTAATACCATGAAAAACGTTCTCGAAGAAAACACTTTTATTAGAAAGTATGTGAGAAAGTTTTAGGGAGAGCACCTCCAACTGGATTTCGTTCATTTTTATTTTCATTATCAAAATTTTATTTAGAATCATTGAATTAATTTGAGTAACTGTGAAAAACGCCAATGTATTTTGAAGTTTTGTGGTAGTTTAATTTTTTATATACTGTAGTTTTTGTGATTTGTCATTCAATGATGATGATATCGTGTCCGTCCCTGTATAACACGAAAAAGGGATGCAGTGGCTTCTGAGGGTAAAAACCCCCAGAGCACCCGTAGGGCAATAGTCTGACTTATAACTCAAATGATGATGAAAAGCACATTCGCTTGCATAACCCCTTTTCACCTGGGAGGGAAAAGGGGTTGTGCAAGCGAATGTGCACAAATCACAGATAGAACGCTAGGAAAGAACAACCATGCTCGAACCAAGACTCGAACCCGAAAACCCATACCACGGGGAAGACATGCGACCTCTGAACCAGGGCACCGGCTTGTCACTGAATAATATATTCTAATAAATTTATTCCACAAATATCTAAAGATTATAGATTCTCGTGTAGCCAAACAGTTGCCATATCTGAGGATAAAAGTGAGGGGTGGATGATTTATCAGAAATCTCTTCAACGTACATCAGAGCTCTCTGTGAAATGGGTTTCTTTACGATGGAACTAACATTGCTTGGAATAAAAATTACAAATTCGCAACAATAACGGACAACTTAGTGAAAATGAACTTTATATTAATCATATGTCATTACGATTATATCTCTTATTGGTGTGGTGTGTCGTGAAGAAAGGGATTTGTCAATTGGAAACGATGCAAAATTACGTTGTCTGCCCCAAAATAGCCCTAGTTTCGCTTTCAAAAGAATCATTAACTAAACAAAACATTATAACTCAGATCTTAAATTTATTTAAGCAATATGCTGTATTAAATTTTTAAAAAATCTTATAAAAGAGAAAAGGATATTTCAATTGTAACTCAGCAATTGAAACTTGGTAGGATTATAGTCGCAATGGGGGTTCATGGCACAAAGAAATCAGAATTTTAAAATAATTCAAGAAAAAGTTAACTTAAAATTTTATATCGGTGATCTTTGTTATCACGTACCATGGCACCTTAAGAGTGAAGAAGAATTGAAAACATTCAAATGTCTTAGCTCTAATCCCAGCCATTTGCAATCTGAAAAGTAAATCAATGCATGATTATTCACCTAATGCAAGGGTTTACTCATCGCTCCTATAAATCAATATTACATAATTGCTTCAAATTCAATTACTTTGAGAAATTAATCTACATGTTCTTACTCATTCGTAAATATTTTTACCAATCTAAATTTAAAAATGTTTTAATTAATAAATTGAAATCTGCTATCTGAAATTTCAAGATCTGCTATCTGAAATTTCAAGCTATCATGTAAAAATATGAAAAGCTAGAATCCGGTTTAAACCAGTTTGAAATTTATTAAGTAATGCGCATGCGCGAGCTTTTAGAAAAATAATGCTTTTTTTCTTTCTTTCTTCGACGACAGTCATTTATGCTTTATTCATTGCCTACGCCATTTCGAATCCCCTCACAATAACAACATATATTCTATGAGATAAAAAAACATGCAAAAATGATACATCTTCTATAACAATGATTGGGTGAACCCATCCAAATGCAAAGGCTATTATTCTCATCTTTCAAGCTGCAAAATTCCTGTCTGCAAAGAACATGTCAGCAGATTAAACAAGGTACATCAATGAAAGCATCATTTGTCAAGACAAAATCTAAAAACATACAATGCAAACTCAAATAAGAATAAACGAGGTTGTGCTGTCTGTATAGAAAAACAATACCATCAGAAAAACTCTTTTCTTTTTCTCTAAACACACAAAAAAGGGAATACTTCATTTGCCCCAAAGAAAAGAATGCAACTTCACGATTCGACAAATTAGGTGGAAACATTCCTGCACACTTCCTTCAGCATTCCGCTGCATCCTCCAGTTAATTCCTTGTAGATCAAAACCACGCTGTTTCGACTTACAACCCTAACACGATTATCCCTCTGGTCGATGGCTTCAAAGGTGGGCCAACGCGCAGCAGGCCCCCTCGGTCCCTTGAGGGTTTGGGCGGTCGTCTATTCGATTTGGGACCCAGGGACCTTCTAATCAGATGGCCAATAGAAGTTCTGCTACAAAACAATGCGAGAAGCAGAACAGATTCTTTGTATTCCCCAGGCCTTATTCTTGATGCCCAGAGCTGCACGTTCGATAACGAGCGGTTCCGGTTGAGAATTGGGTTTTTTCCCTCCTTAAGAAGAAAAAGAAAGAAAGGGGAGAATAATGAATGAAGATTTGATGTTTTTTAAGTTCAGGTCACAAACTTTTAAGTTTCAGAAAAGTTTAGATGAACTTAAACCGATAGTAGCCTTCTGGAATTGAAATAATTTTTGATAACATAATAAGAAATTACTGAAAAGAAATAAGGAACTTTTACTACTTTAAATCTTATTGATTCATGAAAGCAATTCACTTTTGCTAATTAACCGCATGTTTGGGGTTAATTATCAAAAAAGTTTTGACATTATGTTCTCAAACAACCCCTAGAAAAAAAAATTGAACCCTTTTTTTATTTAGTTTCAATATTAGTTTACAATACCGAGTTATCTAGGGTGAATAAATAAAAGTTAAATATTGGTCTTTATATGATAGTTTTTGGAACAAGGGACAACATGACGTGATACTTCACATTCTGTACACTGGTATCTGGTCTCTTTTCTTACTGGTTTACCTCAGGAATCTATTTTATGGGAGCAATGATTACACTGTCTCGTTGGATTTGATTTTTCTTTCCAATAGCAGAAATCATTTCGGAAAAACTCCGCTTTCGCGATTTTGCACCATTGACATTATTTTACTTTGTTTTCAACGCAACTATCATTTTTTGTACATTACTAATCTACAAGCAGAGGTATACCAAACAATAGGAAAAACACGTGATCAGTCCAGCCAAAAGAACCACGAAACCATTAAAACTTAAAGGTTTCATGTTTTGATGGTCAAAGTCGAAGATTTCGGGTCATTTCCTCCAGGTCTAGTAAAGCTGTAATAAAAGGAATTGTAAGTCAAATTCTGCTTCGCCCAAGTTTTCTTAGGATAATAATTAACTCACTATATACGAGCCCGAGATAACTCGGGATAATGAGGCAATCAGTTAATTAGATAGTTTAATACTGAAAGTTATGTCTGACCTTTTAAATAAACGTGTGGCGCTCCAGGACGTTAAGAATTTTCTGAAAATTTCAAAATACAAAGCTGTGGAGCAGAAGAATAGTCAAGTGCCCTAGATTCAATTACCAGGCTACTGTTGTAGGGACTGATATACCAGTACCGACGCTCTAATCTGACCGGAATTTAATATTTCCATTTCCAAGCCAAAAGAGCTACTTCTACTTATTCTGTTAATTTTTCTTGTTGTGTTCATTTTTGTATAAAATAAATCAATCCTTACTAAAATGAAGTAGTATTTCTTCAAACTCTGAACTTTTAAGTAGGGAAGTCAACTCGTACTACCAAATGGTAAATTAAACAACAATTAGTTTATATTTATGAGGAAAAAAATTTTTGTCTCTTATTCTTAAGATTTCCAATAAGAGTGCGGAAGAGCACGTGTATAAAATCCATTTTAGATCAGAAACAAACTTTAAATTGATTTCTCCAAACAAAGCAGCAAATATCGTTGTGATATTTAGAAGTCAATTAGGTATTTATTCTTATTAGGATGAACGGAAAATTCAGAATAATTTTCAAACTTTTAAGATATATATAATAATTAAAAACAAAGTATTATTCATTTTTTCATATTTTTCAAAACCAAAAAGGTGCATGATTTATTGTGGAAAAGCATATTTATTTTTTATGGTTTATTTTTTGTGGAAAAGCATATAGGAAATTAATTAGAAATAATTTATGGCAGACAAATTTTATTTAAGATTTCACTTGAATAAAAAAAGTAATCTTTGCAGTTCATCCTAAAAAACTATCACAAGTTCTTATTAGCATAAATTTTACACTTAAACACAGATTTTCAGTCTCAAAGTGTCAAATAAAGTGGATAAATATTTGAAAACATTTTAACTTTAGAGGTGGAAAGATTTTAAATTGTTAAATCATTATATTCTCATTATGGTGTAGAAGTGTCAAATAGTAAAATTTTTCTATTACATTCATCTATGCACACACAATATTTTCATATTTATATCTACGAGATTTGCGAATTTATGCTTAATTTAAAATTTTAAGGGAATATTAATTTATTATCAAAAAATTAATTAAAGAACGCAAATTAATTTTATTTAGAAGTAATATCATATGAAAATATTTTTTTTTAATTTGACACCATTTGATGATCATGTCTTTAAATATATTTTCTTATCATACATAATGTTATCTTCTTTAATTGTTCAATAGTTGCTACCTCGAATTTATAAGAAGGGAGAAGAAATTGAGTATTTTATAGATATAAAAAAAAATACTGAAATGCCTATCAAGAATATAAAATTATTTACTCACACTTGCCGAATTTCAAAAATAGTGACACATTTCAGGGTTTGGATATGTAAATGATTTATGTTGTATATAATTATATGGCCAAGCTATTTGTAAAAGATTTCAAAAGTCGTTTCAAAATTATCAGCATCCTTCTAAGAAGACCTTTGCTCTTCTGGGGTGGAACGGGAGGATGAACTGTTCAGCATGATTCAGAAATTGATATTTTCTCTTGCCTTTCAAGTTACTCTCATGCTAACGTAAACAATCAATCCAGAAGTCAGCATTCCTAATCGACAGTATAAAGAATATATCGACGCAATAGTTGACATCCGTAGAGCATTCTTTGAATGCTGTACGCATGTCAACTGATACAACAATTACTTAGGCAAGCACAAGTGATATCGAAAATTTTATAAATGGGGCTTTCACTACTCAAATTAAATCCAAAATTTCTGAAAAAAAACCCTATTTAAACAGATGAATATTGTTATAACCTTAGAAACATTAATCTTCAGAACCGCTGCTTTTGGAAAGGTAAAAATCCATTCCTCATGCAAATTAATCATCAAATGCACTTTTTATGGAAT
>JAPMOQ010059770.1:1884153-1908366 GCA_026543055.1 Argiope trifasciata
GGTTTTTTTTTTCTTATTATCAGCAAATTATATTTTTCTTCTTCGTTTCGGCATCAATCTGATCCAGTTTTCTCTTCTTTTGCGAGATATTTCCTTTTCTGTTTTTCTTTTTAATGAAAAGAGCTTAGGTCCAATTGGGATGAAATTGGGAAAAAGGTTTCGTACCAAGGTATTTTTGTTGTGTGCGTGTGTGTAAAATTGCTGTATTGCGAAGATAATCATTTTATCGGACTTCTCGTATGGACTAATGGTTGTAAAGTTGAAAATGCTTCGTCAATTTCAAAATGACATTTCTAAAAGCAGATGAAAGAATATTTTCAGTTTGGCATTTTTTTTAATACGCTATACAGGTAGATTCCCTGTTAAAGGATTATCGACTTTTCAATAAATGAATTATGATCCTCTATATCTCATTTAATTTTCTATTTTAGAACATTAAAAAGATTCTCCTTGTCAGAAAAATTTCGAAGTCAGTACAAGATATATAATTTTAGCGCTCATGAATTTGCGGGAGAAAATGTAACATATAGGCAGAAGTTACGTAAACTGGATATGATGGTAATAAGGGATGGTAAGTGTAAATATTACTATTTGAGAAATGAAGAAGTATTATCAGCATTTTTATTAATGTGGGCATAGTAACTTCAGATTATCCTGAATTTCTACGTGTCAAGGGTATAAAGTTATTATGTTGTCAACAGATCCTAATACAAGATCCAAAATAAGATATAAGATATGTATTTTTCTTCACATTTCTGAAATAATAAATTCTTATTTTTTATAAAAACATAATGCCAGTTTTGCTAAGCTAATCCATATTAAATAACTATCAATTAATGGTTTAAATTTTTTGATTGTGCTTATGATCGTCTGTGGATTTATAATTTTATTAATTTTATCGTATTAATTTTTATAGAAATCTTTCTAAAAAATATTTTTAGCATTGAGGCATTTCAGTTAATTGCCAAATCAATCAATATGGTGATGTAATTAAAAACAATCCTTAACCAACTATAGAAAACAGACTATGTCATAAAAAGAATTAAAATTATTACATTACGCATTATAATTAAATTAATTAAATTTCACATTTTTTTTTTCAATATATATATCTATATCTATATATATATAATCATTTTGAGGAAAGTAATTAAAATGAGCTTTTCTTTAAAGGATTTCGAAATATTAATTTATTGGGCAATATACTTTATAACACTTACTCGAAATTAAACACGTGTTGGTAAGCAGATGATAAAAATAAAATTTCAAATTTTAACCCATATTTTTGTTAAGTCTATCACTTGTTTCCTTGAGGCTACTTTTTTATTACATTTTACTTGTAACTTCAGATGAAATATTATGTGATTCACTGCATGGCGAATTCTCTATGATCATTCTTATAGTTCCTCTAACCTTTCCAAAAATATGGTAGTGTTACAGATGAAAATTTTATGAAACTCAATTTATTGCTTCCACAAAACAATGGGCATAAAATCTGTCAAGTAACAATTACAAAATGAATTATATATCACATTCCAATACATATATCACATACACACTACAAGTAAAATATAATGCTTACTCGGAAATACATGCCAGTTGTAGCTAAAAGATTAATTTTATATATATTTATAGTAATCGTTATTTTATATCGAAGTTTTACTCGTAATTTTACATAATTTCCCTTTCAAGTAATTTCATATGACATTGAACTCAGATATTTTGGGAACGGAAGCAAGAAAAATGCATAATAAAATTTAGTAGTAGATTATTTTTCTTAAAATATGTAAATAATTATATCTATGAATTGTAAAATATTATAAATAGTATCAATTTAGTTGAAATTAAAAATATTAAGTAAAACAGGATCTTTCTAGATATAACGTTTGCATTTTATTTTATCCTTTATTTAATAAAATATCACGCTTCTTTTCACTTTGTACAGATTAAACATTAGTGAAATGTGAAGTCTTTAAAATGCAAGCTAATGCTATGCAACTCTTGAGAAAATTTAATTTATCTAAGTTACTTAATCGCTTCGTATATAATAAATCGGTTTGTTTGAAATTAAAAAGATTGAGTAAATGAAGCTCTTAATAGATATAACTCGAATTTTTGAATTTTACTTCTCATTTTTAAAATAAAATATCATTTTTCTTTTCATTTTGCCTAAATTAAAAACTATTAAAATCTTGGCTTTTTAAAAGAAAAGTTTGAACTACGTTGATCTGGAAGAAATTTAATTTCTCGAAGTTACTTAATCACTTTCTATTTAATAACATGTTTACAATATATCCTTTCTTTCAAAAGTAATAATTAATGCCAGTAATAAATTCTACCACACCAAAAAAAACATGACTCGATTCTGAAAACATAAAAATTAACCACATTTTTTTAAAATATCACCATAAATTTTCAATAAGCATGTCGTTTAAAAGTTGATTAATTACTCGATACGTGACTCTCTAAACTGCAATTAATTTCCGAAGGTTTCAAATACTTCAATGCGGAAAATGTAAAAGGAGAATCGCGTTTTTACAAAACTATTGGGCAAATTTTTTCTCCAAGTTCTCGCAATTAAACTGGTATTCATGAACCAATTAAATCAAATTACAGAAGATCAAGGTTCAGTTATCAAAAAGAAACTTCGATTTCATTTACTTTCATTAAGCAGACTGCTTAATTAATATGCAAGTGATTAGTATTTCCAATTGATAAATACATAAATTTATTTAATAAAATGTTATTTTTATCAAATAACCATAGATAAAAATTTATGAAAATTCAAGCTGCTTTCTGTAAATTATTATTCATTTCCCTTTAATAGGTTATATAAGTGATTAAAATTAATTCAGCCATTGATATTTTAATTGAGGCTTTAAATGCTAATATTTGTGAAATCAAGAAGTATTGTCAATAAGGGACAGAATGTCTTCAGATTATCCTAAATCTAATATCAGTAAAGGCATTTTTATAATTGGACAAAACATGAAATTTGCTGGAAGATTATTTAACGTATCTAAATGTTGTAATATGTAAATTATTGTTAGCAGGGATATAATGCATAGAAAACATTGAGTATGAACAATTGAGCTTTGACAGGGCTCTGAAAAAGAAAGTTTATAATCATATGATTAGATCAAGATAACTATTTGCTTACTTAATAAATGTGTCATTTTCCATAATTTATTTTTCTGAAAAATTTTAGAGAAGTCAATGAAGATGCATTATTTAAATAGCAGATTCAAATAGATTTTAAACACCCAATAATATAATAATTGTTATAAATATAATTTTTCATCTATTAATTTTGACATTTTGTGGTTTAAAAGTTAGCACAATTACATAAATGGCGTTTACATACATTCTATGTAAAATGTATGCGTATAGTTTTAAAGATAGATAAAATTACATAAAAATTTACTTTGTCAAAATGTAAAATCTTTTAATTTTTTTAAAAAAAATTATATTTATGAATGTGAAAATATTCTCTTATCCTTCGAAATCCACAATCAAGAATAACAGCACTTTTATATGAAGCATACTCTATAAGATCATGCAAAAACTATCTATAGCTTTAAAAAAATATAGAAAGAAAGGCTTAAACACATAAGAGCAAGCATCTTAGAGCAAATACATTTATCATTGATTAACTTTCCGATATATTCTCAACAGACATCAATTCATCTGCCCTATAGATTGACCGATTCTTGAATCATTGTATCATAGAATTTTTATTTCAAGATGAGAAATAAGGCATAAACTAAGAAGTATTATTGTTCAATTACTATTTGTATGCAATTTATGAAAAAATAAATAAACGTTGGAAATTTGTGTTTTTCAAGATTCTCAAGAACAAAAGTATTTGCTGATCAGTCAAGATCCAAGTTCTCTACGTGCCTCCTTAGGAACAGATGAACACAATTAATAAGGACATATGCTATGACCAAAGTTAAGAAACTTTATAGTAACTTACCGAGAGAAAGAATAAAAACCGGCATTTTCAGCTGGGGTCAGAAAAAATGTAAAATTAAGGACGCTGAATAAACGAAAACCTCTTTTCTTGTGTTATCTTGTTACTAAATCTTATTTGTACTAGAAATTGTACTAGAAAAGATTAAGTAAGATCTCATTACAATTCTGACTGAATATAACATTTAAGTACTATTATTCAAGGAATAATAGAACTTGATTTCGGCACCAGAAAGCCGAAACTTCTTGTGGAAGAATATAAAACTATCAAATTAGGCTGATTCTGAAATGAAGAAGACATATATAATTTACTGATAACAAGGTACAAATAAAATTGAATAAAAAGATTTTTAAAACGTTTCCAGCCTGTAGATAAAAAAAAACAATTTCCTCCCAAAGTATAAATGATTATTGGTTTTCACTGAGTTATCAGTATTATTATTTTTGCATTTTTTTTAATGCTTAATGTCTCGGTGATAAGGAGAGATGAATCTAACAAAACAACAAACTTGAAATAAATTCGTAGATAATAGTTCCTTTCTAATCAGTTTTGAGAATATTATAAAGATCAGTGAATATAATTGTAATGTGCATTGTTAATTATTTACCGATTCAGATCAAGTATTGCAAGAGTGCAGTTTTTACACTGAAATTAAAATAAATTATGAATAAGGAAATTAAATAAAGCGCATTTGGAAAATTTACTTATTTGAATAATATTCATGCTATATTTTTTCAAGCTTAGTCTAGATTAGTTTCCCTTTAGTTTATTTTCAAGACTTACTTTTAAACAAACAACAATAGTTAAGAGTGTATAAACAATGGATCAAATATTGGTCCAATATTAGCGAGTATAAATCCATTAATTAAAAAGTTTAAATGTATTCTAAAATATACACAAAAGTATTTTTAAAATGTTTTAAAACTAGAAAAAATTATAAGGATATAAAATGGATAACATCAAGTTTGGATTAATAGATCTAAAATAAAATTCAATCTTCATGAGAATTGAAGGCATTATTTTAAACAAGAAAGAGATTGTTCACTATGAAAATTAAATAGTTGTTATTCACATTTCCTGTAATAATGAAATAAAATAATTGATGTTGTAAACTATAAATAGCAAACACATTTATCTTCATCCCAAATATCTTAGCCACATATCTATGTCAACTATTAATAAAGAAGAAAATGTGTCTGTGTAAATGCCCTTTGACTCTGAACTTTGTTGATGTTTAGACTTATTTTTACCAAATTTAGGGTACCTAGTTTATAGAAAATAGTAATATATAGACTGCAGTAAATATTTTTTTGAAATTTTAATTCCATTCTAATTAATTGGCGTATAACAAAAAAGATGTTTTTTATTAATAAGTTCCGAGAGTATCATCACAAAATTTATTTCCACATCATCTTAAAATATTTAATATTATCGTTTATCAAACATTTATCATCAGCTATCAAATATTTTTCCTTGTCATTTATCAAATATTTATCATTAAATTATTATCAAATATTTAATATTAAATTATATTATATATACAATAATATTTTTTTATTCTGCCACTTCTGCCAATAATAGAGAATTTAAGATCGAATTTCTTGATATTATTACTTATTTATTATTTTCAACTACTATAAGGCAACAATATTTTAAAATCTACAATATTTTTTAAATATATACTTTTGCTTGTTATTTCCACAAAAATATAAAAAGATATTTACTCTATAAATAGCTCAGCATCTGTTGTGTGAATGAAAACTTATAAGTTTTTCGTATCGTGCTAAACAGATAGATATTCCTAGATTTCAGTGCTATTCTATGTCTCCTCATTCTAAAACAATAGAAGAAATATAATTTTTATAATTTATTTCTATAATTTTGCGTAATAAATGTATTGCATTAATTTAAGGAAACAAACTTAATTATTAATTATCCACAATATGCAACTATATGAGCGCTTTCCTACAAGATGTTATATACTTAAGTTAAAAAGCTACCCAAACCCCAAGACTGGAATCAACTCTCAGATTCTTAATTTTTCAATAGTTGCAATTATCAATAAACGCCCTAATGAAATAAGACTTTTTAACTGTCAGCCACGTTTCTCTGTTGTAAAAATAAGTACAGCTAGAATTGCCAGTCAACCTGTTTTATTCAGTATAAAAGCAAAGAAAACGAACAAAAACACATATTAATCAAAAATGCAAATATTTCGAATATCAAGCACTTTTCATTTAATTATTATTTGATGCTATTCGAATTTTAAATTTTAATACATTCCAGCTTTTTCATGTCAAACCGAAATATGTTGATACGTCGCACATTTTGTAAATTTGAAGTTTTATTTAACAGAATTAATCCATCATTTATGGCTTAATAGAATGTTTGCAATACTTAAATTTTTCCAAACCACAAAGAAATATTTTCTGCAACGAAAAAAAAAAGTTAATCAATGCAAGAAGATGAAATCAATATTTAACAGAGTACAAACTTTACCACTTATTATTCTCAAAGAACTATTAATTTTGCAAGTGACATATCTTTCCGAGCTTAATTGATTGCTCACAATATCAGCTTGCTTTAAATAGTAATTAACTTCGGACTGTTGCAAATCCTTCAGGAATAAAAAAAATAACAGAAAAATTTCATAAGATTAACCTAAGATTTTTCTCGCTTCGCTTATACGAAAGGATGCCATGTCCGTATCAAAATTAGACTTCAAAAGATTAACATCAATAATTTCAAATAATAGTATTATGCACGTCTTTCATTTATTGAGAAAGCTTTAGAAAGTTATTTTCTTCAGAATACCTATTAATTAGTATGCCTGTAAAAATTTATTCCTCATCTGATTGATTATTATTTATCATAGTTATATTTAAAAATGGATAACAGTCTCTATTTGATAAAATAAAATGATTGTTTATGAAATCAATTGCAGCTTTGGTTGTTAACCTTTTGCACTCGAAAACGAAATTCGTTGCATAATTATTCACTTAATATAAAGACTTGTTTTGAAACTTATGAAGTAAAGAGTTGAGAAATTGCTATCATATATCATAAATTGAACTATTTTTGGAAGAAAAGGTTACACAATTAAATATAGTTTTCTGAAGAAATATATATATATATATATATAGAAACGACTGAATGTTAGTTTACAAATACTGATTAAATAAATAAAAACCTAGTACTGCCATGTAAAAAAAGGCATTAACTTGTATATTTAAAATCTTATTTGAAGCCTTTTTCAGTGATTTTACTGTCGCTTAGATTTATACTTCATCTTTAAACGAATGCTGAAATTAGTTTATTTTGAAAATAAAAATTCTTCTGGACAAAAGTTAATAATTGTAACATTCCGCAATATATAGGCTTGTATTTACTGAAAATTTAAAATGGGATGAAATGCAAAATATTCAGAAGAAATATCAAACCAAATTGTAGTCCATTAAAGGTAATTTGGGATTTCGAGTAAATCACTTAGAAAAGAAGATTCAATATTTTTTATGAATTTTTTTCTGGTTTTCAGTAGTATTTGCTCTTTCATAGAATTGCAAGGAGATCCTGAGAGACTATATTTAGATATTCAATTCCTAGAATAATCTAAAATTCTTTACAATTTATTTGGAAACTAATTAACCTAGTGAGCTGCGTGAAATAATTATTATATGAAATTATTTCACACTTGCATATGTTCGTGCCTGATGCTAATGTTTAAGTTCACATAAAGCAGAAAACAATGTGAAACAAGCAAACTGTCATTTTACACTCAAAATAATCTGTGACTTTCTAAAAATTATTTAAAATAAATATTAATCTAGTTCGCATACCTACAATGGAATCCTCCACACATATAATTTGAGCAAAATAAGTTATGTTGTGATAGATAAATAATAGGATAAAATAATTCGATCAGAATTCGTCCAGGTGCAATTTATGGGCAATCTAATAAAATGATAATAAGCTCCTTTTATTAGAAGGAAAAAAACTGAGTTTTCTTTTTGAAGGAAAAATTGCTGAATGGTAAAATTAAGGTTAATGTTGAAATAAGCAGAAAAGCATAAATTGCTGTTAGTAGGTAGAAATACAGATGAACATAAAAATTTTAAGATTATTAGAGAGAAAATATTTTTCTATTGATAACTTATCCCTAATTACTGGTATCTCAGGAGGATATAATATTTTAGCCATTTTCAGAAGATTTTTTTACATTTATTGCCCTACTGATTAGAAAAGACGATCTTCACAAAATAAGGAAGGAGGATGAATTTCTTTTCTGATAGATATCTTCTCTATTTGCTCTTATTGTCTCTTTCTGGCCATGATTTAAAATAATTGTAAAATGAGGGCTTATTGATACTGAAAACAATTAATTAACTAAAGCTGTGAAATAATTACTATCATTTAAGAATTCTGAAGTTTATTTTAAAACATGGTGAATTTTCACCACGTGCAAAAAAAAAAAGAAAAGAAAAGAAAAAGAAACAGACGATTGGAGTTAAAATTCATGTTAAAGAATGGGTCACAAAACTATTTTGGGGTGCAAATTTAGATAGCCGCCGCAATCTAGTTACATTTCTTAGCAATGACAGTTTATAAACGTGGAGTTGGTGAGATTAAAAATACTTTCAAGCCTTGAGTACTAACAAGACATCATTTTAATTTTACTAAATTAATTTTTCCCTTTAGCGTCGGCCATTTATTTTCGATCGTCACTTCCACATCATCTACCTTTTCTAACTAAAGTAAACCAGTAACTAAATAGAAGTAACTGGAAGTTTCTAGCCAGTAATTAAGAAGAATTTTACTTTTTACTTAAATTTATTGAATCAACTATTATGAATCAGTTTTAAAAGTCCATATTACACTTCCTAACACTGCAACAGCAACAAAAAAATTTTCATATCATAGCATTTATTGTCATTATCATTAATTCAATCGTCTTCGTATTGGTGTTTTTGTATATACACTGAAGTGACAAAAGTCATGGGATGACTGTTAATATCGTGTCGGTCCTCCTTTTGCCCGGCGAAGTGCAACAACTCGACGTGTCATGGAGTCCACAAGTCGTTGGAAGTCCTCTGTAGGAATATTGAGCCATGCTGTCTGTATAGACGTCCATAATTGTGAAAGTGTGGATGGTGCAGGAGTTTGGGCACGAACAGACATTTCGATGATGTCCCATAAATGCTCTAGGGGATTCATATAGGGAGATCTAGGTGGCCAGATCATGCGCTGGAATTGTCCGGAATGTTCTTCAAACCAATCGCGAACAGCTCTGGCCCGGTGACATGGCGCATTGTCATCCATAAAAATCCCATCGTTGTGTGGGTACGTGAAGTCCATGAATGGCTGCAAGTGATCTGCAAGCAGCTGAACATAACCATTTCCAGTCAATGATCGATTCAGTTGCACCAGAGGACCGAGTCCATGTCATTTAAAAACAGCCCACACCATTATGCAGCCACCACCAGCTTGAACAGTGCCTTGCTGACAGTTTGGGTACATGGTTTCGTGGTGTCTGCGCCACCCTCGAACTCTACCATCAGCTCGTAACAACTGAAATCGTGACTCATCTGACCACGCCAAGGTTTTCTACTGGTCTAGGGACCAGTCGATATGCTCACGAGCCCAGGAGAGTCGCTGCAGGCGCTGTCGTGCTGTCAGTAAAGGCACTCGAGTCGGTCTTCTGCTGTCATAGCCCAAGGAAGACAAATTTCGCCGCACAGTCGTATCGGACACGTCCCTCGTACGTCCCACATTGATTCAGCACTGAAGTGACAAAAGTCATGGGATAGCAATATGCAAATATAAAGATGGCAGTAGTATCGCAGCGTAAAAGTATAAATGCGCAGTTCATTTTCCAGAGCTTTCATTTGCGTTCAAGTTATAGATGTGAACAGGTTTTTCGTGATTTATGGCGGCACGGCGAGAATTAACAGACTTTGAACGTGGAATGTTAGTTGGAGCTGGACGCATGGGTCATTCCATTGCGGATATCGTTTGAGAATTCAACATTCCGAAATCCACAGTATCAAGAGTGTGCCGAGAGTATGAAATTTCAGGCATCACATCCGATCATGGACAGCGCAGTGGGAGACCACCTGCACTTAACGACCGAGATAGCCGACGTCTGTGTAGAATGGTCAATGTTAATAGACACGCAACACTTCGTCAAATAACTGCAGGAATCAATGTGGGACGTACGAGGGACGTGTCCGATAGGACTGTGTGGCGAAATTTGTCTTCCTTGGGCTATGACAGCAGAAGACCGACTCGAGTGCCTTTACTGACAGCACGACATCACCTGCAGCGACTCTTCTGGGCTCGTGAGCATATCGACTGGTCCTTAGACCAGTGGAAAACCGTGGCGTGGTCAGATGAGTCACGATATCAGTTGTTACGAGCTGATGGTAGAGTTCGAGTGTGGCGCAGACCCCACGAAGCCATGGACCCAAACTGTCAGCAAGGCACTGTTCAAGCTGGTGGTGGCTGCATAATGGTGTGGGCTGTTTTTACATGGCATGGACTCGGTCCTCTGGTGCAACTGAACCGATCATTGACTGGAAATGATTATGTTCAGCTGCTTGCAGATCACTTGCAGCCATTCATGGACTTCACGTACCCACACAACGATGGGATTTTTATGGATGACAATGCGCCATGTCACCGGGCCAGAACTGTTCGCAATTGTTTGAAGAACATTCCGGACAATTGCAGCGCTCCTAGATCGCCCGATATGAATCCCATCGAGCATTTATGGGACATCATAGAGAGGTCCATTCGTGTCCAAACTCCTACACCATCTACACTTTCACAATTATGGACGTCTATACCGACAGCATGGCTCAATATTCCTGCAGAGGACTTCCAACGACTTGTGGACTTCATGACACGTCGAGTTGTTGCAGTTCGCCGGGCAAAAGGAGGACCGACACGATATTAACAGTCATCCCATGACTTTTGTCACTTCAGTGAATATATATATATATATATCCTCTCACTTCTCTATTGTTATGCACTTACGTAACTCCAGGTACTTTTATTTTCAACCAACACAAAAATACATAACACGAAACATACTCAAAAATTAATTTACTTATTTCTCATGCAAAATGAATTCAACATAACTACTCTAAAAATATAAAATTTAATGTTCAAAATAAATGCATATGACTGAATTCATTCTGTGATGATTAAATAATTAAAATTTATTCTGTGATAAAATTGAAACTGTTACCGTAAAAACGCTGTTAAACTCATGTAAAAATATCTGCTGAATTTAATGGTTTTATTATTTGCATAAAGACAGAGGAAATTTTCCTTTTCTTATATTTACAAATATGTTGTCATTTTTGAACGATAGCAGTGAATTTAATTATGCGTATACTTAAAAAGTTTTCATTTTTGTTTCTTTGTTTGAATCTCCGAAGTACGTTTAAATCATCTGAATCATATAAGAAGGAATAGACATTTATAGTGTTTATTTTTACACGCTGAAAGACTGTACATTTGTATGTTGACACAAAATAAAAAAATAAGAATAGTAAAAAAAAACTAAGCTGAATTCATTCCATGCAAAATGAATTGAGCTCTCCCTTAAAACTTATGTCAAATTTATATCAAAAAGAGAGATTTTTTGCAACCCCTTTTTTCTCTATTTTAAGGCCCTACATATAACAATTTTTATTTACATAATAAGAAAAAAGATGATATTGATATCACATTTGATGATATTGATATCACATTTGATGATATTGATATCACATACAGCAATCATGAAAATAAAGTTTCACTTTCCTATTTCCAAGATAAGAAAAAAATTATATTCCTATTAGTAAATACTGAAATTAAAAGAATTAACTACTAGAAAAGTAATTGTACACCAGAAGGAACACAAAAACTCATTAATATCAATTAAAATCAATTGATATTTACTATTCACGAAAATGATTAAAGCCTCACAAAGTGCAATCTATAAAAGTAAACTTTCTTTAATGATCTTTGAAAATGTTTAATATTTTTTGACCAACAGTTCTTAGAAAAGTAATAACTTTACGACTTTGATGCTTTATTTACTATTAAATATAATTTTTTTCTATAAATACAGAAAATTTTGAATATATTTTCAACTAGAGATTTCTCATATAACTTGAAGATTGAAATTTGATTTTTATGTTGTTGACGCCTACCTTCAAAAGATCTCACAAATGCCAGATTAGCTCTATTAGATTGTTGATCGCCAAAAAATCTGTAATAATAAGGGGAGAGGATGTTAATACTTCCTCGAAATAGCCGATGTAACCAAAAATTTGAACCGAAAAAGCTGGATAGTCACGTCATTTTTACAAGTGGGATGTTTTTTTTCCAACTACTTTCAAAAGACAAACACTTAGAGACAAGGAAAAGACGAAGGAAGACCATCCTAAGTGCCCACTTTTTGTGTATCCAGAACAGTCTGAAGTTACGGTCACAGTGAATTTCAAGCATAGTGCCAGGGAATGTTCCCATGTAGCAGGGGCAAGCAAGTGGAATTCACTATTTTAAATAGAGTTTTGATTTTCCGTTTAAATATAGTTCCTGATAAGTAAGCGAAGAGGGCCACTTCATGGCCATCATCCTCTTTGGACCAGCAATTAGCGTCATAATCAAAACATTTATATGCGATGGAATCCATTGGAAGTGAACGTCGGGAATCTGAGAGATATTCCATAGTTTGAGACGGATAGGCTTGTTTCATCGTTTGCAGAGTACCAGCCACTTAGATGTTGTAGAGTACTGCGGTTTTAAGGTAAAATCCATAGTTACCCAAAATCCCTATCATAAGATGTGATAATATCAAGCCCTACATTAATCTCAATTGGATTGAGTTGCTTTATAGTAGTCTGGAGTTGGGGAGGAGGTCCTTATATAAATACCACTGCTAGTTCGACTTTCTCTACTACCATCCGTATAGACCTGTACTGCATCTTTAGGAATGCAACTAATAATTGCTACAGCCAGATGTCTAAGACGATCTTCATGGTGAGTTTACTTTTTTGCAATGGACTTCAGATCAAAGGGGGAAAACACTCTTGGTTGTCCATCAGTGAAATCAATGAAGAATCTTAGAGATTAGATTTAGTGTTTTTGCCAAACTAAAAAGGCTGTTTTATTTCAGCCTTTGATTGTCGTATCAAGTGAACAGATACAAGAAAGTATGATGTTGGAGGCCCAAGCAATATATTCTTTGGAGTGTTAATTTAAGTTGGCTCTTCTACTAATATGCAGTGGCTGTAAGTTGTTCTGGAACAGGGCTTTACAAGAAGGGCACATATTTTTCTGAATCCGAGAAAAATCCGAGATGCACTCGTTCTAATTTCTAAAGATTTGGTTTCAGATGAGCAAGAATAAAATGGTTGTTCCACATTCCAGAAGAGGTATTTTTAGTGAAATATATGTGGTTCAAAGAAGGTCTGCGTCAGCTCCACAATCTCTGACATCTGGATATCTGAGGAATTTTAAACTCTCTCAGGCATTCGAAACCAAATGGTCTGTATGTTACTGTTGAATTCAGGATTAAGAATGAATCCTAGGAACTAGTGATGTTTTTCATGAGGGCTTGGCCATCGAAATACATCTTTGGTTTATAGCAATATGTGTGTTTATTAGTGGTAAAAAAGTCACTATTGATTTAGCTGTACTGAAGTCAATTTGTGTTCTGTCACAAATTCAGATATTGCAACGCAAGTGGTATTAAGGATCGTTTCAATTTTTCTCACATCTGCACTTGAATTCTAAAGATCAATATCGTCAGCAAAGATTACATTTGCTCAGATAAGGCCAACAGGAAAAGGAGAAAAGACTCATATCCTTGGACATTATCCAGGATGCCCCAGTTTTTCACCATTAAACTCACATCCTCCTCCTTATGGTTTGGTTGGTATTTATGTAGAATAATTGATGATATTTACATTTCCAGTGAAATTCAATATTAAAAGATTTATAAAAATTACAATTTTTTAATCCTTAATAATTCTCAAAAGATAGTTAAAAGTAATTCTACCAATCGACAAGAAATAAGAAATAAAATTTCATTTGTAAAACATCTACCTTGCATAAAAAGGAAAAGATATCGTTTTTATAAATAGGGATTTTTTTTAAAATACTGCTTGCATTTTCTAGATCAAGGCAGTAATCTTCACGGAAAACCACTGAAATCCACAGTTTTCTTTAGAAATTTGTTTAAATAATACTGAAAATCTTTCACGCAAAGAAAAAGTGAGATTGAAACTGCAAATCCAGAAAATGTCTCTGATGTAAACGCAGATGATCGAATCAAGTTAATATCGAAATGAAGGGAACATTATTTATTTATAGCAATTGCAAAATACTACAGAATAAAATGAAAATGGAGAAACAAAGCTTTTATGCATAATATTCACATTCTAAAGAAAAAAAGCTTATGGCATTTCTGGAATATGAATGTTAACGTTGAAAAAAAGAGTTGTTTCCAAAAGCATTTGAATTTTAACTTACTTTTATATTAAAGAATAGAAGACTTCAACCTGATGAAGATCATGAATTAAGGAAATATCAAATTTAAAAGATGAACTTTAATTACTTAGATATTCTGATGTTACATTACAAAGAGTGCTGTTGTTGCACTGAATTTAACAAGGATAATAAAGTGGAAACGAATTTCAACTCATATTACAGAAAAAATATTAAATTTATTTTTATTAAATTTGCATATTGTTAGTTGGAACTGTTTAACTGTTCTACTGTTTTCGGAACAAAGCAGTAGAACAGCGACGAAAATTATCAGAATTAAATAGTTAGTATTTTTCTTTTTTCTTAGTTCAACATTTCTCATCAAACCGCATGAAATAATTGCATCCGAAATAGTATATTGATTTTATTGATATAGGTTTTTTTTTATACTGAGAATTATTTATGACGGCAAAGGAAGGAGAAACGCATCTCAGAATGCAAAAGTTTGTCAACGACATTAAAACTCAATCAATAAAAGATCTCTCCTCTTTGGGTTTTCATATTATTTATAGCATACACTGTCCTTTTTGTTTAAATTCGTAATATAGTAAAGCTTATCCATTTTGTAATCTGAAATAAAGTATGTTTTCTTTAATTAGTCCATTCAAATGTTGAGGACATTTTTAAATAAAACAATACACTAATTTTCAGATTGCCTCTTTTGTGTTTGAATTATTGATTCGCAGATAAAATGACATAATTTTCTAAAATTGTTTCTGACATTTCCTTCTTTTAGACTCAAAAAGTGAAAATTCAAAATTATTTGGAAGTCAGGTTTTCGATAAAATACTTTACCTTTGGATACTTGTATGAGAGAAATTAAAACGGGAAGTAGTATTAGAAAAAAGTAGAGAATAATTGAAATACATTTTTTAATAAATGGAATATATTTTAATAACAGTTCTTATTTTCAGTTAACTTATATTTTTTATATTCCATAATATTAAAGAAAAATAACAGAATTTTAACTGAACACGTTTTCATCATCAATAAGTCATATCAGTATATGGTATTATCATCAACAGTCATATTTGTGTCATATCAATCAAACTCAGAAATAACATTTATAGTTATGAAACGAACATGTTACACACTTTTTTATAATGTGCAATTTTATAGAATATCGAGTTTATATCACATCACTAGTGTCATTGAAGAAAGTCAAACTCAGAAATTGCATTTATAGTTATAAAATGAACATGTTATAATTTTTTATAATTTGTAATTTTACAAAATATATTTTTATCACACCACATTTAAGAAAGTCTGTCAAACTAAGAAATTTCTTTCATAGTTATAAAAGATACATGTTACATATTATCAGCTATATTTATTTTGATTTTTAAAAAATTAGAATTTGAAACCTTTCTTTCTAATTCTTTTTCAAGATAATGTTCAAACTTTATCAAAATGACTCCAAAGTGACAACTAAGTATTTGCAGTTACGAATGCACTCTAGAAAACTAAACATTCTAATTAAAAAAACTTTTGAAGAATTCCTTATTCTCAGCACAAATACACGATTAACAAGTTCAGAAATAAACGAATGTTAATTAACTCGATGGATTTCCTGAAATCCAGTCAGAATTTGCATAGTGATTGCTCTAAATAAAGGAAAGCAAACAAGCTAAAATGTTTTTCAACTGACTCTCTGACATTAAAAATTGACACCGAAAAAGAGAGGGATTATTTTGTTGGAAGCACTTTTTGAAACAAAAGATTAAAAAACAAAGGCACTTACAGAAGCAATCAAAATAAAAGTGCTCTCTGGAAATAATGCTCATGGGACCATTTTAAGGACGAATAAAACTATTTAAGATGTTGCAGCATTTTTAAATGAAGGGAGGTTAATTTAGATAAATTGCAATTATTTTTAAATATTTAAGTATGTTAATAGTCTGGTGATCAAGCAGAAATTTTAACTTTAACCTTTAATTATCAAAAAATGTTTCAAAACTACAATATTCTGTCTGTAATAAGTAAACACTACCATTAGCAGCAGTATCGAAAAAAAGATATTTTGTATCGTTATTTAAGAAAATAAACTTCATACTTCAAAATTGCTTTCAAGATGAATTTAATTTTTTAAAAAAGTTTTAATAAATTAGAAGCTTATGATAAAAAGAAATCCTGACTCAGATGAATATTCTATCCTTTTTTTTTTAATTTTTATTTTGACAGAAATACGAAAACTCAATACTTTCAAAATAAAATTTACAGTCATATTTCAGATTAATTAATAACAGAATTATTTGCATAAAATAAATTTTTAAAGCCTGGTAAGTGCCGTATAAAAAAAGAAGAAAATAGCAAATCCAAATTGGAAAAATAATATAATTCTGTGGCGAAAATTCTCTTACAAACAATTAAAGCTTCCCCATGTTTGTTTGTTTTCATTTGCGATTGCTGAAAAAATAATTTTAAAAAATCCCTCGAATAGAGTTTTATGACAAGTCATAGATCTAATATCTATAAATTTTATACAGTTAAGTGAAATGAAATATTAATTTTTATGATTATTTATTTATACTTACAGACTTTAAATAAGAATTTTCTTTACATAAGTTTGATCGGCTTTGTTGATAATGTCTAGTATTTAAGAAATATCTATTGATTGTCAAATAATAATAATTAGGCTTAGTTTAATTTGAACTAGTAAACATATATTTTAATGTGCACAATACACAGTGTAAGCTTGTTCTAAATTGTTATCAAGCAATAAAGTATTTCTTTAATCTCAATATTATTTTGGTATTATAAACAATTTTGAATTGTATTTCATGTTTTTAAATTTTAATGTATAAATTTATGAAAAAGCATAATAAATCGTTAGATTCGATTTAAAATATTGAATTAAGTAAAGTATTTTTTTAATTGCTTTTCTTATTTGTTAAAATTAAATATATAATTACAGAACATTTGTTTGAAAAAATATCTGTATTATGTTTATATGGCTTTTATATGCGTTGCTATATAGTTCGTATTTTTATTTCATATATATTTTATTACAAGTGGAAATATTCATTTCTATTGCCATGTTTTTTGGCTATGTTGATAGTTTACACCTGTCATTAAGTTGTACCCAATTTTCAATAGATGCAGCTCTTAAATTTTGATGAGTGATAATAATTGTGAATTAAAATTTGATAAAACTTTTTTTGAGATGTCATGGTTTTCTTTAGGAGCTCTTGCCTACTAGATGCTCATGTGACTGGGTGATCAGCGAATAAGCCCTGATTTCAAAATTAAATATCTCTACAAAAAAGATCGATATAATTATGCTGTAACGTTAAAAATTAATTATAAACGTAAACTGTACGTTTATTAGCAAAACTGTAAAAAAAAAAGTACAAAAGTTAGAAAATTTAGTTACAAAAATAGTCAACAGATGGCACTCTGTGCTGAAACTCTTTCTCTGAAGGAGTCTTAAAAAAACAATGAAGTAATGAGGTCTTTACAATCAAAATATAATTTTTTTTAAATGTTCACCTTTCGAAACAAAGAGGAGGTGTCATCGAACAATAAAATGTGACATCACGTCTTGCAATGTCTCAACGGAAATGGAATCACATGCAACAGCAATCAACGATTCTAGCTCATCTAGAGTGACGGGATTGCTTCTATAGACAGTGTCTTTCAATGCTCCCCACAGAAAGAAGTCGCAACGAATGAGATAGGGAATCATTTTTCATTTTTGACGTCACACTGAAGGCGTCTATGGGCATTGTGATTAAAGCGCCATCTGTTAACGGTTTTCATAACTAAATTTTCTAAACTTTTGTACAGCATTTTTAGTTTTGCTCATAAACGTACAGTTTACAGCATAATTATATCGATGTTTGTTGTAAAGATATTTAATTTTGAAATCAGGGCTTATTCGCTGATCACCCTGTATTAGGCCATGTATTTATTTCTAGGGCTGACGTTGGCACAGAAGAAAGGCGTTTTAAAGAAAACCATAATTGACGACCGATAAAGAAGAAGAACATAGAATGAACCTTAAAATTCAGACGGTTTTATAAAGAAAACTATTCAAACAAGTTTTAAACAAATTCT
The DNA here is from genome assembly GCA_026543055.1 of Argiope trifasciata. Lineage (NCBI taxonomy): Eukaryota > Metazoa > Arthropoda > Arachnida > Araneae > Araneidae > Argiope > Argiope trifasciata. The sequence continues at coordinate 1,902,722 of JAPMOQ010059770.1, forward strand.
ATTTTTGCATAATAAGAGAACAGGGTTACTTTTTTATACCTACTTTTAAAAAAGAAAATTTTGGTTCTTTTCCTTCCCCTCTATTAGAAATTTTTCATTCTATGGATATTTTTACTTTTAGATGAACAATATTTCATTTCTAAGGGAACAAAGATTCAATCAAGTTATTTTTTTAGTATCCGAATTTTATCAATCGAAATTTTATATTTTGGTAAACAGAGAACAGAATAACATTGTTCTTTTATAAGCAAAATTTTGGTCATAAACAGTCCTATTTCCTTAGATTCATTCGAAATATTTCCGAATTCAATCTTTTTCCATCTCCAATTGTCCTTGAGACAAATATTTTTTCGAAGGTAATTGGACAGAAATATCTCGCCAAGAACTCTTTTAATACATATTTTCCGAGTTGTCGTGGCCCAGTAGGTCATGTGATCCAACTTTATGTGCCAAATGCTCGCAGTAAGTCACCACAAAGTCTCCGGCTTCTGAAGTCATTTTTTTTCTTTTTCGGAAACGCCTCGCGAATAAAGATCTGGGACATCTGAAAATATTTTTATATTCAGTTCCATTTGCTGACGTCATTCCGCTGAAAAGAGCTCTATAAAGAGTTTTGGAGGATTGGCTTTATTATGCTTTAGGGACAGAAAACTATTTTTGAGTAAACAGCTTGTTTTGTGCGATATTGAAATGGAAAGAAAATTAAAACCGGATGGGCGAAAGCTGCACAAACAGAAAATAGTGAATATGTTCCTTTAGATTGTGTTAAATAATAATAAATGAATACAAATGAAAGTATTAAGAAGTGATTATTCTTCTAAAACAGAAAATACTTCCAAATGAAATAATGTCCTGACACAAATTTCTATTAAAAAACTGGCAACAATTGTTGCTATAAATCTCTGAAAATATGAACAATTAATTTTCTGAAATACTATAAGCCTCTGAAAATTTTAAGGCCTCTTACAAATTTTCATTTGAATTTTAAATTCTTCCGTTGATATAACCTGAATATTTGCCAGAAATTGACTGTGGTCTGTTGCAAATTGATTTTTAGCAAAGCATTAAATATTAGGGAGGCTTTAATATAACATTTCATCTTTCGCTCCATAAAGAACATTTCGTAATTCAAATACATAATTCAAAAATAAATTATGAGTTCTCGATTCCATGACGGCTTATGCCAGCTAAAACTGCGCTGTCTGATAACTCATTTCATTTCTATGTTCTCTGCTTCAATTCTGTTTTACTAAAGCATTCTATAGAAAAGTCATGACAACCAGTCTTTTTAGTATCCCATCTTCAGTTTCGGTCAAACTACATTTTTACTTTCTTCTTTGCGAATTATAGAGATATAATTGCAATCGGCAAACACTTCTTACTCGATTTTGACGAATCTCTTAAGTTTCAAAATTTTCAGAGAAAAAACAAAACACATTTTTGAAAAATGTCTATTTTCTGTCACAAAGATAAATGGAAAACGATGTAGGCTAGACTGATGAAATTTTGTATATCGACTGCATACCAAATTTTGTGCAAAATCTATTCAGATTAACTCTATTTGTCTGGAGTTTTGAAATTTTTACATTACGAAGAAAACTAGATAAATAAGCAGATTTAATGTCTCTATTGTAGATATATATCAAGTTTTGAGCCAATTGTAAATAAAAGTTGAAAGTTTCAGAAGCATGTAAACCCAATAATTCTGAAATTCAATGATTAAATGCCTAAAATTTAGTATATGGCTTTATGGTTTCAATTGTATCTAATTTTAGTGAAAATCAGTTAGGAAAAACGTATGAAGAACAAATTTACCTTTATGAGAGAGTATGTGAGACAGAGGAGACATTTTTGAAAGGTTTAAGAAAAAGATTATTTGTAGTCATATTTTATACCTATATGAAGCTAAAGTATTTTAGATTTACCTTTTTATTATGTTTGGAAGTAAAAGAAAGCCAAAAAAATCTCTGAGATTTATCGGATTCTCTAATTACCACATACAGGATAATGGGTAATATCAATATCTTCACCAATAGCAATTAATTTCTATTTGCTTTTTTACAAGTCTATATTCATTCAACCCAGAATACATTTATGTCTGCGTCTTAATTATATTAATACTTTGCATATGTAGAATACAATACAAAATAATCATTCTAATAATATCATTTACGATACATTAAACCTATGTGAAACTTAAAATATCTCAGACAGCAACATCTTGTATGCTATAAAATGTATGCTAAGATATTATTAAATTCTTTAAGCGGTTTACGATGCGATTAAAATTTTGATGAAATTAAAAGCCCTGAAACTAAACTTTATTGTCGTTAAATTCTCTTTATTGGCTTTCAATAAACGTCACAGTTAGAAATCTTCTAATAAGTTCTGAAATAGTTTGTAACGTTAATTAAATTTTAAAATGTTAAAGATATAATGTAAATTAAACAATTTTTAATTTATACTTCCATTAACTTTTCTTAAATCAGTCAAAAAAATCCATTAAAATGGTAGGTACGTTGGAATGCAAGTTACTGACTACCACTACATGCATATCAAAATTCTAAATCTTAAAAAGTGTTTGATTGAGGAAATAATTAAGATAAACTGAGGATAAGAATTTCATTCAAACTTTTAACACATTGTAAATTCGATTGCCAAAGATAACTAACTAATAAATAAGTAGAAATATTTTGTTTGATTTAGAGGGTAATAAAACTTTTACTTCAGAGAAAAGAAAAAAATTAAAACAAATTAATAATATTTTTTTAATGAATAAACTATCATAAGTAGAGAAAAATCAAATTTCTTATATGAAATAGCACTGAATTTGTAGAAAAATAAAACTGCTTTTAGAATAAGAAGAATTTGAATATGCGAATTTTTCAAAATTCTTTTAACTTTATTTTTCACATCAGTTATTTCTCCCAATATTCGAAAAAAACTTTCAATAGAACAAAAAGTGTGTGTGTTAAGGTAGACAAAAGACCAGAACTGGAAAACAATTATAATAATATTTACTACACCTATAGTAAGCAGGAGATTCGGATAATTAGAAAGTACATAGAAATGTAAATAATATACTAGATGATGAATACAAAAATACAATAAATAATCATACGTAAATATAAAAAATAAGATCAATAAAATTCTTGTAAGTTAATTAAAATGTGACAAAAAAGCACAATATATTTAGAAAACAGCCTCTGTCAAATTCTATAATAGATTTTAAAAGAAAATAACAAGTTTAATGTATAAAAACTAATAAGTTAATAAATAAACGATTCCGTTAATAAAATTCAAACAAAGAGAAAAGTTACGCCAGTCAATCAGCCAAGATTTTATATTTCATGAAAAGTTCGCATTTGCTATAAAAAAATAAAAAAAGTTGTTTGACTAATTAAAATAGAAGAGACAGAAAGTACAAAATGTCATTTAATTATAAATGAAATACTTTCCAGTTACAAAATTTTTAAGGAACTTTTATGTTTAGAGAAAGCGCAGTATTTCCATTTTAATATATCTTGTTATTACAAACAAAGTGAATTTTTTTAATTAAGCTAAGCCATAAAGACTAGCGATTTAGGTTTAAATATTGATTATGTATATTTTTTTTATTATTTAATTTTAAATGTATAACTTCATCTTTATGATTATCTCAACTATTAATTCCTTATTTTGATTAAATTTCAAATAGTGAGGATTATTAAAGCCGTGCTTAAATATACTCCTTTAATTGTATAAATGGCACTTCCTATAATTGTTCCATAACGTCATAATGTCATTAAATTTGTAGTTATTTCAAATTGCTTCTTTTGGTAATGTAATTGCACTTTTGATTCTTCGAGTTTAATGCACAGATGATAAGCGTAATCCTTCTTTTCCGAGTTGACCGCAAGAATAAAATCTTCAAAGAAATCTCAACAAGAGATGAAATAATTAAAATAGTTTGAAATTTCAATGAAAGATGAAGTATAAAATAATTTAAGCAAAGTTTAAAAAAATTTAATTATTGAACTTTATTTAAAGATGTTGTACAGTTAAAATATTGAACTTTATTTAAAGACATTTTACAATTAAAATAATAAAATTATAAATTAGTATTATTTTTTAATTTCAAAATGGATTAAAAGCAAGATTTTATCATAATATTCTTGAAATTGCAGCCAAAAAATATCGAGATTTTACTTGTTTTGATAAACTAGTTTATCGTTTTAAATTGTACACTCGCATCTTCCAAAGTATGTTTGTACCAAACTTGATAGACTTAACTCTAACTGCCAGAATTGCATGAGCACAAGCTCATACTAACACACAGGCCGCTCTCTTCTTTATCATTGATAGGGAAAGAAATTCCACGAAGAAAAAATCTTTTTGGAACCTTAAAAATCATATATATATATATATATATATTGATTTTAGTTTTAATTTGATTTAAGTTGTATGGTAAATACCACGTCCTTTTGCCTGTTCTAAAACATAACTTAATGCGAAAATTTCTAAAAGTATCTTCAACCCTTGGGCACAATCTTTTTTCAACATGTTTTATATTTTGTACGAAATAACTAAATTAACTCGATTGAACAACTGATAGATGAACAAAATAAAGGATATTTTTCAAAGTAAAATCTTTCGGTGGAAGTATCACGCTGAATTAAATTTCTAGAAGTTATCACATGATGTATTGAAGAATGTGGAATATTTTAACTTCGAGATGTTCGAAGACTTTACTGGGAAAGGATTATTTATGATAGCCCTTTCATATTCTTAAGAAGTTTGTTTTAAAATTATTATTATAAAATTATATCAAACAAGGCCGGGTGGCAAAAATTATTAAAGGGGCAATCGCAACAACTTTAGAGGATTTTGAAATTGCTTTGATATATTCAGAAAACTATATTATTGTTGCTGCTGTATTTGAAGAATTTGTACTTTCAAGTAATTATAAAAACTGTTCTAACTGACGTATTTTAAGTGTTTTAATTTGGTTTTTTCAATAGTATCTAAGAATTCATTATCATTTGCAAGTTTTATGCTGTATTAATATATATTTCTAAGAAAATATGGGCCTTTTAATTAAAAAGAATATCCAAACAAAACTACATATTATTTATATTGCGTCAAGAAACGTTCTGCCATGTATCGCAATATACTAAACTCAAACTTTTAAATACTGATAAGCAAATTCCCATTTTAACTGGTCAAGATTCGATATTTAAAAATTATTCTTACAATGATTAAATTTAAAATATAAAAACTGTTTTTAAATTTTTGAAGGGAAAAGATACTCCTATATACTCATTGTCTAAGAGCCCTTACAAGGCTTAATCTGGTTCTTGTATAAGGATGCACTTCTTGCATACAGCCAACCACCACGCCACCACGCAGTATCGGTATGATTTGTTATGGTCCACTGCTATCTTGAGCAAAGTCCATCCTCACATTAACTGATTTATCAAACTGAAGTTCTCTTCGAAGTAATTAACCACTAAGTGATCAATTACTGACATTATTCCTCATCTTCTTACTAAACAAGGAACATGCCATCACTAAATGAAAATCTCCACAAAATTCAAAATATTTCTTTAAATTCTAGTTGAATGAAAATCTCCACAAAATTCAAAATATTTCTTTAAATTCTAGTT